>KK116832.1:76165-102600 GCA_000611955.2 Stegodyphus mimosarum | reverse complement strand
TCCTTTCAGATTTTTTTTTTTTTTTTGTTATTTTTTTTTTTCTGAATTTCAAACGGTGAAAACCAAAATTAAAGAGGATTGTTCTTTATGAAGCCTTTATCATGCCGGTAAATACGTAGTTTTCTTTTCATAAATTTTTCCCGTGCAGTTACTCCTAACAACATGCTGATACGTTAAAACTTCAGAATTTGGGGATTTAGAATTTGGTAATCAATGCTTTCAGGTTACATTTAGAATTTGTTGAAGAGTGCTTTAGCCTTGAACTTGTCTTAAAGTGTGCTCATAAAATGTTAAAATTCCAATGGGGCTGCTTTACACAACATAGACTTTTTATTCAGTGACATTTTTTGGTCGTTTTATTCATTATTTTCATGTGACGGTGTTTTTATACTACGCATGGAGAAAAAATGAACGGTTATTCTTCTTGATTTGCTGATATATTCCTTAAAGATACTATATAAAATCGAATAAAATAGAAGTCCAACCTCTCTTTGGAGTAGGCTCTGGCAATCATTCTTCCATGTGGTAATGGACACGACAACAACAACAACAACACTATATAAAATAAAAATGCATTAACGAATACAAATAATCAGTGTAAAACTATTGTAGGTGATTGGATTGGCTTTCAAACCATTAATCTTTTGAATAAGAGCCTTTATCCTTAATATCCTATGAGGATTAAGGTGCACGAAATTATTTTAGTTTCTAGCTCTCATTATACTTAATTTCTTTTTCTGAGGAATGTTTTGCACGCTGCTCTTTTTCTTTTCTTCCATATACACTCTGTCACAAAAAATTATATGCACCCAGAATAAATCGAGCCACAATCACGAAACCTGGCAGGAATGTTGTGTGGTTAGAGATATGCAAGTAAAATATAAAAAATGATGATGGCTTTGCTTTACGCGAACAGAAACCTCTAATTAACTTTCCGCGGTTTCAAGATCTTCCACCCCTAGACCAGTACTTTCCAGAACTCTGTAACCTGTTATGTAACCGCTTCTATAAATAGCCCTACGCGCCATTTTTCGTCAGATTGCTTTCTGCTATTCCGTGCTATACCAACCTCTCTGCTCTGTCTCTTCGTCTTTCTTCTGTTAAAAAATATCTATGACGCCGAGGTCCTAAATTTAGTAGTAGTACTATTTAAATCATTATTGAATATGTGATGTTCGTCTAAAGAAAAATGAGTTGTCATTTTAATCGAATAAAGACGTGGAGTTTCTAAAGTGAAATTCGTCTGTCTTCAGTTCTGCTTGCTTCCACTCGCAACGAAAACATCCGGCCTCTCGACTGGAAATATCACATGTGTATGATTTAAATTTCAACGCCAATGAGATAAGCGTAACTATGAGAGTTTCAATGCATAATTGCTCGTGCCGTAAAGCTATCCAGACGAATATGTCGACGGTATTGTGATTAGAAATGACTCTGAAATGTAACCGGCGGCAGTATGAACAAGTCGGACTTTGAGAAGGGGTGTATAGTAAGCCTCAGAGAAGCAAGGTTGGTCAAATAGGCGTATCGGTCGCTACCTCGGTCGGAGCGATATAGCAGTTGCTCGATGTTATCGACAATGGAATATGGTAGCTATAATCTACAGTCGCGGATGATCAACTCGTCCCAGAAACACAAATAAGCACGAGGATTGTACAATCAGAAGAAAGACCACTTCCGCACCAACAAACGTCGCTAGAATCGATTCAGCAGCATTTACCATCTTCCAGGCATCCGGTGGTATCAAGGGAAACTATTGGAAGACGACTGGCTGGTGCTGGTGTATGCTGTCGAAGTTCATTAGGTCATTAAGCTGCTAACCACTGACTCACATCATAGGCAGTTTCGAATGGATTTTTTGCCGAACTCAGTCAAGCTGGAGTGTGACCGACTGGAAGCGCGTGATTTTCAACGATGAATCCCGATTCAGTCTCATTGCTAATGACCAACGCACACACTTGTGGAAGCGGCCAGACCAGTGGTCCGATCCGGTATTGTTGTTGAGGGGCGTACGACGATTACATATGGTGTGACAGAGTGGGGAGCCGTTTGTTGGAACACGTAATCACCTGTAGTCGTCTTTCTAAATACTATGATGTTTCGCAGTTACGTGGATGACATTTGAACGCCGATTGTACTGCCTATGCTTATAAGTAATGTAATGTACTGCCTATGCTATCAAATCGCCATTTATCAGCAAGACAACGCTCGTCCACATACTGCGCGACTCTTCCAACAATCTCTTAAAGGATATGACGTACTCTCATGGCCTGCCAGGTCACCAGACCTCTCGCGAATAGAGAGCGTTTGGGACATGCTTGGAAGGCAACTGCAGCCGTCCCGGAATATTGGTGAAGTAACTGCCCAATGGCAAAGATTATGGCATAATCTTCCGCAGAAGGTCATAGATGGCCTATTTGATTCGATGCCACGCCATTTTTCAGCTTGTATAGCTGCCAGAGATGGCTATACTACTTAATGATTTGTAACTTTTTCATGGCATAACTTCTTAATAAAACGATCATTTGTTCTGAATTTGTAATCATTTGTTTATCTCCTCTTACACTACGTACATGTTAAGTTTCATGGTAGTAGTTTCGTTCGTTTCCTTCTGGATGCATATATTTTTTTTTGTGACAGAGTGTATATGTAATAAGATGACTTGGAGTAAGCTGCAACGAATTGACGCTGGTTCTCTACGTTACAATCCTGTAGAGACTTTACTGCGTAGTTAGAAAGATGAAACTCGAAGAAGAGACTTGTAGACAGACGAACGGCATAGTTAACAGCACGACAGATGAAAGGGAGCGAAGTGGCTTTGTAGAGACATTAGGTTATTTCGAAGCAGGAGACATGAAAAATGAGCAACGCCTTCGCCGGGAATCGAACCACGGACCTTTTGCTTACGCGTCGAGCATGCAGACCACTACACCACGAAGGAATGCGAAGAAGGTGGGAGAAATACCTTATACCTTGACTGCAAGATAGCTGAAGCTAAAGTGCGCAGTTATCCAGTATGGAGGCTCACCAAGAGAAGGTTTTGGTTTATGCTAGAAAGGTTTCACTTCTCGAAATTTTGATTCAGATTCCGAATTAGCTACATCATCAGCGTTAGGCAAGCTATGTGACATAGACTGATCTAGAAATGACGCAGTCCGGAAAAGGTATTACTCTTTTTAGAATAGAGAGGGGGAATTAAGAGCTGTTACTAGTTTAAATTATAATTTTGAGACTTACATATTTTTTTATCTTACATATTCCCCGCCCCCCTTCAAAGTAAAAAAGGCTTGGGGACAGAAAAGCAGTTTTAGCAAAAGGTTGGAGCAGTAGTAAAGACGTTTTATAGAATATGTACGAGAAAAAAAAATGAAGGGCCTCGAGGACACAGCCTTGATGTTTTACTTTGCCCCGTCATTTACTTCACAAACTTTCTCACATATAGTTGAATAAAATCCTATAAAAATATAACTTCAAAATCAGAATATATAAAAACATGTAAAAAATAGAATTTAGAAATATGAAAACAAAATGAATGAAAATTCAAATAAAAAGTCTCTTAAGTTCTTGAAGAGGTAATAGAAGTTCTTGTATTCAAGATGTATATAATTCTTGAAGAAATATTTTGATATCACCTCAAACATTTTCACAGTTTGTTGTAAAAATTTAATATTGTTATCAATATACAATTGTTTCCAAAACAAGTTATGAAATTGCATTACATTTAATACGTACTTATTCATAATAAAAAGAATAGAGTTTCATATTGTAGAGCAATGGAATAATTTATATACATGAGAAACAAAATGCAGTAATACTAAATTTTGGCAAAAATAGGCAGGTCCACTACAATGCAAATCAGTGAAATCAGCGTAATCAGTTGCTGATGACCGTGGGATGATCAAATACAATTAGACGTAAAAGCCTGCTTTCCTTAAAGAAGGTGAATAGATTTTAATTTTGCATGACAAGTTAAAAGTTTCAATTTACTCTTATGGCCATAAACATTCTTTTATATGTATGATGAAAAATACGCAAATCTCAAAATTATAATTTAAACTAGTAATAGCCTTTGATTCCCGTGTCTGATCTAAAAATAATAATAACTTTTCTAGACTGTATCATTTCTAGATTATTCTATGCCACATGGTTTGCATAGTGCTGATGACATAGCTAATTTGGAACTTGAACTCAAAATTTCGAGAACTGAAACCTTTCTTTTAATTTTTTTCTTCTTTCCGAAACCATTTCTTCTCTTGGTGTGTCTCCATGTTGGATAACTGCGCACTTTTGCTTCTACCTCTGCTGCCGATAAGACGCTACTTTGCTCACTTAGCCTCTGTCAACTCTTGTTTATTGTTTTAAAAGTATAATTTGTATATAATATAATTTGTGCATAGCGCACCCACAATGATGATGTAAAATGGAAAGGAATATCATGTCATATGACTGTTACATAACATTGGTGATGTAAATGGAACAAAAAACAGCCAATAACAATTTTACAGCAGTATTAATTATCCGATCAACATTCATTGAGGGACTGTCCTATCAAACTGCATTGACACTAACGCAGTCTGAATTAAGATTTCATCCCGAACATTACGCACTTGTTTTCTACGCATTGGCCTAGCTGGACTTCTGCTTTCTTCTTTACTGCAAAGATGTCAAAAATGTAAATATTTTGAAATAAGCTGAAGCAGTGTGCCAAGTTGTAGCCGCAACATGTTTACTGAAATAAAAACGAAGATTTAATCCGACTCGGTGGCCACTTTCTTGTTCATTATGGATCAACATTCTACGCAATCTTTCTGTTCATTACTGATTTAACATTCTACGTTACCTGCTATTTACATTCTACGCAATCAAATTTTCTGCTTTTTATGTCTTCTAAGTTTGTTTTTATTATATATATATATATATATATATATATCTTTCCTTGTAAAAGTTAAAATTACAGCACGTTTCTTAGCTCTCTGCTACGATTGACATCAGAGTTGAAATCTAAATGTATTTGCTTTAGAACAGTTTCATTAAAGCATTTTCTCTTCCATTGTGTTCTCTTTGTCTTTCACAATAGTTCAAACTCAAACAATCATTTGCTTACCATTAAGAGGTTTTCAAAGTTATTGCCTCTTTATATCAAAACCTTTTTAATGCAACGTAAATTATATAGTTTGGAAGTTTGAGTATAATACAGAGGCTGTCCGCACATTTTTTAGACGATGTATATTGTATTCACAAAACTAAATTACATAAAATTCTTGCGTTTTAAATGTTCTTTTTGACATCCTTTATTCTAAACTATCTTTCGACACCGCAATTTCCAGGATAATAATGCCTTTTGAAGTGTCAGAAAAGGTATTCTATCCCATTCCTCCCGAACAGCTTTCCAGAGTCCTGTTAGGTTTGGATAATGTAGTTTTTAAAAGTCCGAAAGCACAAAAATCCATAGATGACACATCGGGAGATTGAGTAGGGATATTAGTGAAGGGTATGACCTCGATACCAGTTTTTTGTTCCATTTCTTTTAGGAAATTTACAGTGTATTTTGATGTGTGACTGCTAGCTTTGTCCTGATGGAGTCTCACAGATGGATGGCACTGTGGGTAAAGCGATGGTATTTCATTCAGAAACATTGGCGATAAAATATGTTCCTGGTAGTATTTGGAATTAATGTTGACATTTTTTGCACTCTCTTTATTTTTAATTTGCCATTTTAAGAAAAACCAGCAACAATCATGAATCCCTTAGAAAAACTTTCTTTCGAATTTTTGAACCATCTACTTTTTTCTCCCCTTTTAGGATTAATAAATGGCTAATAAATGGCTAATACATTTTTTCTCCCCTTTTAGGATAATAAATGACTCTTTTTTTGTTACAATCCTTTAAATACACCCATGCTTCATTTATTGTGACAATTGTTTTCCATTTTTCTTTGGATAAGTGTTTCTCATATAGAATTCTGCAGCGTGTCCTGCGTCGAGCGATATGCTTTGGAAGAAGACGATGCACATTGCGTTGTTTCGCTTTCTTAAGATTTAAATCAACGTTTATCATTTTGTTTACAGTAGACACCGAGCATTTTAATGATTTTGCAACTGTCCTTTGACTAGGGGGATTTTCTTTTAACATTAAACAACGTACCTTTGCAATAGTCGAAGATGTCCGTTTTTTCCTTGGATACTTGTTCGGAATTTTGTTCCACTTGAGGCCCAATTTGACGTTTTTTCCTTTCTTGTTGATGATATTACCTATCGACGCTTTAGATATCACAAAATCATGACTCTCACATCTTTTTTGGATAACGGATTTTGCATATTTCTCTTCGGAAAGACGTAAATGTAGCCTTCTAACCACTGCTTTGTTAAATTTGCCATTTTGAATAAAAACAAAACTTTCAAGTCACAGACGATAACTTTGACTTTTAAAAGCATAGTGCAATTGCAATTACTTCTTTTGCAGCAAACGATATTTTATTAACGTTTAGCAAAATCGTCTAAAAAATGTGCGAACAGCCTCTGTAAAATCTCCTTCAACTGAGCCTTGCCTAACCGAAATCGAAACATACGATCGAACAGAAATCCCAAGTGAAAAAACAAATGAAAATTAAAGCTTAAAAAAATTCACTAAACAACTTGCATTTTGACTGTTTTCTTATATAAAAAAGGTTTAAAATAAATTCAATTCTGAACATCAGTCTAATGAGGTTTCTTTGCTTGAAGTGAATTCCATATAGACACCTTTCTAGTAAGACAAGAGTAAGAAATATGAGTAGTTTTCCTTCTGTATTCCTTTTCCTTTACTAAACAGAAAATCAAATGGTACGCGAGCTTTGGGTTGTCTTTTTCAGTACGATGTTTTCCATACAAACAATAGTAAATCGTTCGCAGTTTCTCATAAGTAGCTCAGCAGATAACAATTAATTTCTGTAATTTCCTATTTAGCACCCCCAAGAAACTGGAAAACCATTTTCGTTAAGTTTTCATCTCTCTGGCGTCAAATATTGCGTTTTCACACCATGAAAATTGTTATCGCACTAAAAATGTTTTAAAGGAAAAGCTATTTCGGGCATATTTTCCGTTTTGTCAGGTAACAGTCAACGACTCCCGACCATTGGAGTTACCCTACGAAACACAACAGTCAACTATTCACATCACTAGAGGAAACTCTAGTGCCTTTTTACTTTGTAGAAAAAACAGTCAACTACTCCCGACCACCATGAAATACGAGCAACTTCTTGAGGTTAGAGTTGCTTTTATCTTAAAGTTAACCCCGGTATAAAGACTATTCTAAATCGTTAGTTGTGAATATACGAAGGCACCTTTATACCCCGGCATCAAGGGTATAGCTCCAAATCGGATAGTAATAAGCCAAATAATATTAAGCTCAAGTAATAAATTCCAAGCCATCAATTCCAGGACACACCGCTCCAAAGCGGATCTTTCATATGACCAATGAAATATTTTTTCCATTCGTCAGTATGTACCATGAGCATACGATCTGTTGTTTTTTAATTTGATTGAACTTCATAATATTTGAAGGCTTACAGATGGAAGAACAAAAGGAGTTTTTTTGCGTCTTTAAGTTGCCTTTTAAGGAATTATTGCATTTCCTCGTACTTTAGGTGTCAGGACTTCAAGGCCACTGCGGAAAAGGAGATCCTTTCGTGATTTTAAATAATCTAAAAACTTGTATGTATTGCAATATACACTTTCTTTCACATGCTTACTTCTGAGTGAGAGTAAATCTGAGTGAAATTATATGTGAAATTGTGTTTTTTCCTGTGTAATGTAACATTGTAGCATTCATTATTTTAATTAACCAAATTATTTTTAGTTTGAACTTTCCTATCGATATCTCAAAGTTTCAGCTGCTGCCCGAATTTAGCGCGAGCGAGATATTTATGCAAATCGCATATATCTGTTAGCAGTTAAAAGGCAGGAGTTAACGAGGGGAAAAACAGTGCCTTGGATTTATCGCCGTAAGGCTGTGCGCGCAAAGATTTCCTCTGTCTACTGAAAGTTCGCCTTCATAGGCATTTGCAATTACTAGTGTTTGCTAGTGAAATTCGCATTGTTGCATTTCACTAAGAGTAAGCTTCCCTCGCCGTCCTACGTAGAATTAAGTTAGGGAATTGAATTTGTTAACACACTTTATTTTAATATTATTTTAGTTCAGCCCAAGTAGTGGCTTACTCTCAATTTGAAGAGTTGTAAATATTTGAATTAAAGGGTCACTTTTAAACCCTCCTTCTGACTTTGTAGTTTTTCAACACTAAAGGACATAGCCTAGATCTGCTCACTGTCCTCCACATAAGGTTTCACAGTTTATGCTCACGAAAAGAGTCAAGAGATTGAAGGAGAAACCTTACACTGGCGCCCGAACAACTAAAAGGATGGAAGGAAGTTGGAATATGCCTACTACATCCCAGAATACAGCTGCAATGCCTGATGGATTTGGATTCATAGTGGAAACCATCAGAGCAGCCATGAAGCCGGCAGTAGTTTTTGATGCCAGAGGACCTGTGAACACATTCCTGGAAAAGTTAGAAGCGCATTTTTTGCTGTATCCAGTTCCGGAACATCAGAAGGTCATATTAGCGACAGGAGCATTGAGGGGCCAAGCAGCGACCTGGTATAAGTGCATCGGAAAATGTCTGCTGGGAGAACCAGGAACGCCGACTTACACGTACGAGAATTTTAAACTAGCAATTTTGAGAGCGTTTCCTGTGGTTAAAGACCGTGCGAAACTCGAAGCTGAATTGTTTAGCAAGTATCAACAGCGGGTGGATGAACTATCGGAATTTATTTTGAGAAAAATACAAGTCTTTAAATTATTGTATGGCACGAGGCCGGACCCGGAGATTATCCAGATAATCCTGCCCAGATTGTTACCATCTATACAAGATTTCATGGAGCTAAGAAATCCCGTGACGCTGGACAAGCTGTTTGAACTCGCCGTACAATTCGAGAGCCGGCGAGCGGCCGAAAATCAACGGAGACAATCGTATGAACAGCGGCTGCAGGGGAACCAGAATGCCGAAGGAAGAAACAGACGATGGCCGAGAACTACTGGTACCAGTCAAAATGCGAGCGGTCAACCGCGCCAAGTACAGCGCCAACAAAATAATTCCAACTACGGAAGAAAATCATTCTCCCCAGGCAGAAGCCAGCAACAGAAGAAAACACCCGCAAAGCATTTAAACTACTAAGGAATATTGCGGGGAAGGGGGTGCAATGTTCCGAGGAGAAGAAAAATCCCTCTGAAGTACAGCTAAATACGGTCATGGTGAGAAACATTGAATTACCGAGACTGCAGTTACTAATTAACAACGTACCCGCTACAGCTCTGTTGGATACCGGCGCTCAAGGAAGCTGTTTGGCAGAAGAATTTTTTAAGAAGCACTTTCGTAGATATCGTCTGCATAGCGTGGAAGGAATGAAGGTGGTAGCAGCCCAAGGAAAAACGTGTCAATGCATGGGAAAAATCGAGCTGTACATCAAAATCGGCGAAGAACAAAAAAAAATTATGTTTCTTGTAGTGAAGAACCTCCAAGCATCGGTTATTTTAGGAACAGATTTCTTTGCAGCTGTGGATGCGAAAATCGATTTTGAAAACTCCACCTTGCAAGTAACCATGGACCCAGTTAAAAAGAAATCAACACCTCCCCCTGAAGTGGATTTAAGCCATCTAACGCCCGAAGAACAGGACAAGTTTCGGGAATTGGTAAGTAATTTCGCTGATTTATTTGATGATATTCCAGGATTCACCCAGATCGTAGCACACGAAATTAAATTAACTACGGATGAACCTATACGTCAGCGTCCTTACAAGTACGACAAAGTTAAGGAGGAAATAATAAAATACCATATTGATGAAATGTTAAGAAACAAAATAATAACTCCTATTTCTAGTGCATATGCGAGTCCGGTGGTTTTATGTAAGAAAAATAATGATTTGCCGTTAACTGATCCATTAAGGTACAGGTTCGCTATTGACTACAGAAAGCTTAATAGTATAACAAAATTTCCAACTTACCCACTTCCGGTAATTGATGAAATTCTAAGAAGTATTAAATCAACAAAATACATAACCACGCTAGATTTGACATCCGGATATTTTCAGATAAGCATAAAGCCGGAAGATGTTCACAAAACAGCATTCATAACAAAATACGGTACATATGGCTTTTTGCGTATGCCTTTTGGATTGTCGGGAGCCCCGGCCACGTTTCAGAGGTGCATGGACAAAATTTTAAGGCCGGTAATAGGAAAAAGTACATTTATTTATCTTGACGATATAATTGTTACTTCAGAGTCGCTGGAAGAACATATTAAAGACCTTCGAGAAGTCTTTACTCTTTTGAAAGATGCAGGACTTAAAGTGAACATTAAGAAATGTAAATTCGCGGCAAAAGAACTCAAATATTTAGGGTACAAAATTTCTCAAAGGGGGATCGAAACAGATAAATCTAAAGTTATAGCAGTGAAAAATTACCCAATTCCGAATACAGCCAAAAAGTTAGCGACTTTCTTGGGTATGTGCTCATATTATAGAATTTTTATTAAAAATTTCGCAGAAATTGCTGAACCATTGTTAAAGTTGAGAAGGAAAAGAGTTCGTTTTGCGTGGTCTTCAGAAGCAAACGCCGCGTTTGAGAAGTTAAAAGAATCTTTAATTAATGCACCGGTTCTAAAGTTCCCAGAGAAAGACAAGGGTCTAGAAATTTATGCAGACGCATCAGATTACGCAATCGGAGCCGTGTTAACACAAAATAGAAAAGCGATTGCCTTTTTTAGTCGTACATTGAATGATACGCAAAGAAATTATTCGGCAACGGAGCGTGAAACTTTAGCAGTGCTCGCAGCTGTTCAAAAATTTTGTGTATATTTTGGGAGTTCTCCCGTAACAGTATATTCAGATCATGCGGCAGTTACCAGATTATTTTCAGGAAAGAATCTTTCGCCACGCTTAATTCGGTGGACCCTAAAGTTGCAAGAATTTAATCTCATTATCAAACACACACCGGGAAAAGACAATGTAGTGGCCGACGCATTATCTAGAATAAAGTTAGACGAGAACGGCGAGAAAGTAAAAATAGCGATGCTTCAGGCAAAGGTCATTGACTCTCGAGAGACTGTAATAGAAGAAATTGCTAGGGATCCCGAATTCGGAAATATTTATAATTATTTAAAAGACCCAGATAACTTCCAGCATATAGACATTAATGCAATACGAAGCAGAGCACAGAACTATGAAATCATTGATGGTCTCTTATTTTATACTAAAGTTACGAATCAAAATAGTGAATACAGACCAGTCATCCCGGCCAAATTAATTTTAAGTATCTTGCAAGAGCTCCACGATTCGCCTGTCTCGGGCCATTTTGGAATTAGAAAAACAATACAACGCGTACGCGAGGCGGTATATTTTCCGCAATTACAAAAGATAGTTAAAAATTACTGCCAGACTTGTCACACGTGTCAGATAAATAATGACGTAAATTTCCGCCCGGCCGGGTTATTAACTAGTATTGAGTCTAGGTTCCCCAATGAAATAATTGGTATTGACCTCTTAGGCCCCTACCCCAGGAGTCATGTAAATAAGGCACGATTTTTATTAGTCATTGTGGATCATTTCAGTAAATGGGTTGAGTTGATACCACTTAAGCGGGCTTCAGCAAAAGTCGTTGCAGATTCGTTTTTGAACAAATATATTTTAAGATATGGATGTCCAGCGAGGGTGATTAGCGATAATGGTCCCCAGTTTGTAAGCAGTACATTTAAAATGATGTGTGACAAGTTGGGCATTAAGCATATGAAAATGGTACCCTACCGCCCACAATCAAATATAGCGGAACGGGTAAATAAGAATATTGTAAAATTGATTAGAAATTATGTGCAAAAGCACCATTCTAACTGGGATGACTGCGTCGAAGAATTTGCATTCGCCCTCAGAACGGCTAAGCACGAGACAACGAAGAAATCCCCCGCCGAATTGTTTTTGGGCAGGAAGATAATGACCCCCTTAGATAAATTATTTTATGTGAAAGATAGAGCGCCGGAATTTCAAATGGGTGAAATAGAAAAAATGTTGAAGGAGGCAGAAAAGTGCTCCCGGGAAGCGCAAAAGAAACAAAAGATTTACTACGATTCAAAAAGAAGAACCGTAGAATATAAAGTGGGGGAGGAGGTGTTGAAACAAGCCCACGCACTTTCATGCGCAGCAAAAGATAAGGTCGCAAAATTTTGCCCAAGATGGCATGGTCCTTTTGAAATTACAAGAATAGTTGAATGCCGTGCATATTTAAAGAATGAGAAGGGCGAAGAGACTGTGGCAAATTTCGATCAAATTAAACATTATTATCGAAGAGCTAATAATAATATTTTGAAAGACATGTTGCAGGGTCCAGCCTCACAGAATTTTTCTAAGATTCAAGAGCCCCAACCAGGTCCCTCAAAAACAAGAGAACCCAGTTTGAAAAGGAGGTTACCAGAAGAGAGGAAGCCGCAGCCAAAGAAAAGACCACCCCAAAAAGAAAAAAGGACAAACGCTAAGCAACAGTCTCAGCGACCAAAGCGTCTAAGGAAGGAACGTCCAAATGAAAACACTATGAAAGCTCCACCACTACGGAGGGAACAGAACGGCGAGAAGCGAGCCGCCGAAGGTGCCAACCCACAACGAAGGAGCCTACGAGTGCAGGAGAAGGAACGAGCCAGTCTGGAGAGGGAGCAAAGACTTCAGCACAAACGGAAAGCGCCACCCACCATTCGTCCCAACAAGGTGTTTCTGGAGGAAAGAAGATCGACAAAACGAAAGGCGGCCCCAGAGTTTCAATCTAGGAGTAACAAGCAAAGAATAGCCCAAGCCACAGTATATCCAACCTTTCAGGAATGGACAAAAAAACGCCTAAAAGACTGGCAGAAAGATAAGTAGATTCTTTATTTTCTTTTAAAATTCACACAGTTATGTTTCTGATTTAAGTGCAAGTTGCAGATTTAAAAGGGAAGTTACCCGAGTCAAAAGCCGGTTGCCGAAAGCGTGAAGGACACGCTTGAAGGAACAACTTAATTATGCAGCGGAAGAAATTCGAGAGTTCAGTTGAAAAACTGTGAGACTTCGTGAAATGTTCTTTGTAATCCAGAACATGGGATTCATCGATTTTAGTCAAAAGACTCTCTGTAAATAGGAAATTGAATTGTGTTAATTAAAAGCAACTAGTACGTAAGTTGTATAGCAAAACTGTTGTATTATATTTTTCTATGTATAAATAATGAATGCATTTAATGTAAAACTGTTTTCTATGTAATGCATGATTTGTTGTAAGCCTTAAGCACTGGTTTTGTTTATATCGAATATTTTGGAAAAGCGTAAAGGATACGCAAGTTAAAATTAAAATGTAATGTAAAAGCGTAAAGCGCGCTAAATTAGAAAGTGAATATATAAGTGTTATTTAACGCAATGAGCATTTAAAGAAAATTTGAATTGAAGATTGAAAGAATGAATTATATGTATGAAATGCAATTGAAATGTTTGAATGTTGTACGTAGTGTTCTCTGGTTTCACACAAAAGTTTAAAGTTCATTTCATGTTAGAACCTCAGGGCATTTCAGATTTGTTTTAGGGGAGGTCTGAGGTCTTGAAAGTCGAAGAATTAACCCCAATAGAATTGAAGTCAGGTGGTAGTTGTGAACACTTGACAAAGTAAAACTGCGTGTTTTTCACAAACACCACATTTGGCCAGAGAACAAGGGGGAAGTTTTAAAAATGAATGAGTGTAAAATGAATGCGTTTGGCGAAAAGCGCTAATAGAAATTAAAAAACGCGAATACCTAAAGCGCGAATAAAAGTCATTATGGAAAGCATCAGAGGAAGGGAATGTTGTACTTTTCAGGTGAAATGTACTTATAACATGAAATTAAAATTTATTTCCTTCCAGATTGGAAGGAACCAGACTAGTATCAGTCAAGCCAAATTCCTGATGGATCTTTTTGATGTGAAGAAGGAAAAAGATATTCTATGTTAAAATATCTAAGACACAAACAGAGATTTAAACTAAATTTAAAACTTACAATTGTAAAGGATGGCGAATAGGAAGGAAAATTTAGATTTAGAATTTAGCATCTTCACTAAAAGCCGATTTTAGGCTACTTAGTTTCAGACTACTAAATTCTGGGAGCAACTTTGTAGCATTCATTATTTTAATTAACCAAATTATTTTTAGTTTGAACTTTCCTATCGATATCTCAAAGTTTCAGTTGCTGCCCGAATTTAGCGCGAGCGAGATATTTATGCAAATCGCATATATCTGTTAGCAGTTTAAAAGGCAGGAGTTAACGAGGGGAAAGACAGAGCCTTGGATTTATCGCCGTAAGGCTGTGCGCGCAAAGATTTCCTCTGTCTACTGAAAGTTCGCCTTCATAGGCATTTGCAATTTCCAGTGTTTGCTAGTGAAATTCGCATTATTGCATTTCACTAAGAGTTAAGCTTCCCTCGCCGTCCTACTTAAGCTAAGTTAGGGATTTGAATTTGTTAACACACTTTATTTCATATTATTTTAGTTCAGCCCAAGTAGTGGCTTACTCTCAAATTGGAGAGTTGTATTTATTTGAATTAAAGGGTCACTTTTAAACCCTCCTTCTGACTTTGTAGTTCTTCAACACTAAAGGACATAGCCTAGATTTGCTCACTGTCCTCCACATAGGGTTTCACAGCGTATGCTCACAAAGAAAGTCAAGAGATTGAAGGAGAAACCTTATAACATGAAATTCTAAAGAGACGATGCTCTGCCGAAAAAATAAGAATACAGGGAAAGTCTGTTTAACACTGAGTAAATGGTAATCTTGCTAAATTGGCGAGATATTGCCAAGCTGGCGATGGTCTTGGCGAGTACATTTTGCCATCGCCAAACCTGGCAACCGTTTGGAGACATTTGGGCTTGGTCCCTGTATGGGTATTGTAATTGAATAATGGTAATATATGGATATCGTAAATAAGTATTGTAATTGAATAACCGTAATATCTACATATGCAGCTGTAACTACATCCAGCCCTCATATGCCTTCCAGTAATTTCGAAAAGCAGAAAATACTATAAATCTCTCTGCGGCCGGGAGAAAACTGTATAAGACCTAGGAGAGTTGTTAAGTTGAGCGTGAGTTCGGAGTACTGAGATATCTCCATGTCAGCTTCGTTCTTTAAATGCTTTTTGCATTTTGTGGTGTTTAACGTACTAGTTTAAAGTGTAACAACTGAATCAATTCAGTGCGCATTCAATCCATTACAAATCTGTACTCAAGCAACAGTACCTTCAATTGTCATGACACATTCCGTGGCTTGAGAAGGCTTTGCCACAATTTAGCTGTGATAAATGGAATTCTGCTGTTCCATGGTTAACTGCTATGATTATTAATTAAACCACACTTACTATATAATGAAAACTGAAGTTTCGGGCTTTATGACAACGTACTACCTTAACCAATCCAAAACCAACCATTTCCACATTTTCTACTTCATATTTCTAGAAATGTAAGCGGATTTTATTACGTAAAGATTTAATGTGATGACGTGAATGCAAAAATTATAGACTGTCGAAAGTGTTTGAGTTGAATTTCCGGTATTTATGTTCATTTATGAACATCAGGGGTTACTAACCCTCACACCATGGCGCCCGCCGCTGTGGGATCACAATAAAAATGCTTTAGCTTTCAATAAAATTTTATGTGAAAATTTTCTTATTTTAAATGAAATAGAAATTGCGTTCAATACAGATACCAGCACAAAGAGAAATGCCACCGATCTCCTTATTTATGTGCATGTACTCTATCCAAATATAAATTCACCTTTAAAAGGTAAATGGTGCCCGCTGTCCAACAGATAATCTGTGCTCTTAGGAACAAAAAGGTTGGGGACGCTTAGATTTCATCAATTGGATACCGCTAAAGAGGTAAAATAAAATAATTGTTGTCCCATAGTGAATAAATTATTTCAAATCATAGAGTGTCGAGACTTTGTTTAGGAGTTAACTTTCTGGCATTTATGTTGTTATAATTGTTGTAGTGTCTATGGTAAAGCCTATTTAAATAGTGCCATGGGCGAAGATAATAACCCTCGCAATCTACTATTATCATCGTAAAGGTTCAATCTCGCAAACAAAACCTCAAATTTTAAGAATTCAGCAAAGAACGGCCGGACAATCAAAAATGTGTACAGTTATCATTGATGTGATTTATGGCCATTGACGGATTACATCAACAGGATTCTGCTAAAAGGGTAAAGAAAATAACTGCCCCAAAATGAATATATTATCCCAAACAGGTTTATCAAAAACTTTAATAAAATTTAAAAAATGTTTCAGCCCTCCATGTATGGAGTAAACACCTGACTGATACATTTAAAATTCTATCAGGCAGGGTGTAAGGAATGTTATTTTAGATTTAAACTTATAGGGTATTTCTCCCGCCTTCTTGGCATGCCCTCGTGGTGTAGTGATCAGCACGCTCGGCGCGTATTCCAGAGGTCCGTGATTCGAGTCCCGCCGAGGACATTGCTCATTTTTCATCTCTCCTGCTTTAAACAAATACCTAATGTCGCTACAGTGACGCCGGAACTAAAAATAAGTAGTGGATGATGAGTCTCCACCACAAGGATTTGGCGATTGGGTCCTTTAATCCCAGGTCGCCTTTTAAAAGGGAGAGTATATAAGGTATTTCTCCGGCCTTCTTAGCATGCCTTTGGGGTATAGTGTCAGCACGTTCGGCGCGTATTCGAGAGGTCCGTGGTTCGAGTCCCTCCGAAGGCATTGCTCCTTTTTCATCTCTCCTGCTTTAAAAAAATACCTAATGTTTCTAGAATAATACAGTTTTGTTCAGTTACTTATCTCTTCTATCTTCTCTCATTTCCATTTCCTGCCAGAATGTTATTTTAGTTTCGCGTGATATACAAAGTAGGGTAGAAAGATACTATTTAAGCTGGTGTCTGAGTTACTTCAGACAGAACGTGTTCCGCCGTTCGTCCCCGTTGCTTCGCTGATTTGAGCTTGCTATTTTTCGACCGTGCATATTAATTGTTGGTTTGTGTACGTCTGTGGTAGGGCTAAGAGCCAACTTACGTTAATTATCTCTGTGCAGTTGATCATTCAACTTGAGAGATAGTTTTAATTTCATATTTATATTCGGAGTTACATCACAAGCATTGGCTAAATTTGTAAGCACCGGGAGTGCCGTCTGTAAATTCGTTCTTGAGTTGAGTAAAAAGGTTTTTCACCCTTCCTACGTCTTGTTATTGATACAGTTTGAACACAGCGAATAGTCGCTTCACAGCTCAAGCAGAGATCTAGCCAGAATATTATAATGTATTTAACTAACAGACAAAATAAATATTCAGACTATTAAGAAATGGGTTTACTGATTTCAAATTGTTCAGCTTTTTAATCAAATTAAAGACTGATTAAACTTGAATGATAAATTTAAGTCTTTTCCTAACGCCCACATTCTAAAAACTGACTATGTGCGGGAGCGCATGGGAAATTAAACGATTTCATGTTTTTTACAATGGCAGTATTTTGTTAATTAATCACATGACTGTTATATGTGCGGTAGCATGCCACAACCTAACGTAAGGGTCCCCAAACTGCAGAAATACGAGGTTTGAAAAGACATTTTAAACATCAAAAGAAGACAGTGCTAGTGGTTATGATTAATTACCTAACTTCTCTCCTCACGAGTTCTGTCTTTCAAAAACTTAACCATTCACTAACATCCAAAACATTCGATCCTACCAATCGCACTTTGAGATTCTACCCTTTTTAGATAAATGCCACGTATCTTTAAGGTTTTACATCGTAGGAAATAAATAAGATAGCAGTAATACGAGTTTGGATGTTCTGTGTTATTCGAAAAGGAGTCACAAGTCGTGAAAACGAGTCATTTTCTGGAATTCACCCAAAAGGTATGCAAAACAAGTGCGTATCTACAGTGTCTCTGATACACCATCCATTATGCTTTCACATTGTGGACGTGGCTTAGTCGGATATGTTAATTCTCACAGATTTCATTCACATCCTGTTTCTTTTGCTAAGACTGCGAAATGTGACAACCACCGCGTTTGAAGGTCGGCCATCTTTAGCTCAAATCTTGGCTCTCACCTTCAACCAGGAATGTTTGGAAAGGCACGAAGAAGCGGGAGAACACAGAGGGTGTATTTTTTTGAAGTCTCACTCCCCGTTCAGACAAAGTTTTAGAAAAAAGATAGCGTTACAGATGCATTTTGTTTTACGTAAACGAAGTCGCAAATGTTTTATAAAAACAAATTGTTGAAGGAGGAGAGATATTTGCCAAGAACTGGGATCAAATAAATAACCGCTTACGGAAATCAAATCTTGGATGAAGAAGATTTAGAATTCAGCTGGTGAACAAACTTAGCGAAAAGTTTTGAATTACGTAAGAGCAATCTATTCCTTATAGCCTCGCTGCAGGTACAAAGATGCATATATATATATATATATATATATATTCATAATGAAAGTAATTAAAAGTAAATTAATAAGCCCAAGAGTTGCGCTAAAGCTGCCAAGTAATAAAGCAATAATTCACTATAAATTATAAAAAGAAAACTCTCCATATTACATCTCCAAGCAACGGAAATTTAGTTAAAAACATCATTGAAAAGGCATTTTTCAGAATTTAAAAAAATTAATAGAATTTTCAGTCCTCCTTGCTTTGAACACAGTAAAGGAAAAACTAAGTCGCAAAAAAGCCAAAATAAAAAGTAAACTTTTTTAGGTATTGAAAAACCAGTTACTGTTATTGATACTCAATCAAAATAAAGATATTAGTCACAAAACCAAAAGAATCCTGTTAAAAAGCAAATAATCTTTAACATTAAAATTTTTTCACTAAGATAACAATTAATCTAAACGAGATGCTTACTTAGAAGACATATCCCCTACACTCTCTTTTCATTTCAAAAACAAAAGTAAAAACAAAAGTAGATTAAGAACAAATTTTAAAAAATCATAAGAAGATTATAAGAAAAAATCCATAAAATTAAAGTTAAAAACTGTAGTAAAAAACAAACTAGTAAGCAAAAATTAACCAACTTGTCTTCGAAATTTTAAAACCAAATGACTGGAATGCAAGTACGTATTAAGAGATGGAAGCAATTTTTATAATTTATAGTATATATATATATATATATATATATGCATATATACACGTATAAGCTTATGAAAACATAACATAATAGAATTCTAATTATTTAAATAAAAGTAAGTTGTGCTCACTTTAAATTTCGAAATTTTTTCATTGGTCATTTCATTCATTTCATTTATCGTCAAGATAACAGAGTAGATTACACGTTTAATAAACATATATTAGATGAGATGAATGCATATAGCAAAAAAACTGATCTTAAAGTTCGGAAAATATGCGCTTTATATAATAATAATACTAGCGGAAATACCCGATTTCAGTTAAGTTAGATTAAGAGTAATGCATCTAACAACAAAGAGAAAGATACCGCTGTAATTCTTCTCTAATAAGGATGCAAGAAATACGATTCATAGTCATACATATTTCAGTCTGATGCGATATGGAACCCACATAAAAATTTCGAAAGAAAAATTAGCTAGTTCTCTCTTATTATGTCAACAACAATGGCACGCAATTTTTAATGATTTTCGTCTTTCTAATAAAATGGTTGTAAAAGCTCCCGTTCCATCCAATATTTCACCTATATTCAATTTTAGTTGATTAAATGCGGCAAGAAAGTTAGCATAATTAATCAGAACTCAATAACGCGAACAAACAAACAAATACATAAACAGGCATTCTTCTTTATATGTATAGATTTTGTAAAACTTACAAATTTTTGATTAACAAACTCTACGATTTGAAAGCGAATAGTAGAAACACTTTTCGAAATAAACATTTTTATATCCAACGCGCCAGACTGTTGCCACTCGGAAAAATGAGTGCGAAAATTAGCGCTTTCTGTGTTTTTAATTAATATTTCGGCTGATTAAAGTCGTACGAAGATGGGAATAGTCGAAATGGCTTCCCATGAATTTTTGGAATCGGGAATAATGTATTTAATGTTTGGCAATGCTATTTTTATTTCATCTTAAAACTTATAAATTTTTAATAACAAATTGTAGTATCTGAAAGCGAGTAGTGGCAACAACTTTCGAAATGAAGCAGATTTTCATCTCCAGCTTGCGAGACCGTTGCCACTCGGAAAAATGAGGGCGAAAATTATCGTTTTTCCGAGTTCTTAATTAATATCTCTGGTTTAGCTACTTTTTTTTTTGGAAAAAAGTGGACGTCGATCTTTTCCAAGACCCAGAAACGAATTGTAGAATGTTTGGTCATGATAGCTATAATAGTGACTGATTTATTAAAGGGCAACCAAACATGCAGACTTTCTATATTATATATAGAGAGATGTGTACTATATCTAGATTTGCTGGTCTTTAACTTTTCAATCAGTGAATCACTATTCTATTCTATTTCCGTGTCTAAAAAACCAACAGATATGTCAATTAGTTATCGAGGCAAAAATTATTTTTTAATATATAGTACATATAATATACATATAGTACATGTAATATATACGTTTGCTGCAGGCAAATAAAAATACGTCGTTTTTCTATCTTATCGGGAGAAAAATATGAAGCAAGATAGGCAAAAAATAAAAGTGTAAAGCTTAACATTGCATTAAACAGATGTCATGCCCACAAAAAAGGGCAACTCATTCATCCGGACATTTCGAATATCAGCATGGCTTGTTTTCCAGTTTGTTTGGATATTTTGAGTTTTTCTGTAACCGCTTATGTGGCATGTAGCAACAAACACTTAAATTTTTAATTTCTTTTAAATAAACCACTTTCAATTCAGTTCTGAAGTAGTATTATAACTAATTAGAGATTATTAGATTTTTTTGTAGCAGGGAACAAAATAAATCAACTATTGCGAAGTCAAAATTCAAGTCACACATTTTCCAACTGCCAGCTGGATGTCCTAACCACTTACATCACAAGAATGCGCAAGGAGAGGATTATTTCTTACTATCTTCCCCAGTTAAAAGAAGATTAGCATAAAGAACAAGATTCAGTCGAGGAACTTCAGGCTGTAAAAAATTATCGTCCATTAAATTTTAGTTCGGGAGTGCCTGGGAATTGGTAAACTTCAAAAATCAACAATTTACTCAATTTACCAGCTGATTATGCTGATAATTAACACCAAGAGCTATTGCCTGGTGGACAAAAGCTAAGACTTTAAGACTTTCTTACTTAAACTGTTGAAACACATGTACTCCTTTAAGCATGATCAGCTCCCAACACAGCCTGAAAAAAAGTACCAGCCAAAGCAGGTAGAGGAGAATGCAGGTATTTAGTTCGAGCTGTCTCAGCTGAATTCATACCTTTGTAGTAGATTGCACATTAGCAGTGGACTTAATAATATTGTGTCACTGGAGAAGGTGCGAAGAAATCTCAAACAGTTATATGGTAACGTTTCGAATGGAACTTCGAATATCTGGCTGTAAAATGTTGGAATTATTGAGGGCAGATTATAAGGACGGAGGTGATAGTTTGTTTTTTGTCGTCAGTTCAGATCTTCAAATGACGCAAGACATTAATTAACAGACAGAACATGGCAGAGAACAAACAGCGCGCATGACATTTTCGACTTTTGGAATATACTGAATACCTGAATTTCAAATGTATCCGAGAATACTTTTTTTAATTATAAAAGAATTTGTAGAAAGATTTTTTATATAAATAATTATCTATATAGTAACTCCAGTATAACTCTTAAAGTCTAAAATTATCCAACGTCTGATTCTTCATACCAAACTTAAAATACCGACTCAACTTATAAGGTATTTTCTCCTTCTTTTTTGTACGCCTTCGTGATGTAACAGTAGCACACTCGGCGCGTATTCGGGAGGTCGATGGTTCGGGTCCCGGAGAGGGATTGCTCATTTTTCATGCCTCCCGCTTCAAATATCCTAATGACACTACAGTGGCGCCTGAACTAAAAGGTGGTAGATGATGATTCTTCACCCCCAGAATTTGCAGAGTTGGTCCCTTAATTCTCGATTGCTCTTTCAAATGGGAAGTATATACGGCATTTTCTCCCTCTTTTCTGCATGCATTCGTGCTGTAACAGTAGCACACTCGGCGAGTATTCAAGAGGTCCAGGGTTCGAGTCCCGGCAAGAGCATAGTTCATTTTTCGTGTCTCTTGCTTAAAAACAACCTAATGACTCTACTAACTTTAAAAAACCGACTATTGATCGATTGAATAACTTTTTCTCTCCGATTTCATTAAAACCATTAATATGTACACTTGAGTACTTGCTACATGTGAAAAAGAGGGTATTTTAAATTTTAATTTTACTCATTCGTGAATGTTTTCCTTGCAGCATATTTGGAAATCGTATTAAAATAACATTTTTTTAAATCGTTTAATTTTAAGTGAATATATTGATTGTTAATTGACCTTTTATTTATATGTTGCCATTGCTGTATATATTTATATTTTATTTAGGTAACTAATGGTGATATTCTCATCTCTAAACCTGCTTTTCTTACATTCTTTTATTTATTGACGCGGTCTGGGCAGTACGTTCTTAAACATGTGCTGATAACTTTTATTTTGTTGCGACCTTCCTTGCCAGAACCCCTTCCCAGTCTCTAAGATCGTCCGTGGAACTTTGCCCAGATTTTCGTTTTGACTCCTCCATCCGGTGGTGTTATTTGTTCGTAACTTGTGACGCTTGCGTTACGCGATTTGTTTTCAACGAACTGAGTGTTTTCCCTGCAAAGTTCATGGCCAAACCGGTCAGCTACCGTGTAGCGGCTATCTCCCAAACGACCCTTTCCTCCTCGCAAACTGCGCCTTTACGGTCCTGACCTAGGGATAATGTCAGAACAGCAGACTTCCACCTTGGATGAATATGAGGTGAGTGAATGGAACTTTTTCGAATTCGGTAACTGGAAAGGATTGCATATTAGAGATCTGATTTAGTTCTTTTTACTTCTTTTTACTTATACGAAGTAAAAAGGAAGTATGGTAATCGCGAAAAATTTCGGGTATCATATTTCAACGAAAATATCCTCTTTGGCCGCTATCGAATGCAATTTAACGATGTTTTTGAGTAATGTCCAAACGTAAGGACAGAACAAAGGACTCTTTTTTCCCCCAAAAAATTATAAAACTGGTTTAAAATGGATTCTGAAGAGATTTTTTCATGGCGTCTGCACGTACGTACGTATGTATGTATGTATCTCGCATCACTTAAAAACGAGTAGCCTCAGAACGTTGAAATTTTGTTTATGAGACTGCTATAACATGTAGATGTGCACCTCCTATTTGTGGGTGAGTGGTGAGGCTATTTCCATTACACGTTTTGGCAGATGTTTGACGAAGCTGGGATGATTGAACCACGGAGAAAAATACAGCTCAGGACTTTCACTTTTAACACCATATCTTTATTTTAATTTACAGCAGTTGATTTAATTTAGAGCAGATTATTCAGTAATTGACCTACTTGATACGACTGACTTTAATACGTTATAACGTTCTAGCACAGAAAGAGGAGCATAGCGAAGACGTTAACAAGATGAAGGCGAGAAGGCATCTGTATAGGAAAACTTATGACGCAGCATTTATATGAGGAGGTTATGTAATAGGCGCGAATGTTCCAGAAGGTACTGGTCTAGGGGAAGATCCTGAATTGCAGAAAATTAATTAAAGGTTGCTAGTTCGCAAAGAGCAAAGCCATCGTATTTTTTTTTCTTACATTCAGTTATATATTCACTATAAATTATAATAAGAAAACAGTAAATATATATATGTATATATATCCACTCTGTTACTCGGCTCAGTGATCTAAGTTTATTTATTCCTAAATGTTTGTAAATTGGGCATTTTTGCTTTAAAAATGATTGAATTACGTTGTTCTTATCTTCCGGTGAAGGGTTTTGTGTCTTTAGTAAAGCTCCATGCAATATTTGCAGAATTATCAACAATTTAAAAGTTGTTTAAGTGCGGCTAAGCCTAATTATTTTTAGCAAAGCAGCCATATTTGTTTACATTTGAAACTTAGCAGAATAGTGGATTTGTTGCCAATCTAGGGAAACTAAGCTTCGCAACAATAAAGATATCGCCTTCTTTTATTATTTCGAATTAAATCATGCTCAATCCATTCTGGAATTTCTTCGAGGAAAATAAGTATTTAAGATTTACTTCGTAATTTTTAATCTAAATATTTTGAGTTTTTATGTATTTTTGCCCTGTTGCTAAGTGAGAACTGAATTAATGGAATGAGAAATACTGAATCGTCTGTGAATTTTTTTTAGTTGTTTAATGTCTTTTATACATCGTTTTAGATTTATTATAGTATTTGAATTGAACATTTGGCAACGATTAGATAACTCTTCACAAAATATACATAATTTTTGTGCATTCGGAGTTATAATGAGATGTAACGCTGTTAAGTGAACCTAGCCCGAGAGTGTCGCTATGTTAAACAAATATAGTGAATTTTTAAGAGTGCATTTATTTTATGGTGGTTTATGCGCTATCGAATTTTATAATTTGAGTGTTGTATTAATGAAGAATGTGTTAAAAGATTGTCAAAAAGTTACCTTTTTTCTACGGGATGACTCATGTCATAAATTTGTTTATTACTACTCAAAATATATACATATTTATATATAATCGAGGAATCTTGGTCAAATCGCTCCCAGTTTCTAGCCTCCGTATTCTGGATTACCATTGTGCGCCCTCTATCGGCTTCTTATAATTGATTGACCCATTAGCAGCGCTTCTTTAAAGGTAGGCAGGCTTTTACAATAATTAAAATATTAAAATTTGTAGGTCTTATATTTTCCTGAACAAATGTTTTTTCTATCATTTGATACTCTGCGTTTTTCAGTTTTCTTGTTTGAAAATTTTAAGTGCAAAACTTTCACTGGTAGTAACAAAAGTGTTACCGTGAAAATTATTCCTTCTTAAAATGAGTAAATGTATTAACATAACACCAACGTAAAAAATGTTGAGGTAACTAAATTTCTAAAAAGGTGCAAAGGAACTTGTATTTCGATTCTCATCTGTACATAAATATATATGGCACAAAAAATTTCCTGCTCTGGCTACAAAAACCGTTTAAAACCGTTACAAAAACCGTTACATACACCGTTACCGTTTTTAAACGGTAACGGTGTATGATAAACCCTTGACAACAGGAATTCCAAACAAAACACTGAATCATCATTTCTTCCCATACTTACACAACTTCAGAACTCAGGTTAAAACTGACACATCTTAATCGTGGGCATAATGCAAATACTACAGCAATGATAGAATGTTACAATATAAATAAAATAAAAATGTATTTATTTCACGCAATAGTAAAAGTTTCCGAAAATATTTTCATCTAATACTCCTGTTCAGGTGTTGCTCAAAGATAATTGAAAGATGTGCACAGAATAATTTTTCTCCAATCGCACTCTAGAGTCATTAGGTTATGAGGTACTTTTCCCGCCTTCTTGGTGTAGTGGTAGTACGACGCGTATTCGAGACGCTCAAATGCGCTTATTCGAGAGGTCCGTGGTTCGAGTCCCGGCGAGGACATTGTTCATTTTTTATGACTCCTGTTTCCAAAAATCCTAATGACTCTAAAGTGGCGCCCGAACTAAAAAAAGCTGGTAGATGATGATTCTTCACCACCAGGATTTGGTGATTGGGTCCCCAAAACCCCAGTCGCCTTTCAAAAGGGGTGTATATAAGGCATTTCTCCCGCCTTCTTGGCATGCCTTCGTGGTATAGTGCCAAGCACGTTCCACGCGTATCCTAGAGGTACGTGGTTCGACTTCTAGTAAGGGCATTGCTCAACTTTCATCTTTCTTCTTTCGAAATAACCTAATGTCTCTACAGTGGTGCCCGAACTAAAAAAAGGTGGTGAGTAATGATTCTCCACCTCCAGGATTTGGCGATTCGGTCCCCTAATCCCCAGTCGCCTTTTAAAAGGGGGAGTATATAAGGTATTTCTTCCACTTTCTTCGCATGTCTTCGTGGGGTAGTGGTCAGCACGCTGGACGCGTATTCGAGAGGTCGGTGGCTCGAGTCGCCGGCGAGGGCATTGCTCATTTCTTCACTTACCTGCTTTCAAAAAATACCTAATATCTCTACAAGGTTATTTTGAAACATTAAAAATGCTTAGTGCCCTTATAAAATAATCTAATCTGATCTTCAGGATACTGATCAAGAACACACACAATCTTAACATCACAAAGGCAAAGGAACACTATAATTCAGGATTTTACTTTCAAGTTTATTCAAGACAAACACTAATTCAACTGGCGCTGCCAGATCCAAAGACAAGAAGTTATATCACCGGAAAGATTTACGCCCACTTTGGGATTAATATA
>KK116832.1:41139-72514 GCA_000611955.2 Stegodyphus mimosarum | reverse complement strand
TCCTACATCATGTGTATTTTGATTACAATAGAAACAATACTGCTTAGTCACTGTAGCTAACGCCGAAGCAGTAGGAATGCTTGCCCCTTTTAAGTAATTACTTTTATTCTGCTTAACACCGTAATTTGTGTCCCTTTTCTTTGAGCTTATTATTAAATTAGAAGCTTCTCGACTTTCCACTTCGAGTCTAATGAATTCGAGAAGTTCTGTTAGGCTATAGTGTTGTTTAGAATGTCTTTTTCTATTAAACTCCAGATTCATATCGTCTGGTAAAAGCTTTAAAATAACAGGTCCTAAAAGGGTTCCATAAGCATCCGACACAATACCCAATGAGTTTAAACTTCTTATATTAATTTCGCAGGAATCGTAAAGTGTTCTTAGTGCTTTTACATTAGACGAAGTTCTAACCGGTTCAAGATTCAAGAGTTTGTTCATATGCGAAGATACAACCAAATCTGTTCGTCCAAATCTTTCTTTAATTAAACTTATACAGGCATCATAATTTTCGTTGGATAATGCAAACCCAGATACTGCATTTAAAGCAGGTCCTGCGAGTAAGGATTTAAGATAAGTAAACTTCTCGACCTTTGTTAACTCATTATTATTACCAATAGCATTTTCAAAAGAATTATAAAATTCCAAAAATAAACTAGGATCACCATAATATTTAGGAATTGAAATTTTAGGTAACCGAATGTTAGTTTTATTTTCAATCTTTACCGCAGCAGTAAGGTTACCAGACGATTCATTTTCAATGTTCACTATCTGAGAATTTGAGTTAAGTTTCTTTTTAGCCCTAAAAATACATAAACTAATTTTTTCATCATATTCTAACACAGTATTACATTCTGTTTCAATATCGGACTCGTCCCCTTTAAAACAGTCTAGTATTTTTCCATTAATTTCTTTTAACTCAGATTGTTTAGACGTTAATAAAAATAATTTTTCTTCTATCATATTCTTATCATAAATGTCATTTTTAATTTCAGATTCTAAAACATTTACTATTTTAGAAATAGCCTGTCTCAAAGTTTTTCTAGCAGCTTTCAATTTAACAAAATTGTCTGCCATGATAACAACAAAAATAATTTGATTCTCTTACCTGTTGCAGGCTTCAATAATTTAATCCTAATTGCTAAACTCACTTTTCAAGGAAGAACCATTCACCAAAACATTTATCATGCCGCGTTCCGTGCAAACGAATATTTTCTTCGATAACACCACACTCTGTATTCTTAAATAAAAAAACTGTTCGAGCGCAACAGTTGGGCGCCAGAAAATATAAAATAATCTAATCTAATCTTCAGGATACTGATCAAGAACACACACAATCTTAACATCACAAAGGCAAAGGAACACTATAATTTAGGATTTTACTTTCAAGTTTATTCAAGACAAACACTAATTCAACTGGCGCTGCCAGATCCAAAGACAAGAAGTTATATCACCGGAAAGATTTACGCCCACTTTGGCGATTAACATAAATTTCAACATAAAAATTTCTTACAGCCCTGGCCAGGACTCGAACCTTGGACCTTTCGAATACGCGTCTAGTATGTTGCCAATTACACCCCGAACGCATGCATAAAGTAAAGAGAAAATACCTTATAGAAAAATTGAATTTATGCTATGGAATAGGTCAAGCTCAGATTCGGTTCTTGAAGGCCGTAAGGGTATTTTCATAAAATTTCCCTCCTGTAAAATAAATAAGAGTTAGTTCTTCTTATGAAGTAGAACAAAATCCTCGCTTGCATTGTATTTAGACGTCGACCACATTGCAATAGTTATTGATTTTGAATTAATTCTTAATTTCGGCTTGATTATCCAAATAAAGCTAATTCCTTTTTTCCTTTTCTGGTACATAATACACTTACATAACTGCATTAAAATCGCAATCCTGTCATGAAAGATAAATGCTGGCTGAAACTAAAAAATGAATGGAAAGTTTGAACCAAAACGAAAGATAGTTAATTTAAATAGTAATATGCTTATACTACTTACAATGGGTCTTATGTATCCTGGATGCTTGTCCGCAAGATAATTTTGAGCCTTATGTGATCAAATGCACCTGTTACAATATATAAGTGATTTCTTTTTTTACTTTGTAGAGTCGTTAGGGTTTTCTTTAAAGCAAAAGGTAAGAAAAATGTGCAATGTCCTTTCCGGGACTCAAACCCTGACCTCTCAGACACGCGCCGAGTGTGCTACCGTTACCCCACGAAGGCATGCTGGAAGGAGGGAGAAGATAAACCCTTAGGTTGTTTAAGGCAAAGTTCTAGAAGATTATCTGCTTAAGAATGAATTCCTTTGTGCAACGCGTTTTACTTTGATTTATTTAATCGTACGTGCAATCAATAAGAGATTTTAATATAATTGGGAAACTATATCTATTTATTAAGCAAAACCACTTAGCAATAGACTTTGCATTTAAAAATTATTTTCACTTTGTAGAGTTCTGAGGCAGCATTCAGAAACTGTGCCTTTTATTAGCTTACTAGCAAAATCGGACTTACATTAATTACTCCACCAGATTATATTGTCATCTACAATATAATCTATAGTGTGTATGTAAAATTTTAACTCCAAAGCTCATCAGAAATTAGGTTAAAATTCAATGATATAGCAAGAAACACCATAAGTGAACTAAATAAAAGCATAAAAAGGAAAGGTGATACATAGATTTCCGAGGGATTGACCTGAAAACTGAATTTTCAGTCACACCGGCTCCCAAAGTTTCGTTTTTGTTTCGGTACGGCTTCTACAATTATTTCCAAGAGACAGTTAACGTCTCTTCCCTCGAATGAGATTTGGAGGTACTGCAAAGGCTTCACGAAAATAGAAACCATACAATTGGGCCGTTAAACATTCTGAAATAATTTTAATATCGTGTGGCCGTAGGGTGCATACTGAGCTGATCACTCAGTTCCATAATAACGTAGTCCTATAAAACTTACCTTAACAATGCTCATTTGTTAACACTCCTTTATCTGAAATACTTAATGAAGAAAATATTATAAGATGTCTTTCGGAAGAAATTTAAAATTTATACATTTGGAAATAATTTTACAAGAAATATATATAATTTAACATATCTCCTTTTCTATAATAGTTTTGCGAAGGACTGACAAGAAGTATTTTATCCATTAATTATTTTATCTAGAAGAAAAATACATTAATGTTTAAAAAAAGACTCATACATCATAGCGTTTAATATTTATGATACTTTCTACGTGTTAGTTCCAAAGCTTTATGAGGTATTTCTCCCCCCTTCTTACCATGCCCTCGGGGTGTAATGGTCAGCACACTCGGCGCGTATTCGAGAGGTCCGAGGTTCGAGTCCCGGCGAGGGCATTGCTCAGTTTTCATGTCTCCTGCTTTAAATTAACCTAATGTCTGTACATTGGCACCCGAACTAAAAAAGGTTGTGGATGATGATTCTCCACCACTAGGATTTGGCGGTTGGGTCCCCTAATCCCCAGTCGCTCTTTAAAAGGGAGTGTATATAAGTATTTTTCTTGAATTCCTCGCATGCCTTCATGGTTAGTGGTCAGCACACTGGGCGCGTATTCGAGAGGTCCGAGGTTCGAGTCGCGGCGAGGACATTGCTCATTTTTCATGTCTCCTGTTCCGAAAAATCCTAATGTCTCTTGAGTTTGACAATCAAAAAACAAATCTGAATTGAAACAGAATTCTTATCTGTTAAAATAAACAACGTCAGTGATGACAAATATCAATAACCAGTGTTTTGAGTCATAAAATACCGAAATAATATTCAGTTTTAAAACTTTAGTTCTGTTTTCGGTTTACCAGCAAAAGTGCCAAGTTTTAAACATTTTTATGACTATAGTAGTTTGATTCATTACTGTATAGCAATCTGTATAAGAATGCTAAATGCGCATTGGTTATTTTATTCATAACAGACGACTTAAAATATCTTAACAATCGATTTCATATAAAAAAAACTTTGTAGCTTTGGGCCTAAACGCTTTCTTTAGATCATTGGTCATTAGAATTTGATCTAACGGAAAATATGGCCTAGTTTAATTTGTCGTTGTAAGTTACTGCTTACATTGAGATTTAAACATTACAGTGAGATTTGCCAAAAATGAGACTTAAAAACTAAATGTTTGTTAATGTAAAGTGTATTGACGCCAAAGCTAATGACTCAAAGACAATGTACAAAATACACTGCTCGACATTGAAAATGCAACACCAAGAAGAATTTTATCAGAAATTTATGCAAATTTTAGAGTAGACGCACTTCACTGAGTTATGCGAATGATGTGAAATGCGCGGCTCTCCGACCCACGTGAAGTAAGATATAAGGGAAGGAAAGTGCAGAATGGGCAATATTTGTGTCGTTATTTCTGCCACACGAATTATCGAAGAAAGTTGATTTTTGTCCCGGAGGATGCGTGTAATAAGAGAGAAGGCCAGGCCGCCCTCAACGAAGGCACTTCCAGCAGATAGACGATTTTATGAGGGGTATGGTGATCGGACTGAGAAGGGCTGGTTGGTCCTTACGTTAAATCGCAGCTGTTACCCACATGGATGCGAGCACGGTGCATCGGCTATGGTGAACATGTTTGGAACAAGGGAATGTGGGAAGAAGGAGGGGTGCAGGTGCAGCCAAAGTGACGTCAGCCCGCGTGGATCGACGCATCCGCCGACAAGCTGTGGCGGTCCCGCAAGTCACTTGTACCGCAATTCTGCAGCATGTGCAAGATACCCTGGATTTTCCCGTGTCGACCAGAACCATTTCCCGTCGATTGGTTGAACGTGGCCTGAACTCACAGCGTCCGTTAAGAAGATTGCCATTGACCCCACAGCATAGAAGCCAACGTTTAGAATGCTGTCGAACTGGAGCGATGTGGATGACAGAATGGCGAAACGTCGTGTTCTGAGATGAGTTACGCTTCTGTTTATCGAGTGATAGTCGCCGCATACGTGTATGGCGTCGACGTGGAGGCAGATCTAATCCGGCAGTAACTCTGGAACGTTCCACCGCGCGACAGCGTGGCATAATGGTTTGGGGCGCTATTGCCTACTATTCCAGGTCACCTCTAGTTCATATTCAGGGCACTATGACGGCCCAACGATACTTAGATAATGTACTGCGGCCGGTGGCAATCCTCTACCTTCAGGGGCTGCCTAATGCAATTTTTCAGTTCCCGACCACAGAGTGTTCGCATCTTCCAACATGCTCTGCAAGGTATACAGATGCTTCCCTGGTCACCGTACTCTCCTGACCTGCCACCAATCGAACATGTGCGGGATGTGATTGGACGCCGTTTGCAGACTCTGTCCTGCCTCGTTCAGAAGACGAACTATGGCAAATGATTGAAAGGGAATAGAGAGCCATCCCTCAGGACACCATCCTCACTCTTATTGACTCTATGCCTAGACGTGTTTCTTCGTTTTTCGCTGTCCGTGGTGGTCCTAAATCATACTGAGCCGACGCCGTTCTCGCTCTGTATTCTGACTATCATTTTGAAATAAAGATTACTTATTGCTGCTTGCTGTCTCTGTCTTTTTTCCAAATTTCATCACTTTCTGACCACTCCTTCTTGGTGTTGCATTTTCAATCTCGAGCAGTGTAAAAGCATGGTATTTGCTTGAGGCTAACTTCCTCTACAAATATACAAAAATCTTATCGAGGTGAAACAATGCTTGGAATTTTAGCAATAGCAATTAAATCGCTAAACCGACATATCCTCTCTAAACGGAATCTTAAAATCACTAATAACTATAACTAGCAAACAATTTCATCTCTGAATCTTTCATTTTCAGACTAAACTATACTAAAACTACTGGTCTTGAGTCCATAGTACGCTTGTGATTCTTCAGCAATTAATTAATTGTAGAAGTCAGTAAAGAATAGCACAGTGTGCAAGACAAATTTTAAAAGAAGTTCATCTTCCATGATTAACATCCTGGATTTAGTTTCATGTTCAAAGCAGATAACTCGGGCAATCCTTTCTAGGCTTTCGGTTAATTCCGAAGTGCACATCCAATGGATTCCCTTCCATGTGGGCATTAGTGGCAACGAGATTGCGGATTCTCTGACGAAGGTTGCTACTGTAGAGACTTCTCACTCAGATATGCTTTGCACCTATAGTAAGGGGTTCTCCGAGTGTAAGAAATTACTTAAGGATCTCTCGAATGTCCCTCCAGTAAATGACTGGTACACCAGAGCTCGTCCCTATGGCGTCTTACTTTTGAAGGGGATATAGAACCCAGCAGACGTGCACATCGCTTTTTGCCAGTGGACACTTGAGGAGTCTCCCCTATGAACAAGGGCAGATAATTTTAAGAACTGCACCAAAATGCTGCTCAAGCATCCCCTAATCATATTTTATTTTGTCTTGATTTTACTTTATAAGGTACTTCCTCCGCCTTCTTTGCATGCCTTCGTGGTGTGGTGGTCAGCACGCTGGGCGCGTATTCCGTAGTTCGAGTCCCGGCGAAGGCGTTGCTCATTTTTCATCTCTCCTGCTTGAAAATAAACCAGAAAACTCTGCAACTGACGGCCGAACTAAAAGGGGGTTGATGATGATTCTCCACCACCGGGATTTGGTGATTGGGTCCACTGAACCCCAGTTGCCATTTTACACCCGTAACAACCTCTTTCTAGAGATGAAATTTTCTCGAGAAAAAATTATTTCTACTTAATTAATGCATTTAGTGTTGAAACCGATTAATTGGACACACAATCACTCTTATTTTAAAATCCCAGACTTTTTTAATCACAGAATTATTCCCACGCTCCCTTCTTATTCCGGACATCTGGATATATAAGGGGGAGCATTTGAAAGGAGGAGTATATATCCCGCCTTCTTCGTATGCCTTCCTGGTGTAGTGGTCAGCATGTTCGACGCGTATTCGAGAGGTCCGTGGTTCGAATCCCGGCGAAGGCGTTGCTCATTCTTTATCTCTCCAGCTTTCAAAAAATATTAATGTCTCTTCAACCTCGGATGAGATTTTTTCAACACTCTTCTGTTTTTAGACTTTTTAGAAGTATTTGGACTCATGGGATTGGTTTAAAAATCTTGGACCATTTCGAGAATTAGAAACAACAACAATAACAGCGCCCGCAACAATCTCATTAGCAAGCAGACATTCAAAGTTGTACCGTCATTCTAAGTAATTTCTAACTTTTATGTGATAATATAAATGGTAATTTTAAAACATTTATTTTTCTGAAATGAAAATTCATTCCTGTGTGTTTTAATGTTTCGATAATATATCTTTTAATAATGGCCGATACATCCAAAACTCCGACCGACAGATTTTGCATGCTGCAATTTCCCGAGATTGCGTCACAAAATATGAACAGGCAATTTCTAGGTGTATATATTGTTTATTTAATTAACCAGAAAGATCTTCTATCCGGAATCGGTGAAGTCCCATTGCTGCCGGTTAAGAGAGATTCCGCTGCATATGCACATATACACTCAAGTCCATAAATTAAGAATAATGCAAAATCAGGCAAAGGAAGAGTTAGAAGCAAAACAAATTCGACCTATTTGTAAAGCTTATTTATTAAACAAAAGGTAAAGAGCAAAAAAAGATGCTATATGTTTGATATTATTAAAACAATTAGCGATTTTTTCCCTGGAGCAAATTACAAAAAAACCTATTTACAAAATAAGATGCTATATGTTTGATATTATTGAAAAAATTAGCGATTTTTTCTCCCTGGAGCAAATTACAGAAAAAATACCTATTTACAAAAAAAACAATATTACATGGTTGGTAATACATTTTATGTCTCCCAGACGACGCAATACTGTCCGTACAACGCCTGGGCATGCTGAGTATCAAATTATCGATCCGATCTTGGGGGATATTACACCATTCAAAAAGCAATGCTGTCCGAAGTTCCGATAGACATGTAGCAGGAGGTTGACGGGCTGCAACTCGTCGGCCAAGCATGTGCCACACGTGCTCTACTGGATTTAAGTCCGGTGAGAATGCTGGCTAGTCCATACGGGTGATATTTTCCGATTGAAGGCATTCGCTTACGATGTTTGCACGGTGAGGACGGGCGTTGTCATCCATAAATACAAATTGTGCGCCCATGGCGCCCCGAAACAAACGTACATGTTGTTCCAGAATGACGTCCCGATAGATTTGGCTTGTCATGGTTCCCATTTGAACATGCAGGTCAGTTCTGGAACCCAGAATATATCCACCCCAAACGAGCACTCCTACACCATCGTAACGGTGTCGTTCAATGATGTTTTCTTGGTGGTAACGGGTATCTGGAGCTCTTCATATGAAAGTCCGGAGAGAATCAGACTGCAAGCTAAACCTGGACTCGTCGGAAAACATCACACAAGCCCACTGTTGCAGTGTCCACAATGCATGCTCTAGGCTAACCTCAGGCGACAGTGAGTTGCAGTAAGTGGAACGCATCTGACAGGTCTACGAGCATACGGACCAATCTGCCCTAAGCGTCTGTATACGGTCTGCCTTGAAATTGTCGTACCAGTGGCTGAAGAGAGCTGACGAGACAGATCTGAGGCTGTGCTCCGCCTGTTTCTTTTGGCAGTAACTGCCAAATACCGGTCCTCATTCGGCGTTGTAACTCTGGGGTGACCTGTGCTGTAACGTCTACTCACATTACCATCATCTTGGAGTCGTTGCCAAAGCCTGGAGAGGACACTCTGGGCAATTCCAATTCGTCTGATACTTCCAGTTAGGTACGCCCACATTCCAGACGGCCGATAATTCTACCACGTAAAAAATCATCCAAATGCGTCCTTTTCTCATAACTATTCGGTTATTGCACTGAAATGCTTATAAAGCGCCCGGGGAACAATTTTATTTCTTTGCCTGTATTCCTTATATATTACTCTCTTACGCTCTCGTCATTGTGACGCACCATCGGTGTCATCTGATTGCTTCCTGAAATTTGCATATGATTCTTGAAGATGTGTGTAGTGATTTTACACATGATATATTTATTTTAGAGTTCGATTTCGGTGTGACTCCGAATTATCCTTAATTTATGGAGATGAGTGTCCTTTGCATGCATTAATGAATTTTTGCGTTGATGCATGCAACGTATATGTGCAGTACATGCGTTCTTATGTTGATGCAGCACCATATTTTATAATCTACTTGTAAATCTCTCCAAATTTAAAAAAAAACTGAATAATGATGTAATAATTTTTCTTCAATCTACACCCTCCGCTTTTGAAAATTTTATGTGGATGCCCATGTTTAGGATACTTTATAAAAACTAATCGTAATGATCAGAAAGCTCACAAAAAATACATTGTTCAAATCTGAGTGATAGATAAAAGTTGATATGAAAAAATAAAAGGAATCACAACGACAACGAAATTTTTAAATTATTGAAAAATACACATTTTGCAATATGTCTGTCTGAAGGAGATTTGGATGGCAGGGATTCTTGCATCTTTTTCATTAAACAGACACAATTCACTTCATGACATTCATAAAAATCACTTCATGAATCATTGAAATTCACTTTCAAGTTTGAGAATTAATTTACTTTTGACACCCGTAACAAACCTCTTTCTAAAGATGAAATTTTCTTGGGAAAAAATTCTTTCTATATAATTAATGCATTTAGTGGTGAAAGCGATTAATTGGACAGACAATCAATCTTATTTAAAAATCCCGGACATGTTTTAATCACAGAGTTATTCCCGCGTTCCGTTCTTATTCCAGACATCTGGTAACTCTAAATACCACTCTGAGGATTCAAGGTCCAAAATTTAGTTTTTCTTTTCTATGGTATAGTGCGCATCTTCTCAGTTGAAAGATTTTGAAAGCTGAGTATCGTCTGGTACCTTTTCAAGAATTTTTCTAGTCTCTCTAAAGTAACGAAATACTAAATATGGAAAATGATAACGTAGTTGAAATATATTCATCTAAAAGTATTATATCTGTTTGACAAGATTTGTTTTTGTCTCATATCACGACTCTTTTTGTCTCATTCTTAAATTTTAATAACAGTAATTTTTCTAATCTGCTCTAGTATATACTTGAATATTTTAACTTTAAGAAACAAAGGTCGCATATGATCCCAGTCTTTTAACTTCCTTGTACGAAGTAAAGGCAGTATTGTAATCACGATAAATTCGGCTATCATATTTTAATGCAAATATCCATTTTGACAGCTATCGAATGCAAATTAACGATGTATTTGCGTAACATCTGCGTGTAAGGACAGAATAAAGGACTGTTTTTCCCCAAACGAATTATAAAACTGATTTAAAATGGATTCAGAAAAGTTTTTTGTAGCGTCTGTTTGTGTACGTATGTATGTATCTCGCCTAACTCAAAACCGAACAGAAGCCTCAATAGCCTCAGAACATTGAAATTTTGTGTATAAGACTGCTGTAACAAGTAGTTGTGCACCTTCTATTGTGGTTGCAATCGGCCGCACCAAAAGTACATAACTATATATATTTATAATACCCATTGTGTTACTCATTTGAGTTCTTATGCTCAAATGAGTAACAACTCAGTGAGCTCAGTTCTTTTATTCTTATATATTGGTAAATTGCGCATTTTTTGTTTTAAAATGATTGAATTATGTTGCTCTTATCTTCCGGTTAAGGTTTTTATGCCTTTAGTTAATCTGAATGCAGTAGTTGTAGAATTATCAACAGTTTAAAAGTTGTTTAAATGCAGCTAAGTCTAATTCTTTTTACCAATATGCATATGAATTAGTAGTTAAATATTATAACGTTATCTAAGACAATTGACTATTAATTCACACTTAAAATAGCACTAATATTTCTCGTGTTTATATTTATTTTTCAAATATATAGTTTTCACACTAACATTTTTATAATTTTATATTTACATTATTTCTTTCAAACTTTCATTTTAAAATGGCTGGAAACTATGAATACTTTCTTTCACTGAAAATTTTCCATTTTTCAAGTAAACTTTCAACGCTATTTGTGAATGAATTGACTCAAACAGTAGCTCTAACAATTAACAGTTAGCTGTTACAGTTATCCTTTGGTAACTGTAACTAGTTATAGTTGGTAATTGTAACTAGGTAACTAGATATGTTAGAAATGAGTACAGCTGGAGTGTTTTTTGAGGCAGATTGTGCCTGATTTTAAATATCCTAAGTAGTATAGTTTTAAATATATTGTTATTAGATTTAATATCGAAGTAATTTTCTTTTAAATAATTTATAAATCAAAATAAGCCAGAGATAAACCTTAATTTGTTTGCCACTCAGACGGCAAAGTGGTTACTGACTCATACTTCCGTACTGAAGGGCCCGCGTTCGAATCTCGGAGAAGTTATGGGTGTAAATTGTCTGTCTCCCTTCATAGAAGGTAACGCGGAGACTGCCTATTAGGTGCCTCCACAAAAAATGGCCACTGTTTCTGGCCTTAGTAGTGGCTAAAGGCTAAAATGGCTAGTGCCTGCCATTAAAAAAACTTAATTTGCTTTCTTATGAGACACCATAACTTATTATTCTGAAATTGCATGCTGTTAGTCTATATATATAAAGAAGAAAGTCTATTGGTTTGTCCTCTAATAACTCGCTCACTACTATAGCTATCGTCGCCAAATTTTCTACGATTCGTTTCTGGGTCCTGGAAAAGGTCGACGTCTACTTTTTTCCGAAAAAACATAGCTAAAATCAGAGATATTAATTAAAAACTCGGAAAAACGGTAATTTTCTCCCTCATTTTTCCGAGTGGCAACAGTCTCGCAAACTAGAGATGAAAATCTGCTTTATTTCGAAAGTTGTTGCCACTGCTCGCTTTCAAATCCTAGAGTGTCTTAATAAAAAATTTCCAAAATTTACGATGAAATAAAAGTAGCATTGCCAAGCATTAAATACATTATTCCCGATTCCAAAAATTCCTGCGAAGCCATTTCGACTGTTCCCATCGTCGTGCGACTTTAATCAGTCGAAATATTGATTAAAAACTCTAAAAGCGCTGATTTTCGCACTCATTTTTCCGAGTGGCAACAGTATTGCGCGTTGGAGATAAAATTGCTTTATTCCGAAAAGTGTTGCTATGCTCGCTTTCAAACCGTAGAGTTTGTTAATCAAAAATATGTAAGTTTTACAAAATCTGTACGTATAAAGAAGAATGTTTGTTTGTGGGTTTGTTTGTTTGTTCGCGTTATTGATTTCTGGTCAATTATGATCAATTTTTTGCCACATTTAATTGACTAAAATTGAATATAGGTGAAATATTAAATGGAACGTGAGCTTTTACGACCATTTGATTAGAAAGACGAAAGTCATTAAAAACTGCGTGGCATCGTTGCTGATATAATGAGAGAGAATTAGCTTACTTAGCTATTACTGTCGAGATTTTTAAGTGGGTTCCATAGCGCATCAGACTGAATAATGTATGACAATGAATCGTATTTTATGCATCGTTATTAGAGAAGGGTTACAGCGGTATCGTTCTCTCTGTTGCTAGATGCATTATTTTCAATCTAACTTAACTGGCATCGGGTACTTAAAACTAGTTAGAAAGAATAGGGACAGAAATCTGCTAAAATTTAAAATAGTTTGTATAAGTATATTCGCGGTGAAACCTGAATTTAAAAAATCCTAACATGTATCTGAGATTCGAAGCTAAAAGCTCAAATGAATTAAGATTGGAATCAGTGTTAAAATTATGCTTTTATACATTGACTTAGAATGGTCTTTATCCTCCTTTTGATAATTTACAGTAAAGGGTAAGATTTGGAGGAATCAATCCATAAAGCGGGATCTGAATAGTAGTAATGCTTTTAACTGTATAATCTGTTCAATAATCGAACTGTACAGCAGTTCAAGAGTTCAGATGTGTAGTGTGGGAAGCCTTAGTCGATTATTAAGACTAATTAGAAGAAAAGCTGTTGTCTTCTTTCTGACTTATTTGTTGAATTTCTTTCTTTAGAGGGCTAAGAGATGCATTTTTAAATTTGCTATATTTACTGTAAAATAACATTTAACTTTAACTAATTTTTATTTAACTAACTTAAACTGATGTAATTTTTCATACAGACATGAGTTCAGCTTCTCTTTCAAATGTTTTTTAAAATTTTTAGTTTTTTTAAGTTAAAAATTGCAATGTATTTTTTATATATTGTAAGGTTTTAGTTTAAACTAACAAAGTTTTATTTTAATTTGAGTTTCCTATCTGTTCTTATTTCAACTTCCCGTTAGAATAAGCGCGCGTTTCAGCTTTATGCTAATTTGAAGGGGAGTCAAGTTTCTATTTAAACGGTAGGTAGGAACCTCTCAGTGTGAGAGAGCTTTTAGTCTCAGACCACTGCTACTCTGTTCGACGTTCGCCTGACCAGCTAGTATTTAAATTCTTAGCGCTGTTACTGTATTACTTATTGAAGTAAATCTAAGTGCGTTAATATTAGTTAAATCTTGCTACGCACCCTTTAGCATAGAGGCCAACCTCGCGTTTATAGCTCTGCGAGCAACGACGATTTAATTTCTATTTAACTTTAGTTTAAATTATTTGGTTGTTCAGTTTAGACCCAAGTGCGGTCATTATTTTCTGTATCCCTCCCGAGTCGGGAAGTGGCTGTAAATAATAGTGGTTTAATAAAAGAGGATTTTAAATCCTTCTTAAGTGCAGTTCTTCTACCACTTAACCACAGTTTTCTACCACAGAACATAGCTGCATTCAGCTCCCTGTTCACGATCAGGACTTAAAGTATTTCACGAATATATTCGCCAAGAATATGCACCGAACACTCAGTCCTGACAATATCTTTTTTTAATTCACTTCTTTATTTCTTTCTTCATATCCGAAGTTAATTAGGAAGTAGTTTTTCTCTTAAAGTGACTAAACAATATTCCAGATAATTTTGGTTATATGTGGAAGTAGTTGTTTAAGATAACATATTTATCGGCTACGTATAGTACCATTACTTTATTCTCTGAAATACTGGTCATTTTCATATATGGTGGTTTGCAGAAAATGCTCATTATGAGAAGTTTTAATACACTCAGCTCATGAAATTTATATCGTGTTGAGAGTGTTATATCTTCCTTTTTTACGAAACAAAACACTTCTCTGTGAGAATACGAAGACAAAATAATCTCCCTTAAAATGTAATCAAAAGCTAAGATGCATAGTTACATGTATAATATTGCCAAGCGGAAATATATTGCACTGGAAGGATGCTTGCAGAATTTGAAAACTTAGAGAGAATTTACTTATTTCTGCACTTCTAGCTGTGATTTCTCGTGATAGTTTCTAAAACATTTTCTTAAAAACATATACTCATTCAGAACAAAATGCTGTAAATTCGGTTATTCGTTCTAAGGTCATAAATATTTTTCATTGTTGGTTGACATTGTTTTAGAAGTATTTTCGACATGATGCACGACATATCTTAACTGTTTCAGATTTCACTCTTTCTCTTTTTTTTTACATTTGAATTCGTCAAAAAGAATTATCTACTTTATTTGAAACCTTTTTAAGCAACCGCTTTTGGCTCATTCCCAGTGATATTCACCCAGTCTCCAGAATGTCGTGCGGGGATTTTGCTGTTATTCGAAAGGAAGAAAGTTCAAAATATGGCAATTATTTATTTATTCGCTACCACTGCTGAAAATTAGCAGAGTCCTAAAACAGCAATTTTGTCACATCTCAGCACTCATATATTTAACACACAATTAAAAATTAATCAGACCTGGAGACTACATACCAAAGTAACTTTATGCAACAGTAACCACACGGCAGATTATCTTTAACACTTAAACCTCTTTGGTTATTCGTAGAATGTTCATCTACACTGCTCAAAACAATTAAAGGATATTGTAAGTTTTATATAAAATAAAGATATAACAGAAATTTTTTTTGCCGAAAATGGAAGAAGAGAATCACAAATGCAAATTTTTCTGATTTTCAAACTGTGGAGTATGCTGATTTTGAGTTTGACGTCAAAAACGTCACTTCAGCGGCAGCGAATGAAATTTGACTTTCAACTGAATGAAAGACAATGAAGACAAGGATGATCGGCATTCAGTGACTGCTTTGTTTCTATGAGTACGATGTCTCAGCGAAGTCATTTAACCGATTCAGAAGCTTGGAGAGTTGTTGGTAGGTTAGAAGGGGGCCAAACTCCAGCCGAAGTAGCGCAAAACATTGGAGTGTCACAAAGTGTGATTTCCAGGATCTGGAACCGTTTTTTGGAAACTGGAAGTGTAGGCCGAAGACCAGGGCAAGGTCGTAGACGGGCAACAACGCCCAATGAAGATCGTTATTTAGTGTTCACGGCTCGGAGACACCGAAATATGAATGCTACTCTTCTCCAACAACACCTTCGCTCGGCTACTGGCACCACGGTTTCAACTCAGACTGTCCGAAACCTGCTCCATGGTGTAGGTCTGTATGCTCGACGACCGATGGTATGTGTTAGACTAACATCAAGGTATCGTCGCGACCGCAGGGAGTGGGCAACAGAGCATGTGAACTGGAGGAGAAATGAGTGGAACAATGTTCTTTTTTCTGATGAGTCCCGTTTTTCTGTTCATTCTGATAATAGGCGTATTTTCATCTGGAGGGACCGCGGCAGTAGGAATAATCCTGCGTTCGTACATGAAAGTATCAGATTTGGCGGTGGGGGAGTGTTGGTGTATGGTGGCATCTTCATTGACGGGCGCACAGACCTCTACATCATTCGAGATGGACCTATGACTGGTCGCCGATATAGGGATGCGATCCTCAGACCTATTTTAGTCCCTTACGCTGCAGCAATCGGAGATGATTTCATTTTAATGGACGATAACTGCAGGCCACATCCTACTAACCTGGTGGAGGATTTCCTTTTCGAGGAAGGGATCGTACGAATGGAATGGCCAGCGTGTTCTCCAGATATGAATCTAATACAGCACTTTTGGGACGCTCTAGGTACACGAGTTGCTGGCCGTCAACCACCCACACAAACTCTCCAATTGGAAAGAGCTCTTCTGGAAGAGTGGGACAGAATACCCCAACTCGTGATTAATAGCCTCATTGACTCCATGCCTCATAGGTGTTCAACGTTGCTGGCCGTCCGTGGAAACCATACCCCCTACTGAAAATGATTTCCTTTAAAGAAAACACCTTTTCTTATTCTTTTTTTCTCATATGCTCAAATTGTGTTTTTTTCCTTTTGTACACAAATGCGCAATAAAATGCATTTTTTTCTGCCAAACATGTGTAATTTATTCTCATATAACCTACTACGTCTGTCGATCATGTATCAATCAGCTAAAACGTTTCCCAGCCACAACATCCACCTAAAACCGCAATATTCTTTAATTGTTTTGAGCAGTTTATCATTATACAAGGCATCCAATAATATCAATAATAATTATGCAATACCTTTTAGAATTTACTCAAACTGGCAGTGCGAAAAAAAGGGGGGCAGTTCAATATCTCCCGTTCTTCTGGGCCGATTGGCGAAATTCAAATTGTGTTTTTCATGTCTCGAAAACACGACTTAGGATATATATTAGATTTATATATAGCATTGTTCTAACATAGATATTTTGATACAAAATCTGACCTTTTTCTGAAATGATATGCCAATTGTTTTCCATATTTCGATTCTACGACTCAATAAAATTCGGTACTAAAGTTACGGAGAAATTCAAAAATTTAATTTGGGGCATTTGTTCAGTGAGTGTCAAGAATAATTCACTTGGCGAACTTCTTAATATATGGCAACCTATTTTTCTTTCCCTTTTAACATTGTGCATGAGCGGAAAAAAGTCACACCGTTCCTACTTTCAAATAATTTTAACACAGTATCTAAGACACATTTGATGTTATTTTCTCATTCAACAAATATGCCAACTTTCAAAACGTGCCAATATATAAATTATCTTATATCTTCAGAAATTTTGAATAAAAAAACTCTGATTTTTTGCAGGTATGCTTAGAAATGCATTTACTTTAAGATGATGTTAAAAAAATTATACCTTATAATTCAAAAATGTTTTCGAAAAATTTATAAAAATTATTTAAAAATAAAGAAATTTAAAAAACAAATCATGCTTTTAATAAAACAAGAAAAATTAATAAATATATACCAAATTCAATTAATACTGAGGAGCTAAAATTTTGAGAGCTAATTTTTTAAAATCTACTCTTGCGATTTTTACAAAACTTGGCAGCTTGGCATAATTTGAGTCGTAGAATCGAAATAGGGAAAAACATTTTCATACCATTTCATAAAAAGTCCTATTTTGTGACAAAATACCTATATCAGAACACTGCTGTATATAAATCTAATACATATCCTAAGTCATGATTTCGAGACATGAAAAACATAAGTTGCATTTCGTCAATCGGCCCAGTAGTACGGAAGATGGGAGATATAGAACTGTCCCCCTTTTTCTTTTTCTTTTTTTTTTTTTTTTTTTTTTTTTTTTTTTTTTTTTTTAGTCCAAAGGGGCTTTATCCCGGAAGGACTGTTGTTTTCGTTTTGCGGTTTTGTGTTGGAAACATTAAAAGTCTGAATCACTTTTAAAACTGTTACCACAAAATATTGCAGCCCTGTATTAAAGAAATTAAATAATGAAAAATCTCCATAAATATATGTATGTTTCTCCAAATGTAATAAAACAACGGTACCTAGAGCCATCCAGTTTTGAATAACGTACGTTTCCACCCGAATATGCGCATCTGAAAGCCCAAATTTGGAATTTGTTTTATTATCTATTTCATATTTTGTAAAACTTTAACGAATTTTTGATGAACAAACTCAAACGATTTAAAAGCGAACAATGGCAACACTCTACGTGGAAAAGAAAACCTTTTTTATCTGAAGCGCGCGAAAGTGTGTATCAGAAATTCTAAAGATATACGCATTTTAAAATTATTTTGTGGTATTGCTCTTGAACTGAATTTTATGGTTTAAGTGCGAAGAACATGATATTTAGTAAATAAGGGTAGCACACAAAACGTTCATCGATGCTTTTTTCCAAAACTACAAATATTCTCATAGTAGACCAACACTTTTAAGTAATCCCGCAGGTAAAAGTTAAATGTTACCAGGAGGATTTACTCAACATGTAATGTTTTAGTTAAACTAACAAAGTTTTATTTTAATTTAAATCTTTCTATCTCTTCTCCTTTTCAACCTCTCGTCAGAAGAAGCGCGCGTTTTCAGCTTATGCTAATTTTGAAGTGGAGCCCATGACTATTTAAACCAGAGGTAGAAACCTCTCAGTGTGAGAGAGCTTTTAGTCTCAGATCACGGTCATTCTGTTCGACGTTCGCCTGACCAGCTAGCAGCTAAATTCTAAGCCATAGTGCTTGCTACGTGATTGCTTATTGAAATAAATCCAAGTGCGCTAGTATTAGTAAATCTTGCTACGCACCATTTAGTTAGAGGCCAACTCCGCGTAGAGCTCTGTGAGCAAAGATCAATTAAATTTCTATTTAGCTTTAGTTTAAATTTATCTGATTGTTCATTTAGACCCAAGTGTGGGCTTTTACTTTCTGTATCCCTCCCGAGTTGGGAAGTGGTTTATAAATAATATTGATTTAATAAACGAGGATTTTAAATCCCTTCCAAGTGCAGTTATTCTACCACGTATACCATAGTGTCTACAACCAGAACATAGCTGGATTCAGCTCCCTGTTCCAGATCAGGACTCAAAGACTTCAAGGAGTTACTTTAAGATGTTTGCCAAGAACATGCACAGAACACTCAGTCCTGACAAACACTCTTTTACATATTCTGTGTTCTTGCAGTGTCTTAAAAACTAGTGATTAATTTCTAATAGTAAAGATTAACATAATACCTTACATTTGATCAACTAAATTACATTATACACCATTTAGTTTGCATAAACCGTCGATGTAAAATTTTTCTTGATTAAACTGAAGTTTCCAGGATAATGTTCATATAAGCGACAATCTGACAAATTAAGATAAAAAAAAAGCAATTAGCGAACGAAACGAATTATTAAAACGAAAACGAAAGTAATCTTTGTCAAATAATTAGGTAAATAAAAACTGCAAATTGGGTAGTTAGATGACTCGTTTAAAGTAAGGCAAGTATAATCTTAACATATTTACTGACAAGCAAAGAACAGATACTAATAATTGCTACCGAAGCAAAAACTTAACATTAAAACCTTGTGACTTCCCCGAATAAATGTGACAATTTAAAGAGCCCAATCCCTTCATTTCGGCAATTTTGCAAGGACGCCTCTCTTAATAAGTAATTCTGCCGAATATTTCGAACAGGCTGTGGATGCTTTTCGAATGGCCTCAAAATGTATTCAAACTAAAAAGCACACAACAAACATCAGAAATAAAAATAGAATAATAATAAAAAAAAATCTGAAAGCTTTCAGATTTTATATTACAAAGTTTACAAAGGGGATGTTTTTCTAACGTTTGGTTCACTTTTATTTTTATTAAATATCATGTTGTTTACTCTTAAACCATAAAATTCAGTTCATTAGCAATATCACAAGAAAAGAAACCTCGCACATAAACCATCCGTGGTCGAAGATGCACGCGATGTTAATGTTAATGGAAGGCTTTTGAAATCATTGAGTTTGTTAATCAAAAATTCATTAAAATTTTACAAAATAGGAAATAGATAATAAAACAAATTCCAAATTTAGGCTTCCAGATGCCCATATTCGAGTAGAGGACTACATTATTCAAAATTTGATGTCTCTAGGTACCTTTTTTTTACAATGCGAGATACATACATACACTCATGCAGATTCTTCATTATTTAATTTCTTTAAATATAATGCAGGGCTCTAATAATTGGTGGCAACAGTTTGAAAAGTGATACGGACATTTACAGTGAACCGACGCAAAATGCCAAAGCGAAATTAATAACCCTTCTGAGCTAACTCTTCTTTGGGCTAATAAATTGAAAATAATTATTCCATATTATCTTTTTTTCTGTGTTTACAGTAATTTTTCCTACTCGGTAAAGTTTATATATCAGATTGACAAATTATAGTTTCTATCGTTTCTTGAATACAGTATTTCACAAAATACAGTCAATTCACATTTAAACCACACACGGCTAATTTCATACATACTAATAGCCTAATGTAATTTTTCTCTCAATATAATACTCCATCGTCTGCCAAAAATACACTATAAAACTTTCTTGGAAGCATGAAGAAGAAAAATATGAAACTGTTCAGAAAAATATGTTCAAGATTCCTGATTTTAATGAAGTATAGGCAGTCGTTTCGCCTAGTGATACTGGTGCTGAAGACTATAAAATCGTTTCCTTCCTCCCACAATAAGTAAAAATAGTCAGCTACCGGATACTTTTCCTAATTAACTTAATTTTAGAGACTTATTCAGACTGTCAGGTTATTTATCTCCCTCTTTATGTAAGGAACTACAAAAACAGAAAAAGGTTTGCGGGAATAACTCGGCTAGCAAAAGCTAAGGCCTGGTAAAGTAATTCTGAGAATTGGGTTAAGAAATAGCACAGCAGTCAAAATACTTACCAGAGTTCTCTCTCTCTCTAACTTTGGAATTATGTTCTTATGTACACTGCGCAAAGAAAAAAAAAAAAACGGGGGACAGATCCATATCACCCGTTTTACCGGACCAGTTGACAAAATTCAAATTCCGTTTTCTATGTCTCAAAAGCGCGACTTAGAATATATATTAGATTTATATATAGCATACTTCTAACATGGGTATTTTGATACCAAATCGGACTTTTTCTGAAATAACATATCAATTTTTATCCATATTTCGATTCTACAACTCAAATTATGCTTAGATGTTAATTTTTTAAATTTTGCGTGAGAAATTTAAAAATTTATCTTGGCGCATTTTTTTCAGTTTGAGCCAAGAATAATTCCCATGGCGGAATTCTTAATTTATAGTAACCTATTTACTTTCCCTTTTTTTAATTTATGCACGAGAGGAAAAAAAGGTCCATGGTTCATTTTTCAAATAATTTTAATGAAGTGCGTAAATCACATTTTCGTTATTATCGCTTATATTAAACAGGCCAAATTTCAAAACGCACCAAAATGTAAATTCAAGTATATCTTAGGAAATTTTGAATAAAAAAACTCTAATTGTTTGCAGGTATGCTTAGAAATACATCTACTTTAAGATGATGTTAAAAATTTTACAGGTTAAGATACAAATTTTTTTCGAAAAATTTACAAAAAATATTTAAAAATAAATCGTAATAAATGAGCGAATTATATTTGGAATGAAACTAAATTTCGAATTCTGGAAGAAGGAATCATGTAAGTTTAATAAAAAAAAGAGATATTAATAAATCTATATCAAATTCAATTAACATTGAGGAGATAAAATTTTTAAAAACTACTCGTGCGATTTTTACAAAACTTAGCAATTTGGCATAATTTGAGTCATTAAATGGAAATATAAAAAAAATTGGCATGCCATTTCAGAAAAAGTCCGATTTTATGTCAAAATACGTATATTAGAACAATGTGATATATAATTGTAATATGTATCCTAATTCGCGCTTTCGAGACATGAATAAAGGAAGTTGAATTTCGTCAATCGGCCCAGTAAAATGGGAGATACAGAACTGTCCCTTTTTTTGAGGAAGGTGTACATATATCTCATTTACATCCTGGTGAGAGCTAACGTAAAGTAGAAGTAATGGTATATTTTAAATAATAAGGTAATGCATTAATTAACGTAAAACTTACACAGTGAGATGATGATTTTTCCAAAGAATTTTTAAAGTTCGTTAGATTCTCATCAGACTAATACAAACGACTTCTGTGGAAATATATCAAACAAATATGCTAACGTTTCACACAACTGATTTAGATTTCAATATTTCCGTTCTATTTTCAAAGGAATAGTGGCTGCTTGAGCAAACTTAGCTGAAATTTCCCCTCAGTATTGATGTGCTTACATTGAGAGTTTTCAATCCTATTACAGCTTTTAAAATGCATTGCTATTGGGAAGATTTAATCTTCAAATTCACTCCAAGCCTGAGACTGCAGAGTCATTAGGATTTTTTATGCTGAGAGACGTGAAAATGAGCAATGCCCTCGCCGGAACTCGAACCTTGGACCTCTCGAATACGCGCCGAGTGTGCTGACCATTACACCATGATAAGAAGGCGGGAGAAATACCTTATATACTCCCCCTTTTAAAGGGCGACTGGGGATTAGAGGACACAATCGCCAAATCCTGGTAGTCGAGAAACATCATCCACCACCTTTTTTTAGTTCGGGTGCCACTGTAGAGACATTAGGGTTTTTGAAGCTGAGAGACGTGAAAAATGAGCAATGCCCTCGCCGGTAGTCAAACCTCGGACCTTTCGAATAGTGTCGCCGAGTGTACTGGCCATTACAGCAAGAAGGCATGCTAAGAAGGCGAGGGAAATACCTTATAACATCACCTATTTTAGATTATAAATTTCAGTTTGGAAGCTATGTCTTGATCGTTAAGATAAAAATTTGCAAAGTTGTATCCAAAGTTGCAGAGTTCTTAAGCATTTCACGAAATTATTGCCAAATTTCCATATATGGAGCTGGATGAGCTGTTGATAAAGTTTTATTTTAACTGCAAAAAGGAAGACTGCAAATTTTGTAGTAGGTTAAATCCAGAATAAGACTGAATGACGAAATGAATCTGAGTCATGGAATGCTCAGTGTAATGCTTCAGGCTGCGTATTAAAATTATTGCTGTTTCAAATAAATGTTCAGATGGCGTAAACAGTATATTTGAAATTACTTTAATAAAAAAAAAAACGAATTCCAATGATTCCTTTTTTAGACCCTTTTTGTTGCGTAGATTTGTATCCAAAATTTGTACTTTATATTTTAGCCTAGGTCTTCTAACCATAAATTCGAAGGCCACAGCATACGATCTTTCTTTTTTTTTTAACTTTTCCGTACGAAGTTATCAGGACTGAGTGTTCTGTGCATACTTTTGGCGAACATTGTCGTAACGGTGTCAAAATCCTGATCTCGAACAGGGAGCTGAATGCAGCTATGTTCGGTGCACGTAGTGGAATAACTCACGTAAGAAGGGTTCAAAAATCCCCTTTTATTAAACCACTATTTACAGCCACTTCCCAACTCGGAAGGAATAACAGAAAATAATGACCGCACTTGGGTCTAAACTGAACAATCAAATAATTTAAAATAAAGTTGAGTAGAAAATTAAGTAGTCGTTGCTCTCAGAGCTTTAACGCGAGGTTGGCCTCCATTCTAAACTATCAATGGTGCGTAGCAAGATTTGGCTAATACTAGCGCACTTAAATTACTTCAATAAGTATTAAAGTAACAGCGCTAAGGCTTAGAACTTAAATACTAGCTAGTCAGGCGAACGTCGAACAGAGCCGAAGTTGAAATAAGAGTTCACAGGAAAGAGAAATTAACATAAAACTTTGTTAGTTTAAACTAAAACCTTACAAAGTAAAGTAAGTATTGCGATCGCGAAAAATTTCAGGTATCTTATTTCAACTAAAATATTTATTTTGATCGCTCTGCATTCCATTTGGACGATGTTTTTGCGTTACATTTCTACGTACGGACACAATAAAGGCTTCTTTTTCTCAAAACTGTTTGTCAAATGGATTTAATATGCATTCAGAGGAGATTTTTTCGTAACTTCTGTACTTAGTATGTATGTGTCCAGTATAACTCAAAAACGAGTAACCTCAGAACGTTGAAATTTTGTATATGGAAGTCCTATATAACATGCAGATGTGGAACTTCTTTTTGGGTTACCATCGGCCACACCAAAATCATATAAATATATGTACATGTATAGATCTATCTATCTGTATATATATAAGATAAAAAATATGTGAATCAAAATTATAATTTAAACTAAATTCCCTTTAATTCACACCTCTCTGTTCTAAAAATCGTAATAACTTCTCTGAATTGTGTCATTTCTAGATCACTCCATTTTGCATGTCCTGCGCAGCGCTGATGACGTAATAATTGGGAACTGCGACTTTTGATTCAAACCAAAACTTTTCTTTTCGTGTGCTTCCATATTGGCTAATTAGGCATTTCAGCTTCTCTCTGTGCACTGCTTGGTCGCTATTTCATTGTGCGCGTTTCCTATCGCAATAATATCCAAAATGTTAATGTTCTTAAATAGGCAAGACTGGAGTGGCAAGTGATTGTGGCCACGGACGTCAACTGGAAAAATAAAAATGGAATTAAAACCGCCTCGACTGCCAAGTTTCTTAGGTATTACGAAGTCAGCATATTGGCATACTGCGCAATAAGAATACTTCCTCTTCAATATGGATCTACAATCTATTTTATATAGCTATTACGCATCGACGCTGCTCTGTCTTTTCCTTGCATTTATTATATATATATATACACACTTATATATATATATATATACATCCACTCTGTTACCCGATTCTGTGACCTAGGTTACTTTTATTCTTATACGTTTCTCCTGTGATGAATAATGCACCATACTAATTTATTCTGTGGATAATTCTTATATGATGGTAAATTGCGTATTTTTTGCTTTAAAAGTGATTGAATTATTTTGTTTTTATGTTCCGGTTGAGGTTTTAGTGCCTTTAGTTAAACTGCATGCACTAGTTGTAGATTTATCAATAATTTAAAAGTTGTTTAATTGCTATTAAGCAGCATTTTTTTTTACACTTGAAGCCCTTAGTAGTGAATTAAGTCAGTTTCTGCACTAACTTCAGTGTCTTTTTGCTGAATTTAATCCAAAGTAAAATTTCAATTTTGTACACGGAAAAATCTGCCTTTTTACTCGCTGGCTGAATTGCTTGTTTTTGCGTAGAAATTCTAATTTTAATTGTAAACCTTGTCTTTTTAGCTTTTTTAACTGTATCTGGTGTTTTATATTTTTCTGTATTTTATACAATTTTTAATGAAGATGATTTGAGTTTTTATTTATTTTTCCTTGCCGCGAAGTGAGAATTGAATTGACCGAATGAGAAATATATCTGTAATTAAATTCGATGAAATAAGATTAAATAAAATTTAGCAAAAACGTGTATCATTTAATAGGTCATACAAGTCAGTCATGTGGTGTCCGCATCAGATTTTTAAAATTTTGTTATGGCAAAACTTTGGCGAGAGCTATCTGCCTAAGGGAATGGATGGCTTCATGGAGGACTTTCTACGGAAAGCTGGTTTATATCCACATGTTAAGCATGGAGAGAATCACGGAAAAGCCTATAGAGCCAGCCATTGGCTTGGAATCGAGCCCAGGTCGAACTACCCGTTTTCAGCGACTTTACCGTTCGGCCGCTGGCTGGCGATATACGATCAGAAACAGTCGAAATAAACAAAAAAATGGTTATCAAGGAATACAGGAGGATTTAATTGATGAAAATTAGGCATGACCATTAGCGTTTTAGCACAAACCCTTTCATCCTTGTGAATTTTCCTCTATGAAAGGCTAGATTTTTGTATCATTTGGAACCAACAAATGGCAGAAAGAAGGCCGTTGGTGAACATTTCCGAATTTATCATACTGTTACAAACAAGCGATGACCTTCTGAATCAAAATATGCTTTAATTTCTCATCACCCCGACACCATCTTAGCGGAATAAGAAGATACCATTCATATTTTAGTCAGCATCTTCCGTTCTGCTGCAGACAAACACACTATTATTAGAAAGAGGGATAGCAAAGTGTGCGACAAGATCAATGACAAAGGGGAAGGAAACATGCGGCGTTTTCGAATCTTTGCCGAGAGATCTATCTCGCTGTCGAAAACACGCAACGACCCTGAAATAGCCATGCTTTCAGTTGCCAAATCAAACATGAAACTGCCTCTCTTCAATTTCGACTTCATCCTCATGTGTTTATGAATTAGAGTGGGTCTGAATCACTGAAAACGTTCTGATTCTACGCCTCAGTAAATCATATTTCAATGCCTACCTTGGTGAAAATTTACGATCCGCACTTCATTTGGATTTTCACCTATTTTCCCATGAAAATATACCCAAATAAAAGTAATTTGCCAATGCTCGCGTGTTAAATATGATGCGAAACTGCAGTGGCTTTCCTGACTACTTCTGTGATTATATACAAACGAAAAGTCAGAAAGGTTTTAAATTTTAAACTACGTCCAAAGGGGCGTTCTTTTAACGTTTTGTTCTGAACAATATATCCTGAACAATATATATATATACAAACGAAAAGTCAGAAAGGTTTTATATTTTAAATTACGTCCAAAGGGGCGTTCTTTTAACGTTTTGTGTGTTACCTTTATTTATTAAATATCATGTTCTCACTTAAACCATAAAAATCATTTCAAGAGCAATACCGCAAAATAATTTTAAATTAAGCATTTGAGCATATCTTTACAATTTCCGATACACAGTCTGATGCACTGGAGATAAAAATATTTTTCTGTGCAACGTTGCCGTTGCTCCCTTTGAAATCCTTGAGTTTGTTAATCGAAAATTCGCTAACGTTTCACAAAATATGAAATCGATAATAAACCGAATTCCAAATTCCAAATTTGTGCTTCCAGATGCCCATATAGTAGGATTACGTCATTTAAAATTGGAAAGCTCTAGGTACCGTTGTTTTATCACAATGCGAGAAATATATATACATTTATGCAGATTCTTTTATGCAATTTTTTCAAATATAATACAAGGTGAAAATATTTGGTGGCAACAATTTGAAAAGCGAAACGGACATTCAGAGTAATTCAACGCAAAATCGCAAAACGAAAACAATAGTCCCTCAGAGACAAAGCCCCTTTGGACTAATAATAAAAAATCTGAAAGGTTTCAGATTTTAAATTACGTCCAAAGGGGCGTTTTTTAACGTTTTGTGTGTTACATTTATTTATTAAATATCACGTTCTACGTACTCAAACTATAAAATTCAGTTAGACAGCAATATCGCAAAATAATTTTAAAATGAGCATATCTTTAGAATTTCCGTTACAGAGTATACCGCGCTGGAGATAATTTTTTTTTTTTTTTAGGTAAATTGTTGCTTTGAAATCGTTTAATTTCGTGCTCGCTTTGAAATGGTTTAGTTTTCTAATCAAAAATTCGATGAAGTGTTACAAAATATCAAATCCGTAATAAAACAGATTTCAAATTCAAATTAGGGCTTTCACATGCCCATATCCTATTATTCAAATTTTGATGGCTCTAGGTACCGTTGTTTTGTCACAATGCGAGAAACATACATACATTCATGCAGTTTCTTCATTATGTAATTTCTTTATATATAATACAGGGCAATAATATTTGGTGGCAACATTTTGAAAAGTGATTGGCCGTTTATAGTTTTCAAGGCAAAATGCCAAAACAGAATTAATAGTCCTTCAGGCAAATTGTCCCTTCGGACTAAAAACACAAAGAGAAAAAGAAAGAACTAAAAATAAATAATAAAGGAAAAGAAATTAAGTTAAATTTTCAAAATTCAGGAAAGTCAAATAAATAAATAAATAAAATAAAAATAAAAACAATCTGAAAGCTTTCAGATTTTACATTACGCCGAAGGGAGCGATTTTTTTTTACATTTTATGTGTTACCTTTATTTATTAAATATCATGTTCTTCGCACTTAAACCATAACATTCAATTCAAGAGCAATATCACAAAATAATTTTAAATTGAGCATATCTTTAGAATTTTCGATGCACAGTCTGTGCACGCGCTGGAGATAAAAATGTTTTTCTGTACAACGTTGGTATTGCTGGCTTTGAAATCTTTGAGTTTGTTAATCAAAAATTCGTTAAAGTTTCACAAAATGTTAAAACACATTTCAAATTTCAAATTTGGCTTCCAGAATGCTTATATTCACAGCAGGATTACGTCATTCAAAATTCGTTGGCTCTAGGTACCGTCGTTTTATAACAATGCGAGAAAATATACATTTATGCACATTCTTCATTATTTAATTTCTTTAAATATAATACAGAACTGCAATATTTGGTGGCAACAGTTTGAAAAGTGAACCGACATTTAATGTTTCCGACGCCAAATCGCAAAACGAAAACAATAGTCCTTCAGGCAGGAACAAAGCCCCTTTGGACTAAGAAACACAAAGAGAGAGAGAGAGAAAAATAAATGAAAATAGCTAAAAAGAAAACCTTAAAGGTTTTAGATTTGAAATTACGTTCAAAGGGGCGTTTTTTTAACAAATTGTGTGTTACCCTTATTTATTAAATATCATATTCTATGCACTTAAACCATAAAATTCAGTTCAAGAGCAATATCTGAAACTAATTTTAAATTGAGCATGTCTTTAGAATTTCCGATACATAGTCTCACGCGCTGGAGTTAAAAATGCCTTTTCAGTACAACTTTGCAATTGCTCGCTTTGAAATCTTTGTGTTTTTTGATCAAAAATTCCTTAAGGTTTTATAAAATATGAAATAGATAATAAAACAAATTCCAAATTTGGGCTTCTAGATTACTATATTCGAGTAGAGGACTACATTATTCAAAATTTGATGTCTCTAGGTACTTTTTTTTCACAATGCGAGATACATACATACACTCATGCAGATTCTTCATTATTTAATTTTCTCAAATATAATACAGGCGATATTGTTTGGTGGCAACAATTTGAAAACTGAAACGGACATTCAGAGTGATTCGACGCAAAATCGCAAAACGAAAACAATAGTCCAAAATTCAGGGACAAAGTCCCTTTAGACTAAAAATAAATAATAAAGGAAAAGTTAAAAAATTAAGTTAAAAATATTAATTAATTAATTAAGTTAAAATAATTAATAATTAAGTTAAAATAATTAAGTTAAAAGATTTCAAAATTCAGAAAAGACAAAAAAAAAGTACTATCATATTAAATTGTTTATCTGTAACCAAAATAAATCTCTGTGAAAAAAGTCTGTTTTTTGTAAAAAAATTCCATTGTTTACAAGAAAAAATTCACTTTTTATGCTTTTTGTTGCTGAATTTTTAAAATGCCTCAGGTATCTGATTTCCGGCTACGAAGGGTATATCTGAAATTTTTCAGACTGATCTTGCTTATCAAGATAGAAATAGCTTTTAAAATGTATCTACAACTCAGTGCGCATTGTTGCAAACTCTGTTTTTTGTTGATTCAACGGCTTCAAATTTTGGGTTGAAAATAATATGCACGTATGGTTCGTGATTTAGTGAATAAGAGGAAAAAATGACATCAGCTTTTCATTATACTAATTACTTTTAATTTATGTCACTCCTAACAAACAGGCTCTAATTTCTAGAAAATTCTCAAATTTCTCTCAAGTATATTTTGATTCTAACTGATGGGTCACATTTTCCTGGTGAGCAATCAAACGAACTATTAAACAGGGAATGTCATCAAAAGATTAGATGTTAAGTTCATTGTTTGTGTATGGGCATCTGAGTCTTTCTAACAATTATGCATTCTTTCAGTTTTTGTTACAAGTCTGTAAAATATTATAATTTTCTCTTCAAAAAGAAAAATATTAAAAAAAATCGGAAAATTGTTTAATTAATCGGAAATTAAAATAGAAGAAAGTACACTTGTGAGCATGAGACATGCTATTTTTGACATTCTAGTATATTTTTCCAAGATTGTAATCTAGAATAATGTTTAAAATTTAGTTTATATATTTACATTCCTATTTGATGAATAAAACTAATGATAAACTATTTTTATTTTTGTTCCGAATTTTACCCAGCATGCTTACGTTATTTCATTTGATTACTATAAATTATAGACTTTTAGTTTGTGTAGACCTATCATTAATTCTGCTATACACAGAGCATTTAACGTGGCAGAAAAATTGTGACCTTCACAAAACTTTACTTATGGAACAGAACGCAAAAGGATCGAGGAATGAGTCCAAAATATTTCGAGTGGTTTGCAGCCGTCTAGAATAGCCACTATATGAAATATGGATCGGCTTATTTCTTTCGTTCAACCATTCTCAAATATTACATATGTATATATATATATATATAATAGCAGCACTGATATTATTTCACACATAGACTGTTTCATTTTATTTTGCTTTTGTTTTATTTTATTTTTTATTATTACTTTTTGTTGTATTGAAAAATCTTATTATGGGAGACACAGTAGTAATCATCATATATATTATTTCTCTTGTAAAGTTCCTTTTTTTTCTTTCTATCTAAGCAACCAAACCTGGCAGCCTGGCCAATCTTTCTCAGACAGTCATAAAAAATACCAAGAATGGAACTTTAAACGTTTCATCACAAGACATAAGATAGACTGGATAGATTCATAATGAATACTGAAGTATTTCCGTATGAATTATGAGCACGGGTCTAGCTATATTTTTTAAATTTGCTTACCATTTGAAGTCTTTAAATTATCGTATAGCATCTCGAAGAAGCATTTGCCTTTTAAAAAAAATCTGGTGTGTAAACCACATGACTTCCTTGAATATTAAATCATACGCAGTTTTTCCTGCATTTCATTTAAACTTATTGAATTAATTAAATCTACTTCGTCGATAACACATAAACCACAATAGAATAAATACATTCTTTAAAATTCACTATATTTATTTACTACAGTGGCAGTCTGGCGATAGGTTCACTTCTACTTCTCATTCATTTTATAACTCAGAATGCACAAAAATTATGTCATCTGAAGAATTGTCTAATCGTTGCGACATGTATTCAAATACTATAATAAATCTAAAAAGGTGTATAAAAGAAATTAAACAAATGAAAAAGAAATAGTTTTACATAGAGGATTCAGCGCCGCTTACCTAATGCGCATGCGCTACTCGCAAACTTTCTCCTTTGTCCGACATAGACTGGCAACAACATTCCTCGACAATACATTTAGTTCCTCTAATTGCTTCTCATTCAATTAAATCAGTTCTGACTTCGCGGCAAGGCAAACATACATAAAAAATCAAAATATCTCCATTAAATATTGAAAAATATAAGAAAACATAAAACATCAAATACTGATAAAATAATATAAAATTTTTTTTCAATTAAAATTAGAGTTTATGCGCAAAAACAAACAATTCGGCCAGTAGGCAGAAGGAAGACTTTTCGGCGAACTAAACTAAAAATTTCCTTTTGGTCCCAATTGGCAAAAAGACACTGAAGGGACAGAAAGACTTAATTCACTATTATGCTAAGTTTCATACCTAAACAAATATAGCCATAATTCAATGATTTTTAAAGCAAAATATGCACAATTTACCAATATATAAGAATAAAAAAACTGAGCTCTTTGAACCGAGTAACAGAGTGGATATGTGTACATATGTATATACACTCACGTTTGTGAAAATTGCAACACCAAGAAGGAATCGTCATAATTGAATGCAATTTAATACACAGTTGAGTGGTAGTGGTACAAATAAATGATTAAATGTTCAAAGCAAACAAACAAGAACAAGAGATCAGAATCAGTATTTTGTGTGGCCACCACGCGCCGCAATAAGTGCTGCTA
>KK116832.1:0-40145 GCA_000611955.2 Stegodyphus mimosarum | reverse complement strand
CTCGCTCTCTTTCGTCGACGAGGCATAAGTACAGATTGAGTTAACGTTACCACTAGCAGATAACCACCGATAACCATACACGCCTCGCTACAGCCGTCTATTTATTCGGATCCATCAGCCGTTCAGAGGGCGCTGCTCAGCATACGCATGCGCTACGGATTTGCAATTCTAATCATTTGCATATCATGCGCTACTTTGCATTTCCTGAAAATTTCAGCTCACTCGCGTAAGTCCTTCATGGTGTTGCAATTTTCACAAACGTGAGTGTATATATATATATATACTTTTGTTGCGGCCGATTCCAACCAAAAAGGAGGTGCACAACTATATGTTATAGCAGTCCTGTTTACAAAATTTCAACGATCTGAGGCTATTCGTTTTTGAGTTATGCGAGATGGATACGTATGTACAAAACCTGCAGACGTCACAAAAAAAATCTCTTCTGAATCCATTTTAAATCAGTTTTATAATTCGTATGGGGAAGAGCCCATTATTCTGTCCTTACGTACAGATTTTACCTAAAAACATCGTTAAATTGCATTCGAAAGCAGTCAAAATGGATATTTTCATTGAAATATGATACCCGGAATTTTTTGTGATTGCAATATTTCCTTTACTTTATACAAGAAAGTAAAAATGTAAAGTAATACGAATATTATGCATCAATTACATACCGTATGGCGTTAGAAAAATAGTTAAAAAATTTTAAAAAAAAGTTTCATTAAAAATCATTTATAAGATTGTTTTATGAAGTAAATGTATTTTTATTTAAATCAAGCAGATTAAAAAAGTTTAAAAAATGGTTATTAAGAGTTGCATCTATTGCTTTTAAATCGCTTCCTTAATCTAAAATAGACAGATTTTTTTATGTTTTTCCGAGTTTTTCCGATCACCAAATTTATTCTTAACGCGAAACCCTTGCTTGTGAAATACTTTTGTGCGCGTTTAAAACACGATACATACAGCAAACGTACATTTTCCGGCATCATTGTCAATGACCTTTCTATGACAACCTATTTGAATTCTGAAACAATAAAAGATCAGTAAATTCGAATTGCCCTAGTCGAAAAATGTAGAGTTGGACAGCACGAAATGCGATGCTGGGTAAAGAGAAAAACCTTCGCCAAGGCCATTCGTAGGTTGGAGGTCAATAGAAATATTTGTTGACGGATTTAAAAATACGTGACAGACAAAGGCTACCTGCAAAGATGTTTATCGTTAGTTAATGCTTGCTTGATTAATAAAGTAAATAAAATAGTAAATAAAAAAACAGTTCAGTAAGTCTGTAGAGTCATTAACATTTTTAATGCTGACAGATATGAAAAACAAGCGATGCCTTCACTGGTACTCGAACCTCAAAGCTCTCGAATACGTGCCTAGTGTTCTGACCATTACACCACGAAGGCATACTAAGAAGGCGGAAGAAATACCTTACATACTCCCCCTTTTAAAGGGCGACTGCGGATAAGGGACCCAGTCGCCAAATCGTGGTGGTGGAGAATCATCATACACCACCTTTTTTACTTTCTTGAACGAAGTAAAAAGGAAGTATTATAATCGCGAAAACTTTCCGGTGCCATATTTCAATGAAAATATCTATTTTGAGAGCTATCGAATGCAATTTAACGATGCTTTTGAGTCACATCGTCATCGGTATGTAAGGACAGAATAAAAGCCTCTTTTCCCCCCAAAATAATTATAAAACTGATTTAAAATGGATTCTGGACTTTTTTCGTGGCGTCTGTGCGTACGTACGTACGTATTGATGTATTTCGCATAACTCAAAAACAAAAAGCCTCAGAACGTTGAAATTTTGTATATGGGGCTGCTATAACATGTAGATGTGTACCTCGCTGATATACAGTCATCGCTACTGAAACTTAGTAAGATAAAAACAGACTAAACAAACGTCGCGGTAATGCCCTAAAAAGGAATTACCGTAACGTTTGTTTAGTCTGTTTTCAGAGAATGAGCATTTCCTGTGTATTTTCTCTATTCGTCATGTGTTATGACGCATGGGCGAAACCAAAGCCAAAACGACCTGTAGCATAATCATTTTCCCATTAATGATTATAAGCTACACATTTACTAAAACTTTTACGCCAGTCTATGTATCGTGGGTATATTAAATTAATTTAATAGCTAGTTTGATTAAAATATGTTCAGCATTGTATTATATTTTGATAACATTTAAGAGGAAAATAAAAATATGTTAATATACTAATTAAATTTGGTCTAGAAAGAAGGGGAAAATTACCATATGATGAGCTTATAATGAATTTTCTGTTTTAATAGTCCCGTTTCTTTTAATTTCAGAAGTGAGCCTTTTATGATTTATTCTAAACCGGAAGAACAGCTGCAACAACTAGGATTCATAATTAAGGAATATGTGCATTACAATGTGTATTAGATAATTTTCAGCTTCAGATGTTATCTTTAGGCTATTACCCTCAGCAAGGAACCATTTTGGTAAAATTCTAACGTAAATAAACGTAAGCATGCTCTTTTAATTTAGAACACAAATAAAATGAAGCTTTTTTAAGGCATTCAAATAGTGCTTATTTAAAAGAATGCATTTATCTTCTTAAGGTTTTGATTTAATTTTAAAAACTTTTCTTTTTTTAATGAAAACTTACAAGTATTTTTACTAAAATAAACAATGCAAGATTGAATATAAAAATTTTCACAAAAGATGACTTTAATTAAAACAACGTAATCATAAATTAATTTCTTTATGCAATAATGGCAATATCTTGGATTTCGAATAAAATTGTATCATTTCGAGAGAAAGCCTTAAATTACTGTTTCCCCCTCCCTTACTTTCAAAAAGGGAAATGAATGATGGATATGTTATTATTAGCTGTTGGAGAAACATAAATGGACTTGTTTACTACCCTCGTTCACATGCCTCCTACAAAACATTTTTTTTTTTCAGCTTCCCAGGCACTATTGATGAGAGTTTTTCCAGCTGTTCTAAACTTCTATTTTTCTTTTTAGTTTCTAATTTCTTTCTTTCCTTTCCTTTATCTTCATTGCAAGTAGTTTTTTTTTAATCGCTGGCAGAAGAAACCTAAGGAGTTATGAGTACGTTTTTTGTCTCAGAGAGTATAATAACGTTCTTTTTGTCTTGAGAACTCGTTACTGCAGTTTCAGAACAGGGCGTTATTTCTTTGGACTACATTATAAAATTACGTTAAAAATTATATAACATTAAATGTTCCAAGAAAGCAGTTATGATGTAGAAAAATATAATAATAACTGTAGAAAAAGAAATAATGTAGATGGCGCTGCTTGGCAGTAGATGTATTCTAAGGTAGAAACGAAAGAGCGTTTTGAGTTTCATGCAGTAAGTTATGCTGAAGGTTGGTTCACCTAATAATAGGACATCTGTATATATGTATATATGTGTAGAGTAGCGAATAAACGTTAAAGAACCACCTGATGCGTCGAGTTTCTGTTCGGGTCGCCTATGTTCAGTGCAGTTTGCCATAATAACCATTCGTATAACACTTTTCTAAAATTATTTTTAAAAACATTTGTGCCAAGTATGTAATGATTAGAAATATTTTTGATAAATTGTAATATCGCTTCAAATGTTCATAAGAATTGTCTATTAAATATTTTATTTAAACGAAAATGAAGATATAAATTATTAAAAAGTGCGTTTACTGTTTTCGTATTGCTCAGATTACTAAACATTTATAAATATTTTAAATTTGTGCGATAAATTAAATATTTTATGATTTGCTAAATGGCAGCACTTGTAAAAACTGACTGTTTGAACCATGGAGATTAGAATAGATGGAGTAAACACGACATCACAAAACTGAAGCAAAGAAAATACTAGCAACATGACTTAAGTCTTATCATGGCTGCCGTACAGTGTATGAGGTAAGACTACGAAATGTATTGTTAAATAAAATTAATCTGAATTTGAAAGCAAGTAGCAAAGTCCGCAGACTTTGTTTTTAGGTATAATTTGCATGAAATACCATTGAAATTTCCAGTGATCTTCCATGTTTTCCCATGTATACATTTGTGTTATAGTTACCATTTGCACATTTTCATGCCTCATTTAATAAATTTGGAAACGTTTTTTGCAATTTATGTGATTTTTCCATGTACTTTCTGTATACTTATATACAAATAGAAAATCTTCTATGTTAGTATTAAAATTAGAACGGGAACTTATAAACGTTCAGTGATGAATAACTAACATGCAAACAATGATGATTAGAATGCAAACGAAGTCCGCTTAATTCAGCGACCATGATAAGACCGTGACGTCATACCGTGACTTTTCATGAGTTCATTTTCAAACTATAAACGACGTATCACTTTCTAAATTGTTAATACCAAATATTATCGTCCTGTATCATATTTAAAAAAATTAAATGATGAAGAATCTGCATGAATGTGTGCACGTTTCTCGCACTGCGAAAAAAAAGACGGTATCTAGAGCCATCAAATTTTGAATAGTGTAATCCTTCACCCGAACATGGGGGGTACCTGGACGCTCGAATTTAAGTTTGTTTTATTATCTATTTCATATTTTGTAAAACTAGTGAATTTTTTATTAACAAACTCAGCTATTTCAAAACGAGCAATGACGACACTGTATATATATATATATATCCAGCACGTGAGACTGTCTGTCGGAAATTCTAAAGATTTGCTGTTTTTAAATATTTTGTGATATTGCTGTTGAATTGAATTTCATGTGGTTTGAGTGCGAAGAACATGATATTCAATAAGTAAAGGTTCTTGCTAATGTTCCCTTGTCTGACCCAAACCTAAGAAATTTCTTCGTGGCAATGAGCGCAAGTTTACGCCTGTCGTTGGCAACAGCCTTGAGCACCATGCAGGTGACAGTGCGATTAGCTCAGTTCTGCTCCCTATTTTGATGCAGAGAATCCCAGGGGGACGGATCCGTGGGTCTTCTAGCCGCTCCTGCCCTACCACTAACCTCTCGAGAGAACTTTCGGCTTGCCGCATATTAAAAGTGCCCCCCCTGCCACACGGACACTACATATTTATAAACATCTGTGCCTTCTCCGGAATTCGAACTCGGGTACCTTCGGCGCAGCAGTCAGCGACGCTAACCACTATACCGGTTGGGCGACATAAATAAAAGTAACACACAAAATGTTAAAAATAGTCTCGTTAGGCATAATATAAAATTCGAAAGCTGTCAGACTTTTCCTTCATGTTTTATTTATTTTGATGTTGTTGTTTTGGAATTTCTGCCTTACCTTGTTGTTTTGTAATAGAAATTAAAGTCTTATTCCTATTCTTGTAAAATTGATGAGTAATACCATTAGCGTGATACACCAAATATCGTTTTCACACTGATTGTAAAGCACGTTATGCTTTAAGAAAACTCAAGATTTTGTTGCCATTGTCACGCTCCATGACGAATCCCGAAAGCAAGACAAACAGCGTGGTAAATAAAAGAGAGAGAATAAAAGCAATATCATCATTGGCTAAGATAATCCGGACAGGGTATTAGGCAAATAACGTCCCTAATCCTCACTGCAAGTTGTTATTCGTTTCTAATGTTTCCCGAGATTACGAAATGAACGTTCAATCCAGTGAACTAACTAATCCAATGGATATTTCGCCTTTCTTGCAGTTTCACTTTATGTACCGATCTTCGCGGCATTCAGACCTATATTATGTGTATTTTTTTTAATTCTGTGCTTTATGTGGCAACAGCAGCTGATGTTAGTAAAGAAAGAAGTTATGCTTCCGGGAGGGGAATAAATAGAACCCCGCGCCAGCAAGTTATTTGGGTTATGTTCGAGTTCGTGTCAATATCGTACACTCGCCTCGAAGGAAAACATGTTTCGCTCTCATCCTTAACATTTCGTCTTCGCCTTTCTAGCTCTCAAAAAATAAAAACGAGAGACATTCTCATAGTAGTACAACTACTTCTCAGTGAAGTAATAATTCAACTTCGCTTCTGCCCCTCACCCCTTTTTTTTGGCATTATACAGTAGACTAGTTTTTGATAAAGGCAGTTTCAGCAGCTATAAAAATAATAGTCTAATTTCTACTAAAAAATTCTTTTTTTTTTATGTATATAATTTATAAGCTGAACCCGAGAACGTTGCATTTTTGTATATTCGAAGCGCATCTTTTGGGATATCCATTCCTGTTTATTCATTATATCACGTGACTTGCACTCGTGATTAAGTTTTATGGGATAAATCTATTTAACCAGATTTCTGGGGAGTTTCTCGTTATTAAATGTTATTATAAAGATATATTTTGGTGACTTGTGATTATGGCAAGAATGTTTGATTGGTTTAAAAATTTTTCATAGAAGTATTCTAAGATAAACTCTTTTATAAAGATTAAAAAACACCAAAATTTTCACAATATTCACGAAGAATAAAATTGTTGGGGTAGGGTGTGATAGGTATAATAGAAAGCAATTAATTATAAGGTTTGTTTAAGTTACATTATTTTCATAAATAATAAAAAAGAAACAGTAAATTTGGTAAGGAATGAAACTTTTCTGGAGCAGCTGCAATGAATGTAAAGGGAATTTGAAATACGTGGAACGAATCTCGTCAAGGAATATATTTTTCCAAAGAAATAGCATAGGTACCAGTTTCATGCTAAATGCTAAAAAATCGAAATTGACTTAGATAACTTAGATTTCAGATTATAAATATTAGTATTGTTAAATACTATTTTAGTATTGAACTGCTGTAATTATTACGTAGAAATACAATTTTCTTAACTAATTTTAATTTATGGATCAAATACCTATACTAAACAGCATTGCTACCCTTCTACATCTCAGAGTTCGTACGTCAATGCTTCCAAAATTATGCCTTTATTACATACATATATATATTGTATTTGGCCCATACTATCTTTAAACTTGAACAATGCGCACGTTCGATTTGGTAATTAGCCAATGCACTTCTATTGATGATGACAAAATTAGAATCACGGAAGAAGAATGTATGTTTGCGACATTTGAGTCTATGTAAAATTCTTTGGTAAAATATAGTTCCTTTTAAAAGGAAGTCACAGGAATAAGCAAGAAAGAAACACTTGAGGAATTTTTCTGCAATGTTTTGATCCAAACCGGGAAAGAACTCTGCAAACGAGTCGTAATATTAATATTGTAGCTTAAAGACTACGAATACAGAAGAGTCATAAAAGGTATGAGACTGGTATTTTTGCACAGCGAAGAAAGGTTTACCAGAGTCAGAAAAGGAAAACTCCTTACTTAATTTAACATCTTTGTTAACAAGGCGAGGTACATGATTTTGGGACCAACCATGGACGAAAATACAAAGCACTTTCGAGCAGCATTACACGTTAGGCGGTTCTAAAATTGTATAGTTCTTGGGGAAAGCTTATCGAAAGGCTGTTTAATCTTTAGCCCACATTTTTAGGTAATATAAAATGTTTGTAAAAGGAAGGGAGAGAGAAAGTTAATGAATGGAAGGTAGGCACTTTACCACGACAATGCATTAAGCCATACTCTCTTGTCCTTGAGGGATTTAGGATTAAAAAAAATATCACAGCCTTCTTTATGTACGATACAACTCTTCTCCGCGTAATTTGTTTTACTTTTCAAGATTAAATTCTCAAACGGGAAAGCTAGGAACGTCCAAGCAGCTATGACGAGGTATTTGAATAACATCTCAGTAGTCCCTTCACTCAGTTATGAAAAATGGCAGCAAGCTTAAATTGCTATATTCGATAATAAGATGCCTATTTTGATGGCGATAAACTATAATTTAATGTATGGTCAAGAAAATAATTAAATCAATCGTGTTTACTTTGGGGGTAGATTAGTGTGGCGTTAGATTCACCTATTTCTGCCATCTGTGATTCCTCGTGAGTTCGTCGATTTCACATAGAACAAGATAGCAACAAGATTTTATACAATATGTTATAAAATTTCTGTTCCTTCTTGTTGCAATACATGAAAAAAATAATATCACTAGAAAATTAAACGAGATTCTTGAAGGAAGAACATGTTGTCCAGTTTTTTCTTATTTTTATTCACATCACATATACGAACATATTAGACTAAAAAAATTTAAGCTTAACTAACCTGAGAAAAAGGAAATAATAAGCTGGCCTAGTAGGCAAAAAATCCGTTACATAGAATTCTAAAGATTTGCTTACATAAATCTCGCAAGTTCTACGGGGAAAAATATCCGACGCTGCAAACGCACGATCGTCTGCCCGTACGATCATTTTATTGTTAACAATACAAGACATCATACACTAAGACGGAATATTGTTTCTAGATATTAATTTTAACAAATGTAATTTAATGAGCTGACATAAAGTCAAAGCTTCAGTATTGGTTGATCAATGACGCATGCGCAGTGTACGTTCTACGCAAGCAATGTTCTAAAACTCATGCAGGAAACTGAATGGAAATAATTTTCGAGGCTTGCACTGAAACATTTTCAGTGAATATATTCAAATTATTTGAATCTTTTGAATCTCTAATTTTCACTTATCTTTTTTCTATATATTTTGCTTCTGTTTTTGAAGATTAAAAGCGCTTATATCTTCGAGAACATTGAACTTATTTAAATTTTATTCTATTTAATTTCTATTGTTTATCCTTAAAAATATATGTTATCCAGCTTTAATAAAAGTATGTGAGCTATTCTTGTTTTTGTGAAAAATATCGCGAAAAATGCAATAAAGAGTGATGTTACAAGACATACACTGAAATTTTGACTCATTGTGCTGTTTCAGGAATAAATTAACAAATCTTATTGCTAAATGATTAAAAAATTCGTTAGCATTTGAATATAAAGAGGAGCTAAGATTTTATCTTTGAGCTAAGATTTTGAGATAATATAAAGAGGAGCTAAGATTTTATCTTTGTCATTCTAGGTTAATTTGCTGATATCCGAAAGGGAATCCTTTTTTTAAGTGAAAACAAAAGCCATGAAGTCAGATTACATTTCTTCGAAATTAACATACATGTTACACACCTATATTTATTCAATGTTTTCTGAATTTTAACCTCTGCTTATTAGAATTTAATTTCTTTGCAGTGCATTTCTTATACTTTGGTGTTTCCCTGTGCACGCGAAAATTCCAAATCTTAGTAATGACAATTTCCAGAAAGGCAGATTTAAGGGTAAAAGGTATTTTCGCCCTCCTTTCTGCATGAATTCGTGATGTAATAATGGAAGCACGCTCAACACGTCTGGAATTCAAATCCCGCCAAGGGCACATTACAGATTTCCTAAGATTCCTCGCTTCGAAAAATTTTAAAAAGACTGTACAAAGGTTGGATTTAGGCTTAGTGTGTAGAAAAATTGATTAATGATTTTTGAATGACGTTATTTTATGAGCTGGTCTCTCTTTAAGCCTACTGTGTTACACAGAAAACCAATAGTGCATGCGCAAACAACAGAAAACGCAGTTTCGGTGTTTGGCATAGTGTAAACAGTATACACCTTGTCCACAAAAGTCTTTATCCAGTTTTCATTTTTTCAAACGTTGGTTGCAGACACATATTTCCACTTACAAAAATGTTTTAAATGAAGCAAAGTTTCATATTTTGACACTTTTAGATTTAAAGAAATAAATTTTGCAAAATTTACGAAATCTAGTTTTTCTATATTCCTTTGGTCCCTATGCTTATATTTAGGAAAATTTTGTACATATCATAACATATAATATATATATACGCTTGACCCCTCTACGACAAATATTTACCAAGATACCGATATTATTAAAATCTGTACGCGCCTTTATTTTTTGTTTGTTTGTTTTTGTTTGTGAAATCATCTCCTTTGAAACGGCGGGGAGTTGAGTGTCGAGAGAGGTACTCTCGGCTTCCAAAAATCCGTGAGAAGCCATTTCGACCACTTTCATCTTCGTACGACTATTAATCAACCGAGATATTAATTAAAAACTCTGAAAATGCTAATCTTCGTTCTCTTTTTCTGAGTGGCAACAGTCTCGCACGCTGGAGATAAAAGTCTGCTTTATTTCGAAAAGTGTTGCCAATATTCGCTTTTTAATTGTGTAATTTGTTAATAACAAACTTGCATGTTTTACAAAATATGAAAAATCTGTTGTGTACACCACGTGATTTTCTTGTACGGAATATTAAATTATACGCATTTTTTGCTGCATTTCACTTAACCTTATTTCCCCAAATTTCATTAGAGATATATTTCTCATTCGATTAATTCTGTTCTCAGTTCGTGGCAAGGCAAAAATGCATAAAACTTCACGATATATTCATTAAAAATTGAAAAAATAAAACATGCAATGCATTTAAAATAATCATAAAACAATTTTTACAATTAAAATTAGAGTTTCTACGCGAAAAACGAGGAATTCGGCCAGCAGACAACAAGGCAGATTTTTCGGCGCACAAAAATGAAAGTTTAATTTTGGTCCCACTCGGCAAAAAGGCACTGAAGGTGCAGAAACTGAATTCTCTACTCTGCTAAGTTTCAAATGTAAACAAATATGGCTGCTATGGTTTAAAAAAATTAAGCTTAGTGGCACTTAAACAACTTTTAAGTCGATCATAATGCTAGAACTATTGCGTGCAGATTAACTAAAGGCATATAAACCTTAACCGAAAGATAAGAACAACGCGCAATTTACCAACATATAAGAATTTTAAAAAAATGAGCTCACCGATATATATATATACTTTTGGTGCGGCCGATTGCAACTAAAAATGGAAGTACACAACTACACATTATAGCAGTCCTATATACAAAATTTCAACGTTCTGAGGCTACTCCGTTTTTAGTTATGCGAGATACATACGTACATACGTACGTACGTACAGATGCCACGAAAAAAATCGCTTCTGAATCCATTTTAAATCCGTTTTATGTAAAAGTTTACAATTCTGTGCCTCTTGATTTTTCGGCGATTCTTTTTTGACTCCAAAATTGGCGCCAGGAAAGGACAATGGCCGCTACACAGAACCAAAATAAGAAGTCAAAGAATTGCACAAACTCTACGTCCATGTACACATCAGTGTATTTTCAATTAAAAAACATCAGAGAATTGCACAAACTTTCGGCATTGGCACTGCCTTGACTTTGTCCATGTACACATTAATCTATTTTCACTTAAAAGAAACCGGAGAATTACGACGTCATATAAGGTTAAACGAAAGTTACTCGTCGCCAAAATTGGACAAAATTTGTCGCCAATCGAACGGGACCCAATTCTACACTAGAACCCAGTTTTATAATTCCTTTGCGTGAAAAGGAGTCCTGTATTCTGTCCTTACGTACAAATCTCACGCGAAAACATCGATAAATTGCTTTCGATAGCGGTCAAAATGGATATTCCTTTTTTACTTTGTACAAGGAAGTCAAAAAAAATGTAAGTAAATAAAAATAAATAGCGTTGCCAAAACATAATATGGTATTCCGACGTTTAAGAAAGCACGCGATTGCAAGTTACGTCATTGTTATGTCGAAAAGTTTTGGCTAATATTAGCCTTTTAAATAAATAAATGTTGTTGTCAACTTTCTTGTTTCAGTTAGGTATTTTATTGCCACGTTTATTCTTTTATTGCTATAGAGAAAAGGTTATTTTATTACATTAAATTTAAAGCATGACGTCATATGTATACGTATTAACCTGATGTGTCAAAGGTTTTTGTGTCGTGATTTGGCAAAAAAAAAAAAAAAAAAAAAAAAAAAAAGTCGAATTGGTTGTTGCTTAGAAAAAGAACTGATTTCATTTATATTGAAATGTTTTTATACATTTTCTTTTCAGGCGTGTATAGAACTTATAAATTTTGCTTTGGTTGCTGCGCGTTCATCTGGCGGGCTTGCCGTCTAGTTTGGTATTAAAATCGGGGGATGAAATTTAGGGTCTGTATAACAGCCGAGCAAAATATTTCATTCGTAAATAACTAGAAATAGTATATCAGTTCAGAGAAAGTTTTTGATGTTAACAGATTAGTAAGAAAAGTATTTATAATATAATTTTTTCAAGAGGGAGATCTTATTCCTAGAATCTTATAGATTTCGTGTTCTAGAAAATATTGACAGACTACTGGTATTTGCATGTAGCCAACTCGTAATATTATTTACATTTATTAAAAATGAAAAATATTTAGTAGTTTAATAATTTTTATGCTTATCAGATTATGATTCTAAATAGACAAAAAATTCAGGAGAATATTAATAACGTATTTTTAGACTTTGAAAAAATTATAAATTACTTAAGTTAAAATTCTTTTGGCGTATAAAATGTAACAAAATTATAAATTAAATTAGTAGTAAATCACAAAATAATATGACAGAATAGCATTTAAGGAGGAGGGGGGGATCAATTTCTCGTTATCATAATTTATTTATTAACTGAGTGCTCAATAAAAATTAAATACGAAATCAAAAATTGCAAATTTTGGAATTAAATAGCTTCCTTAATTTCATCGTACGGAAGTCAAACATTTTGTATTTTATTTTTTAATAATGAGTACAAAATTGTCCTAAATCTACGTATAGCTGCCGGAGGCCCGTATAAAAATTACATTTTGTAAGTTTTACAAAATATACCTCTTTAAATTAAGAAATGCCAAAACATGAATAATTTAGAACACCATACATGCATCATTTAAAGCATTTTTGTAATTGGAAGTATATGTCTATGACCAGCGGTTACGGTGAGCATAATTTGCAAATGCACATCAGTATCGCCACCGAGGGAGGAGTTTCAAAAATGGACCAATTAGCTTCTATTGCTTTTATGACGCTGAATCTTTGAAATAGCGTATATGAGCGCATGTTCTTGTTTACGTTTTATTTTGCATTTGTTTCATAATTATAAATATATGGCGTATAAATGCTGCTATCATTTTAGTAGAAAATCTCGTACTGCTTTCATTTTATACATTTATTTAATCGTCAACATTTCACTTTTGCGAAACTTACCACATACTGATATTTGGATTAATGTTTGTGGCATATTAGAGCTCTCTATATCGAGAAAATAACTCGCATTTACTAACACCCGTGGATTAACAGAACTCAAGTGCAAAATTTTTTTCATTGAGCTTAGAATAACTGGAAGCGTTACAATGGAACTGGTATTTTCTTATCTCGACGCTTGCATTCCTTTGATTTTAAAAGTGTAAGAGTCAAATTATATATTCTAAAGGATTTGATTATACCTATTGTTAGCATTAAAAGTTAAACATGAGTAAATTAAATATATTCGTTGTGAATAAGATAAATAGATAAATTCATTCTGTTTGAAGAACATTTATATTGAAAGCAATACATATAATAGTGAACAGTTATTAATAGAAATTAACACAAAGTTGTTATATTACATTAAATTTAAAGCATGACATCATACGTATACGTATTAACCTGATGTGTCAAAGGTTTTTGACAAAGATTTTTGACACATCAGGCATAATGTGTGTACATTAAATGTGTAGAAATACAAAATAGGAAAATTCACTTTGAATAAAACTTTGCATTGGCTATTATTATAGAGCATTTTTTTCATATATACCGCAATGAAAAATGCTAAGACTTCTACTATTTACATATATAATTATGGTTATATTTGATCTAAATTTGCTTTGAAAATGTTCACAAGAAATGCACGATGTTTTAATTATTTTGTACAGGAAACTGCGTGGCAAAACGTTTTTAATCATATTGTTTAAGGGGCCAGTGGACTTTAAAAATTAGTTTTTTAAGTTTTTGTGTTTTCAACAAGAAATTTTTTACATACACATATTATAACATCAGTTTATAAAATATATGTTTAAAATTTCTATTTATTTTAAATTAAAAATTTTTGAACAAATAGTTAATTATTTTAATTAAAGATTGAAAATGCTCCTTGCGCTCTAATTTTCAATATTTTTTCCTAATTTTTCCTTTAAGTTAGTTATAAAGACTAACTATAAAGACTAAATATAAAGAAGAGGAAGGCAGCTTAACTGAAGATTTACATTATTCGTAAAATTAGTAAGAAAAGCTAGCTGCTCTTAATTTCACATGCTGTAGGCAGGAACTAGTTCTTTTTGTTTAAATTCCATTATAAAATCTTTTTTTTTTTTATTTTTTTTTTGGTATATTTCTACGACAGTTTGACAGACAGCCCAGACAAATAAAGCTTTGTCTGGAATTTTTCATCCCACGACAATCCCTAAAACAAAACAAAAGCTTTTTCGCAAAATAATGACGTTAACCGTCGTTCTCTTTGCTCCTGATGAAGCAAGAGCAAACTGTTGCACGTTTTTTCGTAAAATTTGATGAATTCATTCTGTTAGCAACTAAAACAGGTGTTGTTCTGTCCATTTTCAGAATATTATTTCTCTAGCTCGCATTCAGGCAACACGGGAAACTATTGGCTGTCTATGAAATGTATGATCTTTAATTTATCTTTAAAGTGAAACAACATATTTCTTATCAGTGTAGAAAAATAACACATTAAAAATTAAATTAAAATAATTTCACAGTAATATTTTTAAAATTTTCTATTAATTAGATTTTTGATTTAAAGGGTATGCTCGTTAGGCTTCTCAGCTTGCCCCGCAGGTGGGGTTTCAGTTATTTGAAAGTAAAATGTTGACTGTTTGTGAAGATTAATTATGTTATTAATACTACTATAATTAATAATAGACACTTCTAACACCATGAATTACATATAACTGGATAATTTCTCTCTAACTCTCCTCCTTTCACGCTAATATCTGTATTAACAGTAAAACTAATGACATACTAAAATTTTGCAGCACTATATATAAAGACTGAAATAGTTTGTAGCTTTCTTTTTCTATTCTTTTTTGTTGTTGTTATAATTTTTGTTTAATGCGCAGGCTTTGAATTCATTAGACAGTGGCATTGATTTCAAAAACAAGAACCAAATATTTGTATGATTTCTTACTGGTTTATATCTCAGTAAGTTTGAGTTCATATTAAATTAGAAATCTCTACAACTGTCGTTCAGTTTCCATATTGTAAAAAACTTCACATTCTTTTTTAATTTTAGTTTTAAATTAAAGTAATTTCAATTTTTTTTTTTAGATTCGCGCATTTTATTTTACAAAATAACTTGCAGATGTAAATATGGAATGATATCGTTCGTAAGTTAACTCAGAATAAAAAAAATAGATTGCTAGTACCTTTTTACTTCCTTGTACAAAGTAAAGGAAATATTGTAATCGTGAAGAATTTCCGTTATCAGATTGAAATGTAAATAGCCATTTTAACCGTTTCCAAACCCATTGATTATTTTTGCTGGAGGTCTGAGCGTATGGATAGAATAAAGGACTATTTTTCAGCAAAAGGCTCTAGTGTAGAATTGGGTCCCGTTAGATTGGCCACAAATTTTGTTCAGTTTTGGCGATGAGTAACTTTGCTTTAACCTTATATGACGTCATCATTCTCTTGATTTTTTTTAAGTGAAAGTAGATCACTATCTACATGGACAAAGTCAAGGCAGCGCGCAATGACGAATCTGTGCAATTCTCTGATATTTTTTAAGTGAAAATACATTGATATGTACATAGACAACGAGTTTGTGCAATTCTTTGACTTCTTACTTTGGTTCTGTGTAGCGGCCATCTTGAAACTGGGCTTTTCTCGAGCCGATTTTGGCGTCAATAAAGAATAACGGAAATAGCCATTTTAACCGTTCCTAAACCCATTGATTATTTTTGCGGGAAGTCTGAGCGTATGGATAGAATAAAGGAATTTTTATTCGAAAACAGACGCGGACTGTAAAATGGATTCAAAATGGATTTTTTTTCTTCGACGTCTGCACGGAAATACGTATATATACTCAAAAGCGAACACCCGGAGAATTTTGAAATTTTATGGGACTGCTGTAACATCTAGTTGTACACCAGCCTTCTCTATTTCAATCAACACTACCAAAAGTACATATATATGTGATGTGCCATGATGATGTGATGTAGTCGTAGCTTAAAGTAACAGACGATAGTAACAAAAAGGATCCATTTATTATTTTTCGTGAAGAACAGCTGTTATAAAATTTTTATCCTCGGAGAAAATAAAGAACAACTAATAGCTTTTTGTATTGAACTTTAATCCATCATTACATTAATGAAAAGACACCCGATGTTCCTTTGCGAGTACTTTTATAATCACTGGAAAGGCGGAGCTTCCAAGAAATGACGTCAGCCTCGTCAGCCAATCCAGTTCGCTTTAAATATTTCCAGAACATTCAATAACTGTACGGGTAGAAAAAGCGGGAAAATCAAGTTGACTACGGGGCTGTATATTTAATTCCACGTACTTTCTAATAAGAGATAGTCGCCATTAAAATGAAAAAAAAAAATGCATTTAGAATTGTAACTGGGGAATAAACAAAAATAAAAAACGAAATTTAATTTAGGGTTTTATGTGTACTTTTGACTATGGAATTTTATTATTATTATATATATATACAGGTATTTTTTTTTTTTTTATATATATATATATATATATATATATATATATATACATATATACACCATTCCCTTTACCCTGCTTAAAACTCCTTACCTGGCCTTTATTTTCACAATAATTGGTCGTAGCCATATAATTCCATTTCCGTTTACAGACGTGTTTTAAATGACAAAAATATTCATGCTTTGGCAATACGAAATTTTAAACAAAAGTTTATGTTAAACAAATAATGAAATCTAACTTTTAATGAAGTTTCACGGTTAATGTATTTATATTTGGGAAAGTTTTATATTCGTTATGAAAAAAAAAAATGCAAGAAGTTTGATTTCCGTACGACAAAAAGTGACGGAGATATTTACCTTCAAAATTTACAGTTTTTGATGTCATTTTCAACTTGCTTCGAGGGATCGATTAATTAAGTGGAACTAATTAATAATTCCTGGAAATAAGTTTAAACGAAGTGCAGCAAAAAAAAAGTGCGTATTAATTAACAAACTGTAGAAGGCGTGGTGTCTACATCAGATTTGGTTTTTGATTGGCTGTTTTTTTATTGTTCTTTCATGAAGTCGTTTCCGATGATGCCATTGCTGCTTGTATGAAAGAAAATTTTAGACGGAAATTTAAGTCCAAATCTCAAGAAGCATTTTATCCCACTATCACGCTTTCAACATAATATCACACAGTATAGTATACTTCTATCATATAATTATATAATATTCGAACAAATTTAATCCCCAAAGCAAAGCATTTAGATCTTTTGACAATTTTCAGATGTTACAGCCTTTTCTGAGGTAATCTCAAAGTCAACGAGAGAAAGCACAGGTGTTTCAAGAGAGCAAAAATAAGAAATTTTTGGAATCTTTTTTTGCCCTCGGGAAGATCTTACGTCGAATCCCAAATCAGAAGAGTGGTGAACAATCGTTCTTCTCTCCCCAGTCTTGGCAACGCGTTCAAGGTCACCCCGAAACACTTGTCGCCCACCTAGATCGAAAACATGGCATAAAATTCTCTGTATATTGTGCTGCTGCCACTCTCAACACACACACAAAAAAAAAGCATTTTTTGACAGTAGACCGTTTAAAAACTGTGTCACGTACAAAAGAAAAGAAGACCTTAGGAAAGTTTTTGGAAGAAAAAAATCCATTTTAATGCTACATAAACGCAGGTTGTAAGCTTTCAAGTGCCCTTGAAACTATTAAAACACTACAATGATATTATCATCTGCTTTCGATCTCACGTGCAATGTCAGTGAAACGACAAATGACGCAAACAATGTCATCATTTATCTGGTGTCAAATGCTGAATAAATTAAACAATCGGTATATCAATATTGCTTTTAGTAGCATGTGAATTTTTATTAGCTTACGTTTTCTGATTCAAAAAAAAAAAATCTGATGGGTACACTACAAGACTTCCTTGCACGGAATATTAAATTTTGCATTTCATTTACACTTATTGGGTTGAATTCAATCTACTTCGTCGATAGCGCATAAATCACAGTAGAATAAATGCACACTTTAAAATTCGCTATATATGTTCGCCACAGCGACACTCTGGCGCTAGGTTCACTTAACAGAGTTACATCTCATTCATTTTATAACTCAGAATGCACAAAAATTATGTACATCATCTGAAGAATTACCTAATCGCTACCACATGTTCTATACAAATACTATGATAAATCTAAAACGATGTGTAAAAGAAATTAAAAAAAAGAAAAAGGAAGGAAAGAAAAGAAACAGTTTTTCGCAGCCGATTCAATATTTCGCATTTAGTTAATTCAGTTCTCACTTCGCGACAAGGCAAAAAAAAAAAAAAAAATATATAAAAACTCAAAATATCTATATTAAAAATTATGAAGTAAATCTTAAACACTTATCTACTCAAATAAATTCCAGAATAGATTAAGTATGATTTAATTCGCAATAATGAAAGAAGGCGTTATCTTTGTAGTTGCGAAGCTTAGTTTCTCTAGATTGGCAATAAGTCCAATATTCTGCTAAGTTTCAAATGTAAACAAACATGCCCGCTGTGAGAAAAATGATTAGGCTTAGCCGCACTTGAACAACTTTTAAATTGTTGATAATTCTGCAAATCATGCATGCAAATTTACTAAAGGCATAAAAACCTTAACCGGAAAATAAGAACAACATAATTCAATCATTTTTAGAGCAAAAAATGCACAATTTACCAACATATAAGAATAAAAAACTAAGCTCAATAAGGAGTAACGGAGTGGATATATATATATATATATATATATATATACATAAATTTATATATTTTTAGTGCAGCGGATTGCAACCAAAATAGGTGGTGCACATCTACATGTTATAGCAGTCCTATATACAAATTTCAACGTTCTGAGACTACTCATTTTTGAGTTATGAGAGATACATACAGACATACGCACAGGCGCCACGAAAAATATCTGCAGAATCCATTTTAAATCAGTTTTATAATTTCTAGGGAAAACATAGTTTTTTATTCTGTCCTTACGTTTAGATATCACGCAAAAACATCGTTAAATGGCATTCGACAGCGGTCAAAATGGATATTTTCGTTGAAATATGATACTCAAAATTTTTCGCGAATTCAATACTTCCTTTTTACTTCGTGGAAGGAAGTAAAAAAGCATAAATTTTGTCAATCGGCCCAGTAAGAAAGGAAGGTATAGAAGTGTCCGATTTTTTGTGCAAGGTCATACAGGCATGTACATGTCATTTGTGCATGCCATACAGCATACAGGCATGTTTTTGTGCAACCTATCATACAGTCACGTACAGTATAGAAGCCTGTATGACATAAAAATTAGTGTGAAGGAACAGAAGAAAATTTCACAGCACTGACAATAAAGTATTGAAGATATTGAAAAGTAAAACCGCATACCTTTTTTCAACATTTGTACTTTGAAAATAGTGTGGATGGGGGGTTTGTTTTTGTAGACGGATGGGGATTCTTGGGTTTTGTTCCATTGTTGCATGTTTTAAACTAAGTAATTTTTTTCTTAGAAGCTACTTTTTGGCGGGCTTTATATATGTTCATAAAAATCACTTCATGAATATTTGGAATTTGCGCTCAAGTTTAAATATTCTTTTGGTGTCGATGCCTGTAATCGTTTTCTTTATGAAGATTAATTATTCTTCATAGCTGAAAAAAAAAACCTTTTTTTCTGGAACTGATGAATTCAGCGGTGAACCTGATTAATTAGATTTATAACCAGTCTCATTTAAAATTCACGGATTATTTTTCAACCTCAGATAATCTCTCTCTCAATTTGTCAATTTTTCAATGTCATTCGACACAATTATATATCCCGAGCGTCTGGTAACCCTATACGTAAAAGTATATTAAGAGTAACTAAAGGTTGCCCAGACGAAGCATTTAAAAATGTTGAGCCTGTTGACATTTTTTGTTCCTAAAAAAATTTATCTTTTCCAACAATCAATTTAATTCTACCGACTTCGAAACATGACCGATTCGATTAATTAGAGTTCCCGATACTGGGAATCCGAACAGCAGGAGTTCCATTGATATAGACCTAATATTTCTTTATGTTTAAAGCAATATTATTGCGTTTCCACAAGTTGCACATCTGTTTGTTTCAGAATATTATTATGGTTTTCCCTTCTGCCACACAGTCTTTCTGACCTTGGAATGCCTCAAATTCTTTCTTTGCATTCCCAATCGAGTCAACGGAGTGTATGCATCTTACTACTGCATTAATCCGTGGGAATGTGGTGATCTAAGGATTTCATGCTTTCTTTCTTATCCTAAACCCTCCTTACCGTCATCTTATTAAGTACTTTTTCTTTAGAAGAAGTTGCCGGAATGAAAATATTTAAGGCATGTTAGCAGCGACAGTAATAAAATAATAGTAGAAATTTCATGGATAATTTGTTTTATCTCTTGTTATTTCCTTAAAAATAGTAAGAAAGGAATAGTGTTTATCTGAGCCTAATCGTAATAGTGTTTATCTAGGAATAGTGTTTATCTAGTTGTAAAAATACGAGTACTTAAGTAAAGTGAAATTTTTGAAAACGTCATTGTGGATTTGCCAGACTAATCTTCCGCAGAACTTTGGTATGCGGAAATGCTATGCTAAGTGTGGCGTAATAACAGGATAAGATACTAGAGTTTGATCAGATAACTATCCTAGAATGTAAAAGCTATATCTCCAAAGAAAACCTTAAAATACGCTGTAATCTTAAATTACCTTAAAGCGAAAGTTTGAATTAAAAGCAGAACTGTAAAACATGAACATGAAGGGTTATTCATAATGTAACTATAAAAAATCGATAAGACATAAAATATGCAACAAATAAGAAATTTTCTTACATTGAAATACAGGAAAACTTATTAAGTAGATTCTCAAGCTAAGTAGGTAATATTTTTAATAGATTATATAATTTCTTTGTGGTATTATATCTTGTTATTAAAGCAACTGACTGAGAGCAAGTTTTTTACAAACTTGAAGTTAGAAAAATTCATTTCCAGTATAAATTAATAAGAAAATTTAAGAAACAGTTTCAGAACAAAAAAAGGGTTAATATTAAAATAATTTATTAAATTTCCCCTTTCCGTTAACAATCACATAAATTCATATATAAATATATTCAATGCAAATTATTGCTACAATATTATATAATAATTCATAAGTCAATATATTTAATACATATTTTCATTTACATCAAAGTTTAAACGTATATAAGAATGAGATTTTAGGAAAAGTATGAAACAATTTGACAATAATATAATTAAATCGATATAGAACTGCAATCCAGGGCACAAATTATTTTCATTTAATACTATTTTCCTCTAACATTCACGTGAAAAATACACTGCAACTTAATCCTGATGTTAAATGTAAATCAAAACTATGAAGCTTGAATCATCACTGAGTTTTGGTATCTAATCGATAAATGGTGGATTTCTGAGTAACATTCACCTTTATTTGTTTTTATCTATAACTGACTTCAATCCGAACCATGTTTTTCCTAAATTTAGGAACCTATTATTTGGTGAAGCAAATATGTGCATGCATAATATTTGGGTGTATATGCATACATTATCTTCATTAAATAATTCTGTCCATTTACATACCTATTCTGAACTATAGTTATAACAACAAAAATTACATTTCTGGAATTTGAAAAAAATTTTAAATCTATTTTTAAAATATAAATTAATTTTTTTAAGTGTATAATACAGAACGTGTTTATACATTTTAGAACCATTTCGATACAGAATTGAAAAAAGAGCAAATGCTTTGGAATACAAATTTCTAGCAACAGCTTATTATTTACAATGAGAAATATCGAATGCTACTTTAAAATGTATTCTTCTTTCAAAATGTCCCATGTAAACAAACTTTGGATTGAAGGACATGTTTTTGAACTTTAAGAGAAATATTCCTAGTCCCATAAATCAAAAACATTGTGAAATGCATGGTATTAAAATTTCTAAGTACAAAATAAGCAACATTATTAATCGGAAAGGGAGAAACTGTCAATCATTACTTTAACCAGACTTCACCAGACGAGGCATACGGCTTAACGCAGAACAATTTTTAGAACCCTATATGAAAGCAGTTAAGCTAGAGATAAATGGAAATATCTTGTAACCCTTGATGAATCATGGGCTTACCTAAATGACTACAACAAAAAAAAAAGGTCTATTTATCATCGAAAAAGTAAAGAAAAAATATGCAAACCTGGTTTCTTCAATGCAGAGGAAATTTCATTTAGGGGTTTATGATTGTTGCAGGATTTCCTTTCAGTAGGAAATTAAAAATAAGAAAAATGGGGGAAATGTTAAAATGAACTCAGCGTACTATCAAGAGAATTTTTACCCTCGAAATTTAGAGACGAAATTCCATTTCTTTACTCCAACGATTTTCAAAGAGTGAAACTTCCTCAAAGCAAAGTAACAAATTATACTTCGAAAAGTACCGTTGCATTCCTTGAAAAAATGAAGACTGATACAGTTATGGCGTATATATATATATATATATATATATCTTTCCAACGTATTCCCGAATACATCTAGCATTTCACCTATGGACTACTGCATTTTGGTCTCTTGAAAAGGGCTCTTTCTAAACACAAGGCTACCACGACTGATGGACTCTGGAAAATAGTGGAAGAGAGCTGGAAATCAATACTCATGGAAATTTAACGAAAAGCTTTTTTATAATAAAACTCATGATGCATACAGATAGTCCAGAAAAAAGGGCAATCAGATTTAACATTTAAAAAGTACTCTTTAGATTGTATGTAAAATTGTAAAATGTAAAATGTGTAAACAACCTCTGTATCTGTCTTTTCAATTTTTAATTACGTTTTAACAGACGAATAACGAATATAATTAAACACTTCCGGAATACATTGCTAAATAATTATTTTACGTAATCTTGCTGCCTCTTTATGAGAAGAAATACACAGGTTTCTCTTTCTTCTACTTTAAAATGCATCGAATTTTGTACACCTTTTAACCTTTCACGTATCAGTATTAATTACAAAATATTCATCCAGTTTTATGATGATACCTGTCATACCTGTATCAGTTTTATTACCCCTACACAGGTATTGAAAATCTTGTTCTTTAAGCTTGCAGATATGCAACTAAGCTATAACTGCTTCTATTGATTTCTTATCCAAATTATCTCCCAGATAATAGAAAACTCAACAGAAAAGGATTTGCCTGCGGAAAGATACGACAAACATTCTGTATTTGTGTTATTTTGCAGAACGAAATAAAATGAAATGTTCAATAGTTTTAAAAATTTACCTCTCAGCAAGCACGTCGCCAAATATTTTATTGGAACGTTTCATCAATATTACACAGTACATGTTTTAGACCGAAGCAGGTGGTGCTCATATAAAAGAAATATGATTTGGGTTAAGGAGAATTTTAGATTTTTCTTCTGTAACTCTTTATCACATTTAAAAAGACCAGCTGCAATCAATATGCCGGCATGGTTTAAGAACACAATTAAGAGCAAATATGCGCTCAGCCGCATTAGAGACTGCACTACCTTTGCTAAAAGCATTGCTGACAACCTGAAGTGACTTCTTTTCTTGGACGCCGTGCCGTCAGCAGCCCGCTCTGTACATATATTAATTTACTTAACGTCTTACTTATTATTATTATTATTATTATTATTATTATCCTTGTTTTATTCCCAATTATGTTTAATTTTATGATTAATCCAGAACTCTTTTAACGTATCCCACAATTTGTAATGTATTTGTTCATCTTTACATCTGTACCTGATTATATAGCCTTTCCTTAATATAACTGCATGCCTACCAAGTACCATAATAGTGTATGCCTAACATGTACAATGTATTTGTTCATCTTTTCATCTGTACCTGATTATATAGCTATCATTAATATAACTGTATGCCTAACATGTACCATAATAGTGTATGCCCAACATGTACCGTAACTGTATAAATGTCTGCCTAACATGCAGCATAATAAGTGTTCCCCTTAGTCTCAGCAGTCCCCATCATGCCCCTTTTTCCCATGTTTTGGTCCTTATTTCAATGCTCCTCGTTTAGCGTGGTCAATTGCAGGAGGACACACTACTAAGCTCTTTATATATATTTTTTTTAAATTCCATCGACGGGATCAAACAGGCTGAAAAGCACCTAACCCAGTGAGCCAGCTGTTCCGTCGATGGCGAAAAGAAAGAAGTCAAGTCAGAATTTTTTAATCGTTGCTAATTTTGTACTTTCTACTTTGTAAGGTATTTTCTTCCTCCTTTCTGCATGCCTTCGTGGTGTAACTGTAAGCACGCCTGACGCTTATTTGGGAAGTCCGGAGTTCGAAACCTGGCAAGTACATCGCGGATTTCTTCAAATTTCCTAACCGCGAAAAATTCCAAAAAAGACTCTACAGTGGTATCCGAACTAAAGAGGTGGGGAGACGATAATTCGTCCCCATCAGAATTTGACGCTTAGGTCCCCTCACCCCAGTCACCCTTTAAAAAGGAGGAGTATGTAAGGTATTTTCGCTCTCCTTTCCGCATACCTTCGTAGTGCAACTAGAAACACAATTGATGCGTATTCGGGAGTTTGAATCCCGCCGAGGGCATTGCGCATTTTTTCAGTTTTCTGACACTGAAAAATCCTAAGTGACTCTACAACTTACAGATTAAGTAAGTGTTTTAACGTTTTAGAAATACTTAAATTTTACATGAAACAAAGGAAACAAGTTTGTTTTTTTCTCAATTACTCATTTACTTTTGAATCCAACAAAATGCTGCTATTAAAACAAGGCAGTCTGCGTATAAACGAGGACAGTATTATATTATCACTGAAGAAAGGCAAACCTTCCTTGAAGAGGAACGTGAGATCCTTGAGGAAAATTACTCCTAGTGTGGAGGACACAAACGGACAAATGCCTGCTACAACAATGTTAGTGGAATATGGAAGTTCTGCAACAGAGCTGGGGGGGGGGGCTATTGACGTCACAAAAGACCAAGTGCAATGTCACTGATTATTCCCTCACCCCCCAGATCCTCTGCTACAGAATTCCCATTTTATCACTGCCAACAATAATAACTTCTAGAAAGCTGAGATGACGTCCAAGCCGTAGTCAGACAGAAGTATTCCAATCAAGTTGAGATGATGGCTGAATATATGTTTAAGAGTAACTTATTTATTCAGCAACAACGCCATGCACACCTTCAGTATTATGCTGAACAAGAAGCAAATGAAAACTACTTTCAATAACTTCTTGAATCCTGAAGCTCCAAAACAAACTAAGGCAGTTGGGCAAGAATTTAAGAGTACTTGAGTCTTCCACCTCCAGTGGAAGATCCAGAGGAAATTGAATTTAAAAACTGTATATACGTACAATAATATACGTAAATACTTCCATAGTTGATAAATTATTAAATTCTTAGCGTTTCTAACAGGGGTTATTTTTCTAATGCACTCTGAAATTTTTCACGATGTTTTGTGATTTTGAAGAAGCTTAGAAAACGGATTAAACTGCCGTTCTACAAATGGATAACTTTTGTTACGAAGGCACCACTGTACTCTGCGAAAAACAAAATGGACAGTTCTATATCTCCCGATCTACTGGGTCGATTGACGAAATTCAAATTGCGTTTTTCATGTCTCGAAAGTGCGACTTAGGCTATGTATTACATTTACATATAGCATTCTTCAAATATAGGATTTTGACACAAAATCGGACTTTTTCTGAAACGTAATGCCATTTTTTTTTTCATATTTCGATTCTACGACTCAAATTATGCCTAAATAATAAATTTTGTAAAATTTGGTGCGAAATTTATGGAAAAATTCAAACATTTAACTTGGCGATTTTTTTTCAGTTTGAGCCAAGAATAATTCATGTGACGTATTCACATATAATATTAATATATGGCAACTTATTTTCCTTTTCCTTCCATTGTGAAGGATCAGGAAAAAGTCGCATCGTTCCTAACTTTTTGCATTGTTCACGAGCGAAAAAAAAGTCACATCGTTCCTACTTTCAAATAATTTAAACAAAGTGCGTAAACCACACTTTCGTTATTATCGCTTTAAAAAAATATGCCAAATTTCAAAACGGGCCAATATATAAATTTACGTATATCTTCGGAAATTTTGAATAAAAAGCTCTAATTTTTTTTGCAGGTATGTTTAGAAATACATCTACTTTAAGATAATGGCAAAACTTTTATAGGTTATAATTCAAAATGTTTTTCGAAAAATTTATAAAAATTATTTAAAAATACAAATTTTAAAAATACAACATAAAAAATGGGTGAATTTTATTTCAGATGAACCTAAATTTCAAACTGTATAAGAAGGAATCAAATGAGTTTCATAAAAAAAGAGATATTAATAAAGAAATACCAAATTGAATTAACACTGAGGAGCTAAAGATTTTACAGCTAATTTTTTAAAAAACTACTCGTGCGATTTTTAAAAAACTTGGGAGTTTGGAATAATTCGAGTCGCAAAATCGGAATATAGAAAAAAAATTGGCATTACATTGAGGTTCAACTCTTTAAAGTCCTAGCTTCGAACCCCACGAACACTTTACAAGCGAATAATCGCTTAAGTGTGTGAATAGAAAACGTGAGACTTAAGAAGGGTTTAAAACCCTTTATTAGTATATTTACAATCAGTTCCAGCTTGGGACTTTACATAAAGCCGCCACTCGGGCTTGAACTTAAATACTAATAATTAGAACTAAAACTAGCTTAACTAAAGCTCTTAAGAAATATAGCCGAAGCTATCAAAAACTAACTAGTTGGCCCCTAAGTATTAATAAAATCGGCGAAGCCTAGCAAGGGCCTAACATATGGCCGAGCGTAGTAATAGCTAAGAGGGATGTAGCCAGAAGGCAAACGCGCGCTTGTCAGGAAATCAGACTCTCTCTGTTGAAGTCGGTTAAGTCACGACTTGAAAAGTACTCATTCTCATTTGCATTATCTGCGTTTCTAAAATAACATTGTGGCAGGAAATTGTAAGCTGAAATTAGAATAAGATAGGAAAGATACAAAACTTAAAATAACTGTTAATTAACACAATGTAAACCTTACAACATTTCAGAAAAAGTCCGATTTTGTGTCAAAATAAATATATTTGAAGAATGCTATATATAAATCTAATAGATATCCTAAGTCAAGCTTTCGAGACATAAAAAACGCATTTGGAATTTCGTCAATCAGCCCAGTAGAACGGGAGATATAGAACTGTCTTTTTTTGTGTGTGCGTAGTGTAGATGTTTCCAAAGTAATTTTCAATAATTATTAGTTAAACCAACATCTTAAAGAATAATACTAAAGAAATTACTCTCGTTTTATTTTTTAAATAAAGTATTCTGAATTTAAATTAATTTTTCAGGACAGAACTTAAGCTTTTTAATTGAATGAGATGAATCTTTCGTACTTCGAAATTAGCAGGTCATACAGCACTACAACTAGCAAATGTGCTGAGAAAAAGCGAAATTAGTGATAATCATATATAATATCATACAGCTAAATCAGTCAATCAGGTCGTCATCTCATATTTGTAATCCATAATTCATATACTCTTCCATTTATTCTGAGTGAGTTATAAACAAAATAGAGTCAATGTAACAATAAAATAGTAAAATAATAAATAGGAATACAATTAAAAATCCTTACAATTTCCATCTAATTGTTCTGCAGTTTTAGGAATACTTCAGCTGCAGTGAATTGATAATGCTTTAATTTTCTTCCCTTTTGCTAAATATTGCAATTTCAATCTTTGGCAGCATTGCTGAAACAATGGAAGTACAATGCAGTAACAGTTTTAATCTGGAATTCGTACCCAGAACTCATATATGTTACAAGTCCTAAAAACACATTTATTGTCATAAAATGCGTCGTTGAGAACCCTCAGAAGTTTTATTTTAACTTTCGTACAACTAGACAGGAAACGCCTGGTTCTTCGTGGTTTTACAGAAGAGTCTAGGCAGTGGGAGGCAAGAGCGTTCCTTAGGCAATGACTTCGGTCTTTTTGTTCTTTGTTCTGTTGTTTGTAATCCCTTCGTTGTAAGATTTTAGTTCTTTGTAACTTTTTGCCTAGCCACTGGAAATAAGTAAATAAAAAAAACTTAGATTTTAAATTACGTCCAAAGGGCGTTTTTTTTAAACATTTTGTGTGTTACCTTTATTTATTAAATATCATGTTCTTCGCACTTAAACCGTAAAATTCAGTTCAACAGCAATATCGCAAAATAATTTTAAATTGAGCATATCTTTATAATATTCCGATCTGCAGTTCCACGCGCTGGAGATAAAAAGGTTTTTTTTTTCTTCCTCCGTAGAGTGTTGCCATTGCTCGCTCTTAAATCGTTGAGTTTGTTAATCAAAATTCGTTAAAGTTTTACAAAATATGAAATAGATAATAAAACAAATTCGAAATTCCAAATTTGGGCTTCCAGATGCGCATATTTGGGTGGAAACGTACGTTATTCAAAATTGGATGGCTCTAGGTGTTGTTGTTTTATGACAATGCGAGAAACATATATACATTTATGCAGATCCTTCATTATTTAATTTCTTTAAATATAATACAGGACTACAATGTTTGGTGGCAACAGTTTGAAAAATGAATCGGACATTTGTAGTGAATCAGAGCAAAATGTGAAAACGGAAACAATAGTCCTTCAGGAACAAAGCCCCTTTGGACTAAAAACTGTCATACTTTGATTTTATTAGCTATAAATAAAAAATGAATATGTAATAATCGTGGATTGCTACGATGTAAGTATGTCTTTAGTTTGAGAGAAAACTGCATGAAAATAATTATATGCGTAGAAAAAAGGATTCGTATATTTTGTGTAACTTCTTTTATTTTCCGATATATTTTTGAGACATGCAGTTCTTTTACATGCAACATGAATATCACAATGTTTCGGTTATGGCAGGATTAGCTTATTGCTCGCTTAACAGTATAAATTTACTCTGTTTGCACTCACTTAAGAACACTCATTGCTTAAGAACTGTTATCACACCAAGGTAATTTGTGTAATAAAACAACTCGACAATATTAGAGTTAATAAAATAGTTTTACTTTTACATGGTCAGATAACTGAGGCAATTCTTAATCAACATTTTAGGGTTTTGCTATAATAGATAAGAGATTTGTCACAATCGTTGCTCAAGACGAAGCAAAAATATTTTACTTCGATTGATGAAGAAGAGATTTTGATTTAAAACTGATTGAAGATTGTTACAGTCGCTTCTCAATGCATTATTTAAGTAACAGATCTTCTGTCTAAATTACATAGCTTCAGTTGCAGAATTTTGAAACATCTTCCATAAATGGAATCGAGAATTTACGTCTCAGAGGAGCAAAAATAATTTGAAGAAAGGAGTATAAGATAGAAATCGCACTACATCAAATTTACTAACCTAGAAAGTAGTAGGAGTACGCGAGGAAGTACGCAAATATGCTTGTGTTTTCTAAAAGCTAATGCATTAGGCTCAATGGTGAGTAAATACTCAAATATAAAAGACAGTGACAGTTTATTACGAACGGGTTCACGTGACATTAAAATACACTAAAGATTGTACATAAAACAATTGACGCGCATACTCGCGCTGTGAAAAATAAACGGAACCACCTGCTCATGGCTTGTAACACATGCTTCCTAACGCATAAGTTTCTTTCCGAAACGATGCTGGTTCTGTTCCGACAGGAGTGTTCCTAGCTTCCATGCAGTCGAATGACAGAATTATCTACCAGAAATGCGCTGTCACAGGTGGGAACAAAAGTGTGCTCTCACATACATAGTGCCTCATGAATAATTAAGTACCTAAAAAGAAGAGAAATGTTTCTGAATTGAAATGATGAGTTTGTTTTTATCTGGAAACGTTTAATAGTAGATGACCTTCAAGTTTACGAATTTCCCTTTTTTTAGTTTTTGCGAATTGATGCTTCGCGTGAAAGCTCCTAATGTCACCAGTATGGCAGAATACCCTCTTTTCAAATGTAGAAAGTTTTTGATGTTTTAATATGTAATCATAAAAATAATGATAAAGTTAATGCTATTGTACAACGTCGTCTTAGAATACATATGGACAAAATCTGCCTCGACACTGAATTGGTCTTTCTCAGTAGGTCAAAACATTACTGGAGCTTGTTAAACTCCAAGAAGTTGGGATAATTAATGCCGTGTGGCTGTTTCTCATACAGGTATATCAAGAACGGAGTTTTATTTCTTCTCTTCCCAAAAGTTTGGACAGTCTTAACACTGCATCACAGTAGCTCTTGAGACTGTTGACATCAACATGCCAAGAAGTATTTGGGAGGAATACACTATTTCATTGATATCTGTCGTGTTACAAAAGGACAAAACGATCACACATAACATATGTACTTAGTCGTGTAAACTTCGAGGTATATATTATTCTAAAAGGGTCACGCATAGCATATATAACTTAATCATATGCTACGTGTATATATTACTTTAACCGTATTAAGTACACTGCCCTCCAAAAGTTAAGGAACGGCATGTTTTTTGTGTCTAATTTAAGAATGAAGCAACATAGAAACAAGAAATTTGCAGAACATGTACACTAAACAGTTCTTTAGGCAACATAGAATGTTTCTAAAGTTCAACACAAACATTAATTACAAAAAAAACTTCCACTCTTGCCAGAGAAATAAAGTTATGGAGAAAAAATATAACACAGTTTTCTGAGGAAAAATAGGGTGATAACATTGCAAACATGGGTTCTAATAAAGAATGTGTCCACCCCAGCTGCAACGCATTAGCGTCAACGACGTTTCATGCTGTCTATTAAGTTGTCGGCCAGTGTATAAGGTAATTCTCCCGCCTTCTTCGCATGCCTTCGTGGTGTAAAAATCCTAATATCTCTGCAAGTGAAATGAGGCGCAACGACAGGACAAGGGAAAATCCTTGTTCAAGCTCATCTAACGACCTTGGAGGAGGACTTAAAGCAGCAGCCTGTCTCCCAAAGCAGTCCCAATGATGCTCTATCGTATTCAGACTGAGTTTCAATTGGGGACTGAGCTGGCCATTCCATCCGCTCCATACCGTGACCCTCAAGATATTCTTCAGCAACCCGAGATCAGTGTCGTCGCGCGTTGTCGTCCATCAGAAGAAATCCAGGAACAATAACAGCGGCATATGGGCGGACATATTGATCAAGGATCTCGTCTCGATATCTCACATCGGTCAAAGTTCCTCCATAGAACGCATGCAGGTCAGTGTGACCACCGAGAGAGATCTCAGCGCAAACCATTATTCCATCACCTCTGTAACTGTGTCTTTCCACAATGTGGGATTAGTTATATCTGGTGTATTATTCCCTTCAGATCAACTGACTACCTGAATCACTCTCCAATGTGAACCTGGACTCATCTGTGAAGACAACAAACGTCCATTGTTAACTGGTTCAGGAGACGTGTTCTCTTGCCCAACATAAACGGACACCTCTGTGTCCTCGGGTCAAGGGGACGCAAACAACTGGTCGTCTTGCATACAGACCTGTATTATGCAGGCGTCTGCGCACTGTAGCAGCTGAGATTTGTGTTCCTGTTGCCACTGAATGCTCTGCCATAAGCTGAGGCACAGTAATGTTACTCTTCCTTCTGGACGAAAGAGCTAAATAACGGTCTCCCGCAGGTGTTGTAACTCTAGGCCTGCCTGAAACACGTTTTCTAAACACAGAATCCTGGGATTCAGACTGATTCCATAGTCGGTGGACCACACTACGAGAGACGTCTAACAGCATCAGCATGTGACATCCCCATTTCCATCCATCCGATGGCCCCTCACCTCAATGAATCGGGCAAATGGATCTCCTGGACTTGATAGACTCTCAAGGATGTTGTCCACGAACTATAATAATAACTGAAGATCAACACTTGTGAACAAAAATTGCAATTTTTGAAATTTTGAAATTTGAAATTTTTAAACTCCTATATCAGTATTCATTTCTAAAAAATAAAAAGTGGTAATTATTGTTTTTGCATATAATTTCTTAAACTTCGTTACTGTCATGCATATGGACTGAATTTCAACGTTACTGTCATTTTTGTAATGGTGAGCTTTGAAAAACATGCTGTTCCTTACGTTTTGGAGGGCAGTGGATTTTAAACAAAGCATATATATTATTTTACTCATGTTAAGTATTTTAACCGGGGTATATATTATTTTAACCAAGTTAAGTATTTCAGTCGTGCTATTAAAACTATTATTTCTGTAAAACTTCGGAAGTTACTATTTCTTTTAGGGTAGCTTTGTAATTCTGGTTTGGAAACTCGTTCTAATAACAAAGGAAACAAAATTTAAGTGTAATCACTGTCTAATACAGAATTTGTAGAGTCATTAAGTTTTTTTTTTTTTTTTTGAAGAAAGCGATGTGAAAAATGTTCAGTGCCCTGCCCGGGACTTGGACCCTGCATCTTTCGAAACCACGTCGTGTATGCTTCCAAATACACCACGAAGGCATGCGGAAAGGAGGGAGAAAATACCTTATAAGCTTATGATATAGTCTCCAAACCTTTCGTTTAACTGTAACATCTTTAGGTTTTTTTAAGTAGAAAACATAAAAACATGCTCTGAACTCCGAACCACCGAGTAGTAGTCGAACGTGCTTCTAGTTACGCCACGAAAGCGCAAAGTAAAAAGGGAGAAAACATCTTTCATAGTGATAAATCATACTTAACACGAATGTGATGTGCTATCTACTACAGGCGTTTTCAGCTAGGGAGGCTTCATAGTTTCAGGGGGAATGCTGTCAGCCTTTTATTTACCAAAATATTTACTTTTAGTTATTTTTCTAGTTTTGGAAAGGGGGGATTATCATCTAGCAATGGTGAAAGGTGTTCGTGGGGCAGAAAAAAAAAGGGTTGAGAACGACTTATTTACTACTTACCAGAAAGTGAATTCTTTTAACTTTCGACACCTAGGGTCAATTCTGATACACTTTCTGATACTGAAGTACGTTACTATGAGGTCGTGCTTTTTGTATCAGTTAATGATATCTTTATGTCATAGCACAAATCCATATTAACACAGGTCATAAGTCTGAATAGCTTAATAATTTAAAAAATTAGCTCAAAGCGGAACAAAGTCAATATTGTTGATCTTCAAAAGTGATGTACAAAATCGGAACGTTTTCGATTAAAAAATTGATTATACATCAATTAATATTTAACCACCACTTTATTAATTCAAAGAAAGCTGACATTGAGGTGTCATTCTAATCACTGTTTGTGGCATACTTTAACTCTTCGCTAACAGCTGTCACTGACTCCACTTCTAATTACTTTATTTTTATACTGAATTTGAAATGGTCAATCCTTCTTTAATTAGATGCTGTGTGTTAGAACAATATACAGCTTGCCTTTGTGGAGAATTAGGTTTGAACTTATATGATCCTTCATGATTTAGATCTTGCCAAATTAACTTTCCTTTGCCGCGTTTGCCTTAAACGTGACGTCTCCAAATATAATTGGGTTTTTTTAAAGCCCTATCACATTGATGAGAGATGCAAGTAGCAAATTTTTCTAGAAATTCATATCCTTAGAACCAGACTGAAAAATAGATTCCGTTGCGTAATATTTTGCTTTGAGATCCAAACCATTTCTTCTTGACGTTGTGTTTATCACTCAGAAGCAAAGTAGAGGGTAACTAAGTAACAAAGTAGAGGATCCTGTTCTGCCAGTGAGAGAAACAGAGAACTTTTAATTTGTGTCCAGATTAAACTGCCGACTGAAGGCACGTGCTAAATTCCAGCTACATGTACAGCATTTCTTTAAGCAGACATTGCTCATATTTGTCCTTCAGTTTGACAACTCGTTTGTAAGATAAGAATTTACTTTTGGCAGCAGATTTTAGACAATTACAGTTAAATATTCAGAGACACACTGCACAAAGAAAATTCCTTAAATGCCCTGCACTGTAAGCTTGTTCCTGAACTTGGAAATACCGTCTTTGGTTTTAATCGTTTGGCCTGTGATGGGCTACCACATGTTATTATCACTATATGATTTCGCATTTTAAAAATAGAATATGAAAAAATATGAGATTCCATTTTAAAAATACAAATTTGAGAAATGGCAAATTATTATAACTTTAGAAGAAAAAATTTCACTTTTACAATTGAAAATTTAAATGCTTTCTAATTTATTCGATCGACATATACGTATGTATATGACTGAAAAAGGCAGTAAAATGTTTTGCTATTCATTGTCCTTTTCAGTAATCTTAAAGCAATAACATATCGACCTCTGTCTCAGAAAATGTCCTTCAATTTATTTTCCATTCAAACGCGGAGACAAAGCGTTTTTTGATCAATTTTCTCATATAAGCATTGTGTTTTCTTTCACTCATATGCAAACAATCGTTCCATTTGCCGACTAGTGCGAACCTGTTTGCTGCGTTGTCATGGAAACGGTAGCCTAGCAACTGCTGCCATTCTGAAAAGTTTCTGTCGAGTAAATTCACTTTACGGAATTAACGGTTTATTTTTAGAGCGAAAAGCTGTAGAAAGGGCGATTATCGCGTTTGGGAGCTTTTAGGGACGCAGGAAAGCTTCCCACCGAAGCAAATTCGAAAAGTTTTGAGCTCATTGAATGAACAAAGCATTTTCAAGCTAAGCAGAATCTTGTAGGCTTAGCGCCCAACGGTTTACATATCCGATGCGGTTTCGAAAATCGGAAACGCTGTGTGGAATTCGTGATGTTTCTCATGGGAAATAAAGTAAGCCTACATGCTCTTCTGATTCTCATAATACTTTCAATGTTTCAAAAACGCTTATGCGCATTTATATGTGTGGATGTGTTTATATGCATGTACCTCTTGTTTACAATGATAAATTAAAGCAATCCAATATTTTGGGAATGATCTTCGAATTAAAATTAATTAATTATGTACTTAATTAATTAATTATGTCTGAAATGCTAGTACTCGCAAGAATTTATGCGCTGTGAAAGTTATGTGAGAGTGTTATGAAAGGAGATGGAGAATAATTTCTGGTTAAGCTAATAAGATTCAGGTTAAGCTAATAAGATTAATTTAGTTTATTTCAGCATTTTGATTCTGCCTCACTGAAATCGCGTGAATATTAAAGCATTGGTTTCTTTCTTATCAAGGAATAGGAATTAATTCATTCTGCACATATTTGTGAAAATAAAAAAGTAAAATTTCAAATTTATATTGTATGGGGAACATAAATATTAACACTTAACTCTTTTTAATTAGTTTGTAATTCTTCATATAATACTTAGCGTTGTTAATAATATTTACTTTTCATTATTTGAAAACTCAAGCGTAGAATGCTTCAATATTTATTATTCTTTCGCTATGCTGTAATTTGGAAGAATCTTTAAATGTTAAATTTATTGTTCTAGTACTCAGTGTTTTGAGTGCAAGCAAGTTTTCTTTTAATATCACCGAAGAATATATTTTGTGCTAAACTACTACAAGACAGATGTACTGCCGATTTTGTGACAACCGTTAAACCACAGGTTTAATGCGAAAGTTTAATAGAAAACCAAACTGTAGCGTATTTTGTGCCATACAGTGAGCCAATACAAAGATTTACAGCGCAATTTCTACAAAAGTGAAGTTTTAGATAATTTTGCATATTTCTCTACCTAACGATGCAACTTTCATTTCTAATGTTTTTGTTCAAAATTCATGTTAAAAATGGACACAAACGACTCAAAATATTTTTTAAAGTATAAAACAGACAATTATTGCTAGCACATTATACATAAAATATAAGAAAGAATTTGAAAGAACATCCTTCACTGTAAGACCTCAACTTTTCAAAATTGCGGAAAGGAGAAAAGAAAAAAAAATCCGAATTATTTCACTTTTTAAAATATGGTACTTCAAACCACTAATTCTTTTTAAATATGCTTGTACAACTGCAATTTTAAAATACTTTGCATCACTTATTGTGTCACCAAATATACATTTCGAAATCATATCTATCATGTAGGATTTTTGAATTTGTAGACTTAGTGAAAGGTGTGTTGGTGTATTTAACTACAGCATAGCCCTCGAGGGCTATCTGCCTAAGGAGAGGGATACCTTCTTAGAGGGCTTTCTAAGGGAAACTAGCTTGTATACACGTTACACATGGGAAAAACCACGAAAACGCCCATGCAGCCACCCTTTTCGCCGGGGTGGAACGAACTACCAGTGTTCAGCGATTTTACCACTTGGCGCCGGTGGGCCATCTTAGTGAAAGCAAATAAATGTGTTAATAAAGAAGGAATATTATTTTCATATAGGTTCATTTCAAGATTTTGAGAAAAATTAAACTTTTTGCCTTACACATCTTCAATTTTGGGGGTCACTTAAGTAATAAATTTTATATTAACACTAATTAAGAACAGAGGATGTTTTATAACACAGCAATTAATTCCATGCGGGAAGCATTGCAATTTTTATTAGCCTAAAGGGCTAATAATTTCGTTTTGGCATTTTGCGTTGGTTCACTATAAATCTGGGTTCACTTTTCACATTGTTGCCGCCAAGTATTAAAGCCCCGCATTATATTTAAAGAAATTAAATAACGTTTTAAATACGTTTCTCGGGCTGCGAAAAAGCAACGGTACCTAGAGACATCAAATTTTCAATAAGTTGTCCTCCACTAGAATATTCCGGGGGGATCTGGAAGCCTGAACTTAGAATATGGAATTTGTTTTAGTATCTATTTCATATTTTGTAAAACTTTAAGGAATTTTTGAATAAGAAACTCAATGATTTCAAAGCGAGCAATGGCAATACTGTACAAAAAAAAATTATCTCCAGCGCGCGAGACTGTGTATCGGAAATTCTAAAGCTACGCTCGTTTTAAAATTCTTTTGAGATATTTCTGTTGAATTGAATTTTAAGTGTGAAGACATGATATTTAATAAATAAAGGTAACACACAAAATGTAAAAAAAAAACTCCCCTTTGAGCGTAATATAAAATCTGAAAGCTTTCAGATTTTTGTTTTATTATTATTATTTTCATAATGCCGAAAAAAAGTAAGCCAGTGAAAAATTTCTAGACCTTTTGTAAAATTCGTGGTAACCTAACGTACAGAAAATGTGTTACAGTGACTTTTCAGATTTTTCAGCATTTCGCAAGCGATCAGAACGCGCCACGAATTAGAGAACTTCTGTTAGGAAATTTGTCGTGAACGTACCGAACGAGGATGTAACTGACGTCATCGGAGATAGCTAAGCGGTAGTATCAGACCATTATTTATGACGTTTTGGACGAATAACATCTGCATTTGAAGCGATTGTGTAGTGAAATAAAACATTTATCACCGCTGTTAATGAGACAGAAAGGAAAGACTTCCCTGTTGAAGGCGATCTGAATTTTATTTTAATTGATGCCTGTAATAACAGGTGTTCGGCGAAACTTTGTCTTGTACAACTATTTTCAACTCGGTCAGTACGTGTGTCAAGCTATTATGTGTTGTTATGACAGTGGTTTAAGTAGTAATGTATTTGTATAGGAATTACTACTAATGGTAACAGGTAATTAATTTGGGTTATATTGGAATTGACATCAAGTTATTAGGAAGTATCGTAGCAAGTATCATGGTGCCAGACAGTACAGTCGACAAAGCAGATTTAAACGGGACTGTAGCCATCTGTTCACCTGAGTTTTATGTAAATAGCTTCAATAACAACTGCAAACATCTGTTAAAGTAATTCGTTATGTTGAAAACTGATTAATGATAGTACCTTCAGCAAATTTAATATTTTAGGCAGACAAAACATTTTCCATAAGATTATTAATTTCCGATACAATGATATATAACAGCTAGTTCAGTGGTCTCAACTTTTTTTGCCCCTTGCACCTCTTTTACCATTGCTAGACGATGATACCTCTTCCCTTTCCAAAACTCGAAAAATATATGTACATTTATTTAAATTTAGATTATTTTGTAATGTGTTTCATGAATTAAACAAGTAAAAAGTATAGAATATGTTGATAAATACTAAAACTAAAGTAATTTTTTATATTCAGAAACTAAAACTAAAGACTTAACAGGGAATTAAAAGGTTGACCGTGAAACTGTGAACCCTCCCTCGGCAGCGTAATGGCAAACCGCACATTGAGTTGATCAATGTTAATAAATTTCGCTTACTGCGCATGCTCGGTGGTGTACCGTTGGCGTGGGAGAAAATGCTGGCGACTAAGCATAAGCAACCCTCAAAAATGTTAAAATTCTTGTCACAAGAACGAAGAAACACTGCTAATTGAGCTTTGCCACTAATGTCCGTGCTCTCGTCACAGGCAATGGAGAAACTTTCGAAACTAGATGATTTTGCTTTGATCTGATCACTTAAATTCGCGGCTAAATCAGTAACTCTTTCCGCAACTGTATTTCGAGACAATGAAATTGATTGAAAAGCCTTCACATTTCCAGGACAAACAATTTCTCCAGCTTTCATTAGGCATTCCTTGATGAAATCACCGTCAGTAAAAGGCTTCGAATGTTTAGCTATCAACTCGGACAAGACGTAGCTTGCATGTACCGCCGCTTCACTTTCTTGCAATACTTTACTAAACATGGACTGTTGCTTTTTCACTCCTAACTTGAGCTCTTTCAACTTTTCTTCTCTCATTAATCCTTCGTAATTGTTATATTTCGATTTGTGTTGTTCGTAATGACGTTTAATATTATATAACTTTGGTACATTAATAGTATTATTACATATCAAGCAGATTATTTTATCTTTTATTTCACAGCAAAAATATTCTAATTCCCATTTTACTTGGAATATTCTATGTTCGTCAGCGATTTTTCGTTTAATTTTACTACCACTTGGTTTTGATATAGACATACTGAATACAAAGGGCTGGAATAAACACGGTTAACGTTAAAAAGTTAACAAAAATTTATTCTTTCCACAAGAGATAAATCAAAATGCTGAAATATTTCTTCAAAAATATTCTAACAATATCACAAAATGTCAAACGTTTAGCAAAAATCAATTCAAAACAGAGAAACTAATTCTATCTCACAGCGAAATCGCTACAAATCAATCACAGCATTAAGTAAACAAACAGTTCGCTAGAACTACAGCTACTACTGAGATGAGTTGTTTGTTCTCGCCTTTTATAAGCTTTATAATTAATTTCTCGAATATACTGAAAACATCTATAAATATCTGGATTTTTGTGGATGGCAACAGCAATTACGAGATATTTATTTATTAGGTATTAAATGCACGCGCTGTTCTATTTTTAATCTTCCAACGCAGCTGTCTTTTCAAAAATCGTCTGCGTTGCTAAGGCAACATGAAGCAAATCTAATTACAATTCTAAATGAAAAAAAAAGCACAGCGAATATATAAAAAATAATAATAAAAAATAAAGCTTTTGCAATCCTTTAAAATAAACTTATATCTCTTTCACAGTGCCAATAGTTTAACAGCCTTATTTTTAAATACTACTAATAATAAAACTCTCCGAACAAAAATCATTTGATATGAAAATGCTTAGATATAAAAGATAATTAAAAAAAATCTGAAAGATTTCAGATTTTAAATTACGTCCAAAGGCGCGTTTTTTTAACGTTTCGTGTGCTACCTTTTTTTTATTAAATATCATGTACTACGTACTCAAACCATAAAATTCAGTTCGAAATCAATATCGCAAAATCATTTTAAAATGAACATATCTTTAGAATTTCCGTAAGTCTCGTGCGCTGGAGATAAAAATGTTTTTTTTTTCGTACAGTGTTGCCATTGCTCGCTTTGAAATCATTTAGTTTGTTAATCAGAAATTCGTTGAAATGTTACAAAACATAAAATCGATAATAAAGCAAATTTCAAATTCAAAATTAGGGCTTCCGGATGCCCATATTCGCAGTAGGATTACGTCATTCAAAATTCGATGGCTCTAGGTTTTATCACAATGCGAGAAACATGCATACATTTATGTTCATTCAAAATTCGATGGCTCTAGGTTTTATCACAATGCGAGAAACATGCATACATTTATGCAGATTTTTCATTTTTTAAAATTTAATGCAGAGCGATAACATTTAGTGGCAACAATTTGAAAAGTGAAACGGGCATTCAGAGTGAATCGACGCAAAATCGCAAAACGAAAGTAATAGTCCTTCGGGACTAAATCCCTTTGGACTAAAAAACTAACTAAATAAATAACTATGAAATCTGTAACAATAGGAATTAAGTAATAATTAATAATAAAGCAAAGT
>KL816711.1:0-74256 GCA_000611955.2 Stegodyphus mimosarum | reverse complement strand
TTTTAGAGTTCGATTTCCGCATGACTCCGAATTATCCTTAATTTATGGACATGAGTGTAATTACAAAATAGGGAAATTATAATATAGGGATTCTGGTGTTTCTGATATCTTCCAACTCACTCTACTGAGCTACTGTTCTTCTAATATTTAAAGCTATTTAACTAATGTCGAGAGACAGCCTTAAATACAATAGTTTTTTAAAAGCCTCTATTTTTAGACTTGGATTCAGTAGATTTAAATCTATATTACTATTGGTTAATATTTTAGTTTGAAGTTGTCTTGTGTTTCTGGAATCTTCCAAATCACTCTACTGAGCTGCCGTTCTTTTAATATAAGTGCTCTTTGAATAGTGTCCGGAAACGGACTTAAATACTTTGCGCAACAGGCGTACCAGCGGCCGGGCTGTAAAATCCAGAGAATACTGGTTGTTCGGTCCGTGGTTCAAGTCCTGGCGAACGGTCTGGCTGTATAAGCGCTTTCGTAGTTTTCACCTTGCGTAACGCGAATGCGAACCAATTTCCTTTAAAATGTCCCTGAGTTTCCGTACTGTCCTAAGGAGAGAAACGCCTTAAAAAACTTCTAGTTTTAAGCTTGGATACAAAAGGTTTAAATCTATAATATTGATTAAAAACGTCTTATTTAATATTAAGAGTAGAATTGATATACACTCTTTGCCATACAAATTTGCCCTCCAAGAAAGAGTTGTCAGAATGAAAGGAAATTTTACATATGTAAGTACTACTTTAATATAAGTAAGTGATTAGAAAATCAAAGAAAAAGTTATCATTTATTGCAGAAAAAAGTACACATGAACGGAAGTTTTAGCACTCTGTTGGACCACCTCTAGCGCGAATGCACGATGCGGTACGAGCTGGCATTGAGGCATACAAGTTCCATATGGTGTCTTGAGACATCGCGTTCCACAGTTCTGTAAACTCGCCTCTATTTCGGCCAATCTCGTAGGCTGTCCATCTTGCCATCCCAAATGATCCCAGATATGCTTGACTGGTGACAAAGCTGGGAACGCAGCAGGCCAGGTAAGGGTGTTAATGTGGCGGAGACAGTCTTGTGAGATCCGTGCTGTGTGTGGCCGAGCATTGTCTTGTTTAAAACAGGCTCCTGGAAGACCTGACATGAGTGGCAACACATGTGGCTGAGGGATGTCATGGACGTACCACTGGCCTGTCATTGTGCCATGGATCAAAATTAGGGATGACCGTGTATCGTAAGCAATGGCGAAGGCAAGATTGAGGCGTTCCCCACGGGGCCTCCTCACACGAACACGATTGTCATCACTGGTCAAAATCAATCTAGGTTCGTCCCTGAAAAGGACCTGGTTCCATTCCGTTAAAGTCCAATCCTGTCGTGCGCAACACCAGTCCAAACGGAGGCGTCGGTGTGTGGGTGTCATTGGTAGTACACGTAACGGGCGCCGCGATACCAGATGTCCTTAACCAGGCGCCTTGCGATAGTTCGGGAAGACACAGGGGTCCGTAATGAAGCTGCTGCCTGTGTCTGGATAGCGGCAATATGAGGCAGTTGGCTCTACGCGTCCGTGTCCTATGATGTGACGGTCTTCTCGACGACTCGTCCGTCGAGGGCGTCCTGAGCCTTTTCGCCGTGTAAATGATGTCTCGTCTGTCCACTGGTTCCAACATTTCCTCACAGTAAAATCAGAACGGCTTACCTGACGAGCTACTCGCCGAGCTGACCACCCAGCTTCCATCATCCCGATGATTCTTCCCCTCTTGAACTCTGGCAGCTGCTGATATTGGCTTCGATAGCGGCGTAACAGCATGTCTACCTTAGCGTTTCCTTAGCAAAAGATTAAGCACAAACAAGCTTTGCTTTCCTGTTTTATACTTCAAGAAGAACGAAGTTCAACGCCCTCTAGTGGCATTAGCAATATGCAATCACGCTGCATTTCTAACCATTTGCACATCTACCCGACATGTAACTTCATGCCAAGTTTCGTTACGATCCCACAATTATTTCTTGGTGCGAAAATTTTTATAGCAATGAGTGTATTATAATTTAATCAGTAAATATAAAGAATCAATTTAATTTAATATTTGAAATTATGGAAACAAAATGCGCTGAATTATTGGCAAAATCAAGCAACTTTAATGAATGTGTAAAAAGCAAAGCACTTTTCTAAAGTTTTGTATACTATCTCAGGATTTTATTCTATTATTTAAAGTAAAATTTATTACAAATGATAAAACAGTATTAATAATATATTAATATAAAACTGATCTATGTGTAAGTTACTTTTAAATAGTATGTATATATGCAGAAAATCAGATAAATTTAACATTCCTATAGACATATATAACTGATTATATATAGAATTTTAAGAACATATTGTGCATACATTTATTGATAGTGTTTAAAAGAGGAAGATATATTAGTTCATCAGCGTTAAATCCAGAATTAGCTGAGCTTAAACATGTATATGTAAAGTTAATACGCATCTGAAGCGATCAAATTATTGTAATTAGTCAATATAAGGAAATTTTGTGATGCATTAAAACCGTGCTATACATTAATGGATTAAGTTTTGGAAAGAGGCATCTACTTAATGAGACAAGTCAATCTGATCTCATAGTAGCGTGGTACGTTAAGGAGATCTCATAGCAAACGAAGTGATCAATATATGCTTAAAACGCAGGAGTACATTTATCAACCACGTCTATATGCTGTAATTACTTGTTGGAATGAATACACAATGTTAAGAAAATGAAATGGCAAAGTTTTAACAAAGAGGACAGCAATTAATTTAATAATTATGTTGTAGGGTAAAATATGTATAGCTAGTTAATGTAATGAATTAAGCACTTTAATTGTAAGACTATCATAAGTAATTATTTTTGTTGTTGTTGTTGACTAATGCTCACTTGTCAGACCTATAGTCAGCCCAAACCCATGAGAAATTTCGTGGGTTTGGGCTGACTGTAGGTCAGATAAAGGCAAGGGGAGCAAGATATGCCTGTCGTTGGCAACAGCCTTGAGCACCTTACAGGTTACAGTGAGATTTAACTCCGTTCCGCCCCTAATTTTGATTAAGAGCACCCCGAGGGGGGAGGACGGGTCCTAGGATCTACTACTCCTCTTCCTCTACCAGAAACCTCTCGACAGGACTTTCGGCTTGCAGAATATTTAGAGTGCCCCCCATGTCACACGGACAAATATCCATGTCTTCTCAGGGATTCGAACCCAGGCCCTTCGACACGGCAGTCAGCGACGCTGACCACTACACCGGTTGGGCGGCAGGAGCAATTATGATATAGGGATTATTTATTTTGAATTAATTAATATAATTATGAATATAAAGATTGTTGAGTTTATTTTAGTTAAATAGATAAAGCTATGCAGGAAAAAAATATTTTCTTTAATGTTAAGGGATTTTAGAGAATTACAGTTTAAACTGGCTAGCTAGTTAAATTTATAAATAAAGTAATTAACTGCGGCAAAGAATTTGAAGGCTAAGTGCCTCAACAAAGAAGCCATCACAGAAGACAGTCTAAGGAGCTACCTAGCTTTGCAATGTGCATACAGAAAATCAAGAAACCGCAACCATGCAATTGTTTCTTTCTGATAGTTGGAATCGAAATTGCAACATCGTTGTCTACATTCAACATCTTTAACTACTTGACATAATAAACTTCAGAAAAACAAAAAAATCCGAAAAGTTCTAGATTTTCAAGGTCGCCAAAAGGGATTTGTAAAGGGTTTTTATTCTGTCGCTGACTTTGCAGTCTACAAGTCTTCTGTTACACTCACTCTTTACTAACCCATTTTGTTTTGTTTTTTTTTCCTTTATTATTAAGCATAATTTTCTTCGCACTTATGCCATATACAATTTAACAGAAAAATAACAAAGATTTTTAAAAGCAGTATACGTTTAGAATTCCCGATGTAGCGTTAAGTGTTGACATACATTTTTCAGTCTTCATCATATCACCCCTCAGTTTTCTTATTAAGATGGCTTTATAAAAATTGTTCTTGTCTTTTTATTATTAACGTTTTGTGTGTTTACTTTATTTATTAAATTTAACGATCTTAGTGCTTACGCCATATAAATTCAACAGCAAAATCACAAAATATTTAAAAACAACGTAACTTTAGAATTTCCGACAAACAGTCTCGCGAGCTAGAGATAAAATGTTTTTTTTTTCTGTACAGCTGGCTTTTAAATCGTTGAATTCGTTAATCAAAAATTCATTGAAGCTTTATAAAATATGAAATAGATAATCAAACAAATTCAAAATTCGGGCTTCCAGGTACCTATGTTCGGGTGCACGACTACGTTTTTTTAAAATTTGATGGCTCCAGGTATAATTATTTTATCGCAATGATAGAAATACGTACATTCGTGCAGATTCTTCACTATTTAATTTTTTAAAAAATAATATGGGATGATAACATTTGGAGGTAACAATTTGAAAAGTGATGTGCTGTTTACAGTGATTCAACGTAAAATGCCATTTCGAGACTAATATCCCATTCGGACTAACGCCACTTTTGGGCTAATAACTCCAAACTATGAAGAACAATGCAGGTAATTTGATATTTTAATTATGATTGAACACTCCTGGGTAAATCTATCGATAGAAGAACTTACTTAAGGCAAGGGGCTGGCATATGTACTATAAGAACAGAAATCAGAAGTTACCCAAATGCAATATATCCATTTACGGAGAAATGAAAGCAAGATGAAATTCCTGTACCCTTCCGATCACTTAGTTCAAAACTTTCCATTTGACATTGCTTTACTACTCATTGACTAACTACCCCTTAGTTGTTTTGTAATAATTGTAATAATCATGATAATAATAATGAATTGAATTTGAAAACTTTATATACTCATGTCCATAAATTAAGTACAATTCGGAGTCACGCGGAAATCGAACTCTAAAATAAATCTATCACTTGTAAAATCACTACACACATCTTCGAGAATCATATGCAAATTTCAGGAACTAACCAGATGACACCGATGGTACGTCACAATGACGAGAGTGTAAGAGAGTGATATATAAGGAATACAGGCAAAGAAGTAAAATTGTTCGCAGGCGCTTTATAAGCATTTCAGTGCAATAACCGAATAGTTATGACACAAAGGACGCATTTGGATGATTTTTTTACGTGGTAGAATTGTCGGCCGTCTGGAATGTGGGCGTACCCAACTGGATGTATCAGACGAAATTGGAATTGCCCAGAGTGTCATCTCCAGGCTTTGGCAACAATTTCAAGATGATGGTAATGTGAGTTAACGTTACAGCACAGGTCGCCCCAGAGTTACAACGCCGAATGAGGACCGGTATTTGGCAGTTACTGTCAAAAGAAACAGGCGGAGCACAGCCTCAGACCTGTCTCGTCAGCTCTCTTCAGCCACTGGTACGACAATTTCAAGGCAGACCGTTTACAGACGCTTAGGGCAGATTGGTCTATATGCTCGTAGACCTGTCAGATGCGTTACACTTACTGCAACTCACTGTCGCTTGCGGTTACCCTGGAGTAGAGAGCATGCATTGTGGACACCGCAACAGTGGGCTTGTGTGATGTTTTCCGACGAGTCCAGGTTTAGCTTGCAGTCTGATTCTCTTGCGCGGTCTTTTACAACTGGGAATGCTTTTAATAGCGAATTTTTAAAATTTTCTTAAGTAAACGTTTCAGATATTGGATCCCCCAACAAACTCTTGCCAATATATTTGTACCAGCTAAGAGCTTGACTTTTTAAGTTCGTCGTAGCGATGATAATTTTCTGCAGATGGTTCACAGGATATAACGTGTAATGTAAGTCCAGCTGCTCCAGGAAATTCATCACGGACCCTTTGCCGTCAAAATATGCTGGTTAACTACCCTTTATTTCTCACAATAAATATGATACAATCAACTCCTGACTCGGAGTGTACAGCAAAGCCTCCACTTGGGCTTGAACTTAAATGAATATGAAATTAAACTTAACTAAGCTTAACTAAAGCTAACTGAAAGGCATAGCCGAAGCTATCATGATTCTAAGTAGTTGGTCCCTAAATCGTAATTAAGTCGGCGAAGCCAAACAAGGGCCTAAAGTATGGCCGAGCGTAGCAATAGCTTAGAGAGACGTGGCCAAAAGGCAAATCCGCGCTAGTCAGAAACTCAGACTCTCTCTAGAAGTCCGTGAAATATCGACTTAAATACTACTCTTTACTCATTTGCATTAACCGCTTTTCTGAAATTACATTCTGGTAGGAAATTGTAAGCCGAACTAGAAAGACAGGAAAGATGCCTAAACTTAAAATAACTGTTAATAAAACTAGGATAAACCTTACAAAGTAATTAGAGAAAAATGACGTATTATTGAAGACGTAATTAAAGATTTATTTACTGGATATTCTGCACAAGGCTTGCAGAAACACTTTTCTCAAATTTTGCGGTACTTTCTATTTTTCAAAATATAAAGCGTTTGAAATTATAGCATAAACTCCTGGAAAAAGTTTTCATCTAGATGTTTTAAAACAAACTTGAGGATATCAGATTAAAACGGTAGTTAGTACAATCTTTGTTTAATTAAAAATTAAAATATGTTAGAAACGCTCACTAGACTGCCAGCCGTTAATTAACAAGTAGGTGTTAATTAATATGCACTTGTTAATATGTATAGAAATACAATATTTATAAGAGGCATAACAAGGCAGAAAAAGGGAACTAATACATTTATTAAAGTGCAGATTATCATAAACACAATCTCTCATGCTATTTAATTATAAGCGAAAACTTTATCTATTTGAAACATTCTAAAATTTGGAAAATGACTCATTGACAAAATTTAAATTTATATACGAAGTATCATGTTGCTAATTTTCGCATCATATTAATTATTGCATTAGCAACCGAATGCAAAAAGTCTAAACACCGCTGAACTGGCAATTTTCTGTGATTAGTCTTGCGATTCTTGCTGATGCGTCATTTATTTAATAGTTCTGGCATTTCTTTTGTTCACCAGTCTCCTTTCATAATATTCAGGTTGGCGTAGGCTGTGAGTCGCTGCGCTCCTAAATTGATCCTGTAGATCAGCATATTGGATAAGCTATAAAGTTTACCAATTCATCAAAAGATCATCTTTCTCCGTCTGTGTAGGCCAGGGTAGACAGAAGGTGAAAGCGAAGGAAAATCTCGAAAAGTCCCGTATTAGAGAAATCTCTTTTCCCCCTCCCAACATCTCTGGCTCTCTTTTCTTACGAAGTCATTTTAGCCAAATTAGCTTTCGCAAGCGGATTAAAGGGGAAAGGCAGCTGTGGAATAAATAGCATGTGTCAGAAGCCACTTACTAAATTTGGCTAGTTATCGCAATTCTGAGTGAAACTTACTTTTTAAGATATTTGTATATTGTTTCTAGTTAAACCAAAATTGTTTTGCTAGATGGTTAATGGTGAATTTTGTATATATGCAATAATTTAAATAATTCTTTTCTTGTTGTTGCTGTTATCAGCATAAAGCGGAACTGTTTTCACTAAGCTAGTGATCTCTAAACTTTCGCGAAGTTTCTGGGTTCTAAGTATAATTCCTCTAGGGGTTCCGCAAGTTAAAATCAAAGATTTGGAAGTATTTTTAATAATACTTGAACAAATTGTATCTAAAATAATTAAATAAATGGCAATTTTGTTTTTATTAGCCCAAAGGAGCTTTAGCTCAGAAGTGCCGTTAATTTCGTTTTGGCATTTTGCGTCCATTCACTGTAAATGCCCGTATCACTTTTCTAACTGTTGCCATTAAATATTATCGCCCTGTGTTATATTTAAAGAAATTAAATAAGGAAGAATCTGCATAAATCTATGTATGTTTCTCTCATTATGATAAAGCAACGGTACCTAGAGCCATCGAATTTTGAATAACGTAATCTTCCTTCGAATATGGGCATGGGAAGCCGAAATTTGGAATTTGTTTTATTATCGATTTCGTATTTTGTAACACTTTAACGAATTTTTGATTAAGAAACTCAAAGATTTTAAAGTGAGCAATGGCAACACTGTACAAAAAAAATCACTTTATCTCCACGGCGCGAGACTGTGTATCGTAAATTCTAAAGATATGCTCATTTTAAAATTATTTTGTGATATTGCTGTTGAATTGAATTTCACAGTTTAAGTGCAAAGAACATGATATTTGATAAATAAAAATAACACAGAAAACGTTAGAAAAAAGCCCTTTGGGGCGTCATGTAAAATCTGAAAGCTTTCGGATATTTTTTTCTGTTTTTCCTCTGTTTGCGTTATTAAAATAAAATACTTTTGATTACAAATTTATGAAGAAACTCTGTTAATTTTTCATTCAAAATGCAGACAAAATTCATATATTTTCACTGCTTTTTTTAACGCTTAATTCTTTATGATGACAGGATTTCCACAAAACGATTATAGTTTTCAGGGCTCCGTATAAGAAAGATAGCTTTAAAGGTTCCACAGTCAACGAAACTAGAGGCTAAACAAAACTAAAAGGCCAATATGCTAGAAACAAAATCCGAAACTTGTCTCTATATTTTGCGAAAAATTTATCATATTCTTATAAAATTTTAAGGTTTTTTTGCGTTGCTTTCCTCAACGATGTAGTTGAGTAACCCTATCGAAAGAATTGTCATCGATAGAACTATTCAGGCTGAAATACATTCACTCTTCTCTGAACCAGAAGACCAACTGACAATAAAAAGTAAAAGTGTAATTTGGAAAATGTGTACTTTATTCTACTAATATTCAATAAATTTCGAGATTATTAGCAAACTTGGAATTATTCTCTTTCATTTAGATTTCGCTCAGGAAATTTATTTTGTTGAATGGTTAGAAACAATTTAAAAGTGAAATTTTTATATAATTAGTATCTAGAATATTAACCTAACTCATATTATAAACTTTAAAATTTTCCAAACGGCTGAACATTTTGTCGTGAAATTAGTAAAATAAAATAGTTAATACGTTTATTCATTCATTAATACTTAAACGCAGAACTAAAATGTACAGATTGGCTCATGGATAGATTTGTTTTTCAATCTTCTTAGTGGGAAGAGTTACGAAATTATAAAAAAAAATCTAGCAGATTGTGTGGATTTATCAGAGTTAAAAATGTTTATGAATGGAAGAAATATTTGAAGATATTAATCTGTTTTATCTTTGCTGTCACAAAATAACCACAAATCCTCCGTAAAAAGTTTAATAAAATACTTACCCGTACAAATTGCACATATCTGCAGCGACAGTAGTGCTGTATTAAATCATATCGACATAAAATTAATTATAGTATTCTGCTATTTAAACATTTCAAAGCCACTTTTTGTACTCAATGGTTTGGTTTGGTTCACTCGATTATGACAAAGCACAAGATTATCTGCCTAAGGGTAGGGGGCTTTCGTGGAGGACTTTCTAAGGAAACTGGCTCATATACATGTTACGCATGGGAAAAACCACGAAAAAGCTCATGTGGCCAGCCGAGATTCAAACCTCGGACCGAACTACCAGTGTTTAGCAACTTTACCACCCGACCGCTATGTACTTAATGAATCGTATGATACTGATTATTCACACATAAGTAGTATAACTCAAACCAGTAAACTGAATATTGCAGTACATACTATTTCTGCCATCATGCTTTATACAGTAATATAAACCTTTAGCAATAAGCCATCTTGGGAGCAATTCCAGCATAGTTAATGGAACATCGTATAAAATCTTGCGAACAACTAGTACTTGACTTTTCAGTCAATGTCTCTCAAAAAATTGACTTGCGTGATATATATTATAAACATTTTAAACCGAAAACTTCGCATTACTTTGTTCTGAAAATTTTATTCCCTCAAAAAAGATTTGCTGAATATTCATAGCTTAAATAAGAGTGTGTTATCATAGTGTTTACAGTTACGTTGCTAATATAAGGAAATCTTTGAATTTGCCTTATCGTCGATTCATGAGGGGTTGTAACAGTAATCAAATTTTTTTTGTATTATCCTTTCGTTTTTTATTCTAATATTAATAATAAATATTACACTCTCTATTTTATATTTTATGTAACTATACTGGTGGCCAAAGTTAAGGTTGCAAAATATAACTTTTTAAATAGTTTAAATTAGTTGCCATTAATATTTTAAAGAATGAAGGGCATTCATAATTTGAAGAACCATAAATTTAACGTACGATTTTGTATAAAGAGGCTGTTAACACATTTTTTAGATGACTTTGCTTTGAAAAAACAATCGTCTTCTTGGAAATTTTTGTTTTAACTGCAGCTACATTTTTTAAACTTGACAGTTTTGTTTTCATGTAAAATTGAACTTTTAAAGAAGCAATGGATGGAAGACTATGTTTCTGCTCTTTTCGAAAAAAGTTATTCGTATTTAATTATTAAAAGACAATATGAAAGCCATGATTTTTCGATATCTAAAACTACGATAGATAATATTGTGAACAACTGAGGAAAAAAAACATCGGAGTTTAGCTTCAAGTGGAAAATTCATTGAAATACATATCCAAGGACAAAACGGGATATTTCGAATGTTGCAGCGGTAGATTTTTAATACTAAAGAAAATCCGCTAAGTCAGAGGGCAGTTGCAAACTCATTAAAATGCTCTCAACTGTAAACAAAATGATTAATTCTGATTTGCATCTTGAAAAGGTTAAAAAATATAATATCCATGAGATATATCGCAGAACGCATTGCAGAATTCTTTACGTGAAACATTGATCCGGGGAAGACTGGGAAAATAATGTCACAATAAATGAATTGTGGGTGTATTTAAATGACTGCAATAAAAAGAAATGCATTTATTTTCATCAAAGAGAAAGAATTCTTAAGACATGGTTGAAAGAATCTAAAGAAATTTTTCAAAGCTATTTATGATTGTTTTTTGTTTTGCATATAACGACAAATTAAAAATAAAAAGAGAAAAATGTTTATATCAACTCCACATATTATCAGGATCATATTTTATACCTAATTTTCAAATATGAAATACTTTCTCTTTACCCGCAGTGCCATTAATCAATAGAAATGCATCAAGAGAAAGCAAGCAGCCACACGTCAAAATCTACTGCTGATTTCCTGGAAAAATGGGATAACAAATGGGTATGAAGGCCATGCCCTTCACTCATATCCCTAGTAAATCTTCTGATATATCGCTCATGGAATTTTGTACATTTGGACGTTTAAAAAGCGGATTACCCAAATGTCGACCTACAACCCTCCTTGGACTTTGTAAAGTTGTTCAGAAGGAATGGTCTAAAATACCTCTTTCGATACTACGAAAGGCTTTTTTGTCTTTGAAATTACGATGTAGAAAGATAGTGAAGAATAAAAGTTATCAAATAGAGCATTTAAAACATAAAAAAGTTAGGTAAAGTATTTCTTTAAATAAAATGAAAATCGTCTAAAAAATGTCCGAACAGCCTCTGTATATTCTGTCGTCTCTTCGTGGTTTTGGATATGTCGAATAGTAGTATTCAGGTTAAAGCACCTATCCTAGTGTGTGGATATTATCATCTGAAAGCCAGCCAAGGCATGACATGAACATGACAGTTACGAAGGATGCATATGTGGCTTTAAGTGTATACGGAGGCCCGGAAAAAACAGTACACTCCACAAACAGTGGTAAGTGTCTTTCTCAAGAGATCATACAAAAGCTCTGTTCTGCGAAGCCAGTCATGCCTTTCCTGGACAAAGCAGAATTATGGCAGTGACTTCTTTAATAATGAGTCAGAATTCGCTACATAAAATGATTCTTGATAAGCCTTCATCTGAAGATATCCTGCGGCCTCCAGCATAAAGGAAAGCGACCATTTTCTTGGTTTGCATGGAAATGAAATGCTTTGCAAAGAGATATCCGGTTGGATTGCCACACCACTGCAGCATATTTTCCGTGCAGCACTCTGACCGCATAGCGCTATTGGAATGAGGTTCTTGAATCTCATGAAAGGCTTTCCGAGGAGCTGCCGAAAAAGATTTTATTTTTAGGGACGAGAGCGTAAGGCCATCCAAAACTCAACTGTTCGAAGACGTTATTTGTCACATATTATTACTAGCTAAATTGCTCGACCTAAATCCTATACAGCATGTTCTGGATGCTCTAAGAAAAGCCATTGCACGATATAACTATCCTTCCAGACATAAAGATCCTTCCTTTTAGAATAATTTGATTAGATGACACAAGCTATGATCAACAACCTAATTTACAGTATGAGGGTATGTAACGCTGTGCGGAATACCCACATTTAGTATTTACCTGACTATTTGGGAAGTATGAATTGCCATGTTTGGGCGATTTTGATGTCATATACATATCGCAAAATATTTATCCTCTTTTCATTCTATTACATTTATATTCATTCTGTTACATTTCATACTGTTTATTATGATTGGCTGTTTCATAATGTAAGGTTTTTCTCCCTTCTCACCGCGCGCCTTTGTTGTTCAAGTGACAAACATGTCCGACTAGCAGTTTAAAGGTACGGAGTTCGAATCCCAGAAAGAGCATTTCACATTTTTCATGATTCCTGCTCCGATAATGTCTAATGAACGCTGGCGCCAAAACTAAAAGATGATGGACAATAATTTGTCACCAATAGGATTTCGTGAATCCTCAGTAGCCCTTTAAATAGGGGAGACTATAAGACTTTTCTCTGTCTCTACCGCGTGCCTTCGAGGTGTAACTGGAAAGTAATTCTGGCTAGCAGTCGGAATGCTTGGAATTCGAATCTGAAAATGCTTAATGGACTATACAATAGTATGAAGCAAATTTAAGTTTAATAAGAATTTAGGCTCAAATATAGATACAATTAAATCTCAAAAGAATTTAGTCTATTATGGAGATTTTCTATATAACGCGGAATAGGAAATGTCACACCCTGTCGATTTACCTTTCTGTTCCTTGCTGACTAAATAACTGGCTAATCAGCTACAATTCATAAAACAATTAGTTTCTATAGCCTGCTGGGAAACGATATTTTAAATCTGTTTAAATAGATAGTATTCCAAAATATAGGTGAAACTTCTTCGGTTATAAATCGTTAAGGATTTTGACCGAAAACAGGTTGTTGATAGCTAATTATCGAGCAGTCAGAACTTACACACGGACTTACATTTAGATGATATGTTGGCTCTCAGGATCTGCTATACTTAGGATACACACGGGTTTATATCTGAACTTATATACATGTTGGCCCTCCTAGGCTCTAAATAAATAAGTAGTAAAATATGATAAAGTATTATACATACATATATATATATATATATATATATACTCATGCTCAAAAAGTAAGCAACAAAGCCAAAACACAGAATAAAACAAAAACTACCTATTTATTGGACATGCGTGAAGTTGATCAAAGAGGTATGTGTGGCATTACTAGACTACACAGCAAACAATAAAGCAAGGACATACAAAAACACATACAAAAATTCAAATCGTGAAAGATGAAATGGGTCGGAAGAATGTCCAATGAAAACATCACGCTAATAACGGGTATGATACTCTCTAGCTGAAATGCATAATTGACAACGGCGAGAAAAACTGGCAATAATGTTGATCATGAGTTGTGGCAGTAGGGCCCATCCCTTTAGTAATGAATGTCGAAGCTCGTGAAAGTGCCTGGTAGCACACTGCGGCCAGTCTTCCCGTCATGTCCCAACATCTTCCGTGGTATTCAGGTCGGGTGATGTAGGAGGTCAGGGCAGATGTCCAATGGTTTCGCTCTCCAGATAATTCTACACTGCTCGAGCTCTATGAAAACGGTTGTTATTGTCCATAAATATGGCGTCGATATCTACTCCAGAGATAAAAGCACGCACAAGAGGATGTAGAATTTCATTGCGATATCGGACGTCAGTGACGTAACCTCCAGGAATCACGTAAGGATCGGTGTGGCCGTTCGTTTCTATCCCAACCCATCCAAGTAACCTTCCTCTGTAATGGCCTCTTGCGATTATGTTTGGCGCCCTATATCGTATCCTTAGCTCTCTCAATATCATTGCCCTTCTTGAATCGTTCTGGATGTTAAATCGAGACTCTTCCGTAAATACTATGTGACCCAACTGCTCTGGTTCCAAATGCGATGTTCAAGGACTCAAATCAACCACCCTGCAGCATACTATGGGGACGAAGGAATAGAAGCCGCGAGTCACCGGGCGTACCGTCCGTCTTCATGCAGTCGATGCGGCAATGTTTGGTTAGATATGGGTCGTCCTGCAGCAGCAGAGAGAAGCGACGCCAGCAGTCGTGCTATTAGTGATCTATAATCTAGTTAGAGGAGGGCGTGGGACACATGTCTGTTTACCTCTGTTAGACACCAGGCGTTACCCGCTCTCCGTAACCTACCTACCTACCGAGTGATCTACAGCATCTTGCACATACGAACAGGAAACGATTGTCTGGTGGTCACCGTTGTGGTAATCCTCCAACGTCCAGACCCACGTCTTCTACAGGGGTTTTGATCTCTTTGGTAACGATTACTATTGATGACACTACGATGTACATTCGGCTCTCTCGCAAGAATGAATTAACTTGCACCAAATTGTAACATCGTGACACCTCTCCAACGCATTTCATCGTGGAAACGGTGTCTTCGGCTCACGTTTTCCGTTTTGGGCAAGATGGAATTACACGCAACTACCGCTGCTTGTGAACTGACGCATAGGTTCGGCATACCCGTTTCTAAGGCAGTGTGGTATAACTGCAAGATTGTATTATGCTAATTTTAGTTGCCTGTTTGCATTCGGCGATACATCCTCTACCACACATATAAACTGTATGTCTTAATTCCCTTTTTAACATTTGTAAATTTTCTTTTAGCGTCTGTTGCTTATTTTCTGAGCACGAATGTATATATATATATACATACACGCACAGACACTCATCAAAATTAAAGGATAATGAGAAAACATGTGCTCTCTAAGTTAACATCCCAACCACCGACCAATGCTGTAATTATTTATGCTAATTAAATAACATTTGAATACAAAATTGCACTTCCGCATACACTTTAGCGTCGAAAATATGCAATGTCGGTAACGGACAATGTGATGCGCAATGGACACATGTTCGAATCCCGGTCTGTAGTGCTGTTTAAAGTGAAAGTGATTTCGGAGAATGATCAGTATTCAGTAGTTATGGCTCAAAGGCATCACTTAAGTGAAGGTGAAAAATGGCGAATAATTGGTAAAATCGAGAGAGGTCAAACACAAATACAGGTCACCCAAGATTTGAATATCGCCAAAGTATCGTATCAAGAGTTTGGTGCCGCTTTTTAAGTATTGGATCAGTTGATAGACAGCTAGGTCAAGGGCAATCAAAAGCAACAACTGCATCAGAGGACCGATTTCCGTCGTTGTTGGCCGCGAAGATACATTTTGTGGTTAATTTTTTATAATGAGTGCATCATTTTCCTAAACATAAGTATACAAAATAGGAAGGTATATAAAAAGTGTGATGTCGTAATTTTTAGAGAGCTCATATCTTGTATTTAGAAGAAAACATTTAAAACATTTTTAGTGTATGTTTACGACCAACGTTTGCGAAATTAAAGCCTTTAATTAAAGCCTTTAATAAGGACTTTTATAACCTTTAATTACTTTTAATAAGCCTATAATAAGGACCTGTGAACACGATATATGTTATATTATATATATGTAGAGTCTTTATGAGCGGCAGAAGTTAAATCTATGGGACTTCTTGATTTAGAAAGACATTTTAATTGACCGGAATGCACACCAAATATAAAATGCAAGGTACTAATAGAAAACGACTGACGTCTTACATCTAGTTTTGAATTTTAATTCTTGTTACCAACACTAATAGAGCATTCCTAGTAACTCTAAACATAATCGAATTCTAGATTACTTTTGATTTATTGCTAAGCCGATTATTTAATTTTTTGTCTTTTCGTACATATATATCACACACACATACGTATCTAAGGGTGTTTAAAAAATATCTATCAAAAATGTAGAGTGGACCGAAATAAGCAGCTTTTGTAATGGACTAATTGAGAAAATGGTTTTTTCACATGAAACAGGGGGCTGTTGAATGGTAGTAAAATTTGTTTTGCTGTCATAAGTTGTCATTCCCTGAGCGGTTTGCAAGTGATTCCAATCGCTACATTGAACCAGAGCCCGCTGACATGCATTTTATACATGGAGATGCAATGGGAGACAAAGCAGCTGCTTAATGGAGAAATTCGGAAATCATTCTCTGTATCTATTTTTTGAGTAACTGGTGTGTTTCAGTGGCAGCCCCAAAGATGTCGGCGATCGCCACTTTCGTATGGCGGTAACTACTTCTCGTAATTTACATGGAAATGTACGCCAGCACAGCGCTTTTACCTAGCGCTCAAAAAGCACCCTGTACCACCTAAACGCGCCATTTTTAAACACTCACCAATTATATAATATGCTTACTCTGGTTTCTTCTATTTGTTTTTAGAATTTTCCTCGTCATTTTTAATCACTTGGTACGTGTGCATATATATATATATATATATATATTATGTGTCTATCTATATAGTATCTTACCAGATCTTTTATTATTTTACGTGAGTCCATAAAAATATGTGAAATTCACTAAAAATATTGCAAATACTGTCAGGATTTTCAAAATAAACATAAAAATTAAACCGGGAATCAAACCCGGATCTTACAGTTGCTAGCTAGACACTGTAAGCATTTACAATGTAAAAGCGTGCATGGAAGATGCAGTGATTCTTTATTATTTTTCTGCACATGGAAGACTAGTCGGAAGAAGCACGAGATTCAGCTGACTTATCCAGGTAGTGGCAAATCATTGGCAAACAAATTTTAGTTCGAGTGCCATTTATAGAAAATTTTAGATTTCTTAAAAGTTGAGAAACTTGCGAATTATACTCTGTCCTTGCCGCAATTGAATCACGGATTTATAGCTTGCTAGCTTAAAGTGTCATGAGAAGACTTACATAATGAAAGAACACACTAAGAAAAGCGGTATTTCTTTCAGAAATTTGAAAACCTTCGCACTAAAACTCAGTTGAAAGAGTTGATTCAATTTTCTAAAATGCTTTACATCCTAATCAAGTTGATTTGAGCTCCATTGTCATAGAGCTGTAGAATATTTCTGCAGATAAATTATTTACATCCGAACTTCAATTGCTGCGGACAATATATGAGAACTAACAAGAAACATAAGGAGCACTTTCGACATTTGTGGGATTTCGGTGTTAGGATGCATCCATTAAATTTGGATTACCAAAATACTAATACATTAATATATGTACATGAAATCCTATTTTTAATTTTAATTCATGCTTTGCGTTTACTTACTCTACGCATTATTTATTTTTTTATATTTTTATGTTATCATACGTAACCAACAGTAAATACAAATAAAAATAAAATGTATTTATGTATATGGATTTATGCCCTCGTACATTCTTTAGAAAACGAAGTATCTGGAATAAAAAGAACATGGACTGTACAGTTGAGGCTCACTTTCTGCAGAGAAAATTGATGCTCATACTGTAAAGAAACTATGGTATTAATTCTTATAAAAAACATAACTTTTAAAATTCATTTCGATAAGAAATTCAAATATTTAAACGTTTAAAATAATTCTTATTACGTTGCAGTTGATGCAAAGCAGAAACATTAAATTTTTAATTACCAAATTAATATATGAATAAAAAAGAAAAAATAAAAAACAAACTTTGTTTTTGATGTTATTTATTCCATGCAGCAGATTAGCATTTTGCAAATGAAGTTTAATGCAGATCCTCATCAAATGCTCATTTGGCGAGAATTAATCACGCCAAAGCCCTTTCAAAATATCAGTAACCCCAAATCAGAAAACGATCTCCGAGAATATAAGTACGGCAAATGCGCTTAGGAGAAAATAAGGGGTATACAGAAATAAGAGGGGTGAAAGCGTGAAAGATCCAAGGGCTTGAATTTCAAACTGATAATGCATCTTTAGATTGTCATTAAAGTCGGCCCTGATTCGTGTTAAAACAAATAGCTGCTGACTTTGCGATGACGTGGCACGATGAAAGGTCGATGTATCATGTTACTTTTGAAATGGTTTAAAGTGATATTAAACAAGGATGAGTTTATGCTTTAAACGAAATTGTTTGAAATATTCATTTACATGTTAGTATCCTCGGTATAAAAATGCATCCAGTAAATTTGGATTACCAAAATATTGACATGTTAATAAATATACGTGAAATCCTATTTTTAATTTTTTATGTACGATTTATGTTTTACTTATTCTGCGCATTACTTATGTCGTATGTTTTATGTTATCAAATGCAGCCAACAGTAAATATAAATAGTAATAAAAAACAAAAATCTGAAAGGTTTCAGATTTTAAATTACATCCAAATGGGTTATTAAAAGAGAAGAGATGTATCCAATGAGAAGTGTATCTTTAAGAAGTTCAACTAATTCAGAAGCAATTAGAAACGAAATAAAAACAAAAAAAAAGTGAAAAAATAAAAAAATATGAGATTTCAGATTTTATATTACGCCCAAAGGTGCATTTTTTTACGTTTTGTGTGTTACCTTTATTTATTAAATATCACGTTCTTCGCACTAAAACCATAAAATTTAGTTCAACAGCAATATCGCAAAATAATTTTAAAATGAGTCTATCTGTAGAATTTCCGATACACAGTTCCGCGCGCGTTAGATAAAAAGGTTTTTTTTCCGTAGAGTGTTGCCATTGCTTGCTTTTAAATCATTTGAGTTTGTTCATCAAAAATTCATTAAAATTTTATAAAATATGAAATAGATAATAAAACAAATTCCAAATTCGGGCTTCCAGATGCGCATATTCGGGTGGAAACGTACGTTATTCAAAACTGGATGGCTCTAGGTACCGTTGTGTTATCACATTTGGAGAAACATATATATATATTTATGCACACTCTTTATTATTTAATTTCTTTACTACAGAGCTGCAATATTTTGTGTCAACAGTTTGGAAAGTAATTCAGACTTTTAATGTTTCCAAAGCAAAATCGCAAAACGAAAACAACAGTCCTTCAGGAACAAAGCCCCTTTGGGCTAAAAATAACACGCATTTAGGCAAATGTTATGTACATTCTTCGGATTTTATCACCGACATCTCCCTTTTGCAGGTCACCGATATCTCCCTTTTGCAGGCACGTTAATCCAATGAACTCAAACTGGTAGTCCGCGAGCTGCATGCGGCACGTGAAGCAATTTTACATGGCCAGCAATCATATTTCAATTATGCACTTACAAATACAGTTCTTGTAATTTTAGGGACATAAAGATATAGACCTTCCTTATGTGCGGTCTGTTATTGAAGTAAAAAGAGGTCGTATCTGTATGTCTGAGGTTTTGCCTTTTTCACGATCAAAGCACTCGAGGGCTATCTACTAAATGGTTGAGATGACTTCGTAGGGGACGTTCTAAGGGAAAATGACTCGTATGCATGTTACACATGGAGAAAATCATGAAAACGCCCCTTTCGCCGGCACGCAAATTCCCGGCTGAACTACTGGTGTTTAGCGATTTTATCGCTCGGCCACTGGTGAGCGTGGAATGACGCAGTTTAGCTATATTATAAGCGGTTACTATTTTTTTACAGAAAGGATAAATATCAAAATTAAAAGCAGAAATATAAGGCTTCTTGCCAAAGTTATGGTATAAATTTTCTTTATATATATTTTAACTTAGATGTATATACATATGTATGTATACATGTACGATATATACAAGTATGCGTACACACACACACCAAAATTAAGAAATTTGGAAACAGTTTTACACAAAGACCCAGAAGAATTGGAATTCAATACCAAAAAATTTTAAAATACCTTATAAATATGCAAAATAAGAAATAAAGAAATGTGAAACTAAAACCTCAAAATACAAAAACTGGAAAAACAATTTCAAAAGAAGAGGAATTCATTCAAATCTGATATAACGTTATGAAGAGGAGGATACATCAGACGCAATTGTAATCCTCCTTCCACTTAAAAAACCATTGCATTTGCAGGTTTTCAAGTGAGAAGGGGATTGTAATTGAGTCTGATGTATTTGCGTCTTGATAACGTTATATTAGACTTGATTGAATTCCTCCTTTTTGAAGTTTTTCTTTGTTTTGGTATTTTTTCCCTAGTTCTTGTATTTTTAGGTTTCAGTTTCACATTTCTTTAATTCTTATTTTGCATATTTATACGGTATTTTGAAATTTATTTGTACTAAATTTCACTTTTTTTGCGTCTTTGTGTAAAACTCGTTCTAAGTTTCTTACTTTTTGTCTATACTGATCAATTTTCAGCAGCACAATGCGCGGAAATACTTGGAATAACTACGTTTTTAACAAAACTGTTTTGCGATTATATATATATATATATATACATATATATGCATATGCACAAAGAGGGAAAAAGTTTATGTATATCATATTATAATTTCATTTTAAGACCCTGTTGTTTAAGTTATTTAATAAGCACTCTTATCTTCTGCCTTTCGTTAACATACGAGAACCTCAGAAGTGTAGATAGCGGTGCTCAAAATCTTTTCGCTGATAGAGTAAACTTTTGACAGTTCAAAATTTCTGAGATATGCAGTTTTCTTGAGATAAATTCGAGGGAGTTGAGGTCTTTGAAACAAGAATTAATTACCAAGATCGAATTTTACGTTACGTTTGCAATTCATTCAGTCATTTAAAAAATTCTTCGAGACGTATTTCGCTGTTTTTGTAGCAGAATCAATTAATATAGATTTTGTAATACATTATAAACAAGTTAAAGTTATAAAAAGTGTTTTAGCTAATAAAGTATAATGGAGCTTCCATAAGGAACGGACCAGTATTTCTGAGAAATTAAATAAACATCGGTATTTAATACAATTTCTCTTAAACGACCGCCTTTTTATAGAAGAGTGTAATTGCCGCAAATATGCTGCACCATTCGACGGTCATCTTAGAAAAATATTTTCACTTTCGTGGTAATTAGTCTTTATCCAGGCAATATTATCTGTACCTGCAATGCAAACATAAGTCATTCGCTTTTAAAAGTACTCTATTTCGTTTGTTGGTTGATTTCGTCGACAAAAGAGTACAAGAAATTTCTTCCTTATTTTTACGGAAAATGTTTTAAGAAAATTTGTTCGTATTCAAGTTACAAACCGAGAAAAATCCACCCGTTAATCTGTTCATTTTCCAGAGCTAGTTCATTTCCCAGTGTGGCGACAAATTAGCAATCGAAACTCTATTAACTGTCAGTTTGCTTAGAAACAGGGGAATTAATATCCGTTTTGCTTATGTCCATGCTCATTTTGTATTCTATGGAAATAAAAGAACTAATTTCTCAGATAAAGATGCCATAAATTTACCCATAGATATCAATATTAGCAGTCCAAAGAGCTATTGGAAGTTCTTTCATTAAAAGAAGCTTTTAGCTAAGTGGGATGAGGAATATATTTCACCTTGTAATACTGAGGGCACCAAACAATTCGTTCCTTCTATTTTTTTATAAACTGCATTCTCTATTAATTTTAAGGTATCTTAGTTTTTATCGGATTATGGTAAATTTGCAAGTTACCTGTTTCGTTTCTATCTAAGATCAAACAATTTATGTGAGTGTTCAAAAAAATTACCTCAAGATGCGGAAAATTTAATTTTTCCTGCCCTACCTTCGATGGCCCTAGATTATGCTTTCACAACGATCTGAAAAAGTCGGAGTGACTTGGTCAGTGAACTTATCTGTTTTCATGAAGCCCAGGCTACTGTTCTCTGTTTACGTTCGCTTTATTTACGGATGTAATATTTAATGTTTTAGGTATTCTTATTTTTGTAAGCCCCGTTTTGCACGTTTTTGATGATCGGGGAGACTGTATGTGTTAAAAAAACGTTGTTAATTTTTCAAAATGAATCATTTGTGTAATTAACACTTTTCTGAACTTTTCTCTAAACAAATTACATAATTCAAATCTAATATAGATTTTGATTCTAAGCAGCATTATATTTTTCTTAATTCTTCCCTGCTGACACTAACGCTATAAATGCTCTCAGTAATTATCAAGCAAACTATGTTCAGCCATGTGCTTATTACAAATTTTGAAATAAAATGTAACAAAGATATGAAGCATTCTAAACAGATGCTAAGGAAGCTTCTTATGAACATTGCTTCGTGTTTCATAATTATTGAAATTAATTTGACGGTTTACTGTACATTGATTTTTAAAAGCATCGAAGAACTACACGAACACATGAGATACTATTTTTTCTGCAGCGACTTAATTTTCCGCTGCCAAATAGTAACTTTTTTTAAGTCATACATTTACCAGAAATTTCGTTTAATGTAAAAGTCAAGGAGAATGTTAAAGTTAAATGAGTCTATGTATTTCCAATAAACTGGAATTACTAGTTTTTTCTTCGTTTTTCGTTTGCCAATGAAATTAATAGATTTCTTGTTTCAATATGAATGTTAAGACTTGTGTTTTTACATATGCAGGGAAAATAATCAAAAGGAAATGTAGTGTTTGTAATAGGGCAACAGTAAAAGTAATACATTTGGTTTGATTTGGTTTATTTGATCACGGCAAAGCACTTCCTGGAAGTGCTATCTTAGCAGATAGCGCTTTGAGGGCTATCTGCTAAGGAGAGAGATGCCTTCGTGGAGGACTTTCTAAGCGAAACTGGCTCGTATATGCGTTACACAGCGAAACAACCACGAAAACGAGATTCGTACCTCTAACAGTGTTCAACGGTTTTATCGCTATTATGCTGTTGGGTCCTAATACATTTGGAATTATGTACATTAGGAAAATATACCATTCGCCTGTCTATACTCGAACTCGAAACACTATTTACTGAACCAATGTGCTGTCCGTTGCACTATCAAATCACATGGAAGGTGTACTCTAACTATTTATATTCTTCTTGATCTAAATTTAACTATATAGAAGATGGAGAAACTCTTGTTGATAAACCCTAGCTTCGTGGTGAACAATCGTATAATGTTTTTCGACCTACTACCAGTTGTCAAGGAGGTTTCTGAAGTGAGAACAAATGTGCTCTCGTTCGGATTCCGAACTTTAAGTCACACAACAAGATTCATCGAACTTGAAGTCACGCAAGAAGACTACATGGAAAAAACGCTTTAATTCTATATGGGATCTTAAATCAGGGCTTCTTAAGCGTTCTGATAGGAAAACATTTGACAGCTCACATACAAATACTTTATTTCTTCGAATCTAAGGGCCACGAATTCTAAGATGCAGCTTTTCATTTAAATTCCACCAACAGAGAAAAAGACTTTGTCTCTAAAATTATAAAATTAATGAAATCAAAACCTGAAATACGAATGCAAGCAAACTCTGAAATATATTTAACAAATAAACAATAATTGTTTATCTAAATAAGTAATTTGAATATTTTTATTACTTAGCATGATTAGCAATAGAAAAAATTTACGATTTTAAGACACGATCTGATATAAATCTCACCTCATTTTCAGCGAGGATTGAGTGGGAAAAAGGCTACTTACTGGATTTGGCTAGGTTAGGTTATTTGAATAAGGCACAATAATTACATAATGACTATCAACCTAAGAGGAAAACTTCCTTCTACTCTAAGGTAAACTGGCTCTTAGTCACGTTACGCACGGAAGAAAGCCACAAAAACCGGCTATGCAGCCAGCTCCTTCTCCTGGGATCGAATCTGGGTCGAATCTCAGCATTTAGAAGTCTTAACCGCTCGACCACTAGAGGGGTACCTCTTAAACTCGATGAAATACAGTGGTAGTTCTTTGAAAAGGGCAGGTAAAGAAAACTCTTAGAATAAAATAATATAAAAATTAAATCATGGATACAAAATTATTAATAGATAATTAATAATTACAAATAAATTTATCGTAAAAAATTATAAAATGTTTCGCGACTCACCGTTTGAATCTCGATCTACTATCGAGTGGCTCAGAAAGCGTTATTTTAAGCCATAAATGTTTACCTAATTGATCCTGGATTTAAAAAAAAATGTATACCATAATAAATGAAATACTGAAATTTGTTTGAAAATTTATGCGTAATTTAGAAGAAAAATGCGCAAATTAATTCATTTCCTCTTTAATTTGGTATCGCTTTGCAACATTTATACAGTCGCTATCGGTAAATTAATTAATAGCTCACATAATTTTAAAAATCTAATTCACTAAGTTTCTATCTTTATATGTTCCTAAAATTTTCACATTGCTAACATTTTTTATACTTGTGAGAGTTAGATTATAGTAACACGAATGAATGAATTATTTTTAATTGAATAAAATTCTTTATTACCGTCGCATTTATGTATCAGATTCTGTTGTGATATTTTTATGTTTACAAAATTTAGCAAACTTTATCTTCGTATATTTCCATATTCTCTGCCTTGCTATTTTTTCCCTGCATTCAAAGCTCATAAAACTGATTTTAATATGCTAAGTAATAATTTTTTTTATTAATTATTTCTCTTTGGCTTATCCCCAGTTATGATCATGCTGTCTCATCCAATTAAAGTTTGTTTGTGTTTTATTTATTGAAGAGGATTACAGCTTCACGGCTAATTATATCAGCCTGTTTATGGCTTATTTATCCAGTGGGATTACATCGTTTCACTAAAATTAATCTGCCTTATGAATTATTTATCACGAGTAAAATCATTTTAATTCATTAGCTCTTCTATCGCTTTGAGCGGAGAAAAAAGATGTTTTTCTATCAACTGTGATTCTTCTCATCATCAAATGCCGTCTTTCATTATTAGAGATCCTTTTTTGAACAAATGGCGGTAGATATAATTAAAGGCAATACTTTTTTTAGTGCCAGTTAGTTGTTTTATCTCAAACTCTTCTTTTACGCCGTAACTGTTTCATTTCTTCTTTCGAAACAGTTTAAAAATATTTCGCAGTTTTTAAGCGCTTTGAAGAGCAGTGGAGAAAAAAATGAATTAAATTGCTTGTTAGAAGCATTTGCTGGAGTAATTGCATACCGTTCCTAAAAAAGAAACTAGAAATGCATATTGCATAAGAAATTAAAATAAAAAGTATGCAAATGAGTGAATATTTCCGTAATTAATTTAAAGGTCTATGCTAGGGTAGAAAATATCGATGTTTTTGACATGCAGCGCCATCTTTTGAGCCTAAAACGAAGCAAAATGAGAGTAAAACGATGGCTGCGCTCGGTGCATATCCCTGTAGTAATGAAAATTATTTTATTTTCTAGCTAATAAGTAATTTTTTTTTTAATTTTTACATCAATATCAAAGATTTAATAATTCATTTAAGTCAGTTTGTTACTAACCGTGTCAAATACTCCAAGAAAATAATTTTTATCATTAAAGCGGAGGCTAAAATCAGGCAAATTTAACAAATTTTAATCCGGCCGAAAGTTTTTCTCTTGAACTGAGAAATACTGTTAGTAAGTAGGTATTTAAATATTTTAATTTTGAACTTAAATTTAATTCGATACTCATACTTTCACTAACATATTAAATTAAAAAAATTATTTCATTTATTTGAATTCGTATTTTATCGTCGTTGACATTACGCACCGTCATGGCAGAAAATTTTATAATAATATTAATAATGTGTATTTTTTAAAAATCTTACTAGATGAAATAAATTAATTACACCCATCAACTGAATAAAATCAGTTTTAACGGATTTATCTTTGCATATGTTTTGTTAGTTTGAGGCCTTAAGATTCCCAGCGCTTGGAAAACTTTTAATGCTTCTATCAGCAAAGAACTGGAAAATTTCTGCTGTTATTTCTCGCAAATAGGCAAATGGTAATTCATTCAAATTTTAAAATCGGTGAATAGCATTAGATCATTAATATTAATATTTTTTTAACCTGAAGTGTTGTCTTCAGCTTCCGATTTCTGACCCTCTCTAGTTGTCTAATTCCGTCCTCATCTTATTTTCAATAATAATTTTTGCTAATGTTATCTCTGTTTGCTCTGTTTCTATGGATGTTAACTAAGGCAAGCTTTAGTGCTTTCTTAAATTTCCTTTTAAATATTTGGATCACAATATTGAGAGTCATCTGTAATATTGCAAATGTAGTTCCTGAATAATCTAATTCATAAATGAAAGATATTCTTGTCTAATTTTTATGGCCGAAGCTGGAATATTATTGATACATTTGTCGACCAAGGTATTGAAGTAAATATTATTTCCAGGTGTTTAACCAGTCATCTGTTCGTAGTAACCTGTACCTGAACCTGCGTTTTATTAGTTTCATTATATTTTTATAACATTAATTGATTTTCTTTAATAATTTCTCTAAATTGTTTAATTTTCTCAGAATCTTCAAAATACTTTCTCAGAATTGTAAAATCTTTTCAATATCTCAGACCTTATGTCAAAAGTATGCACTAACAACTGTGCTCATCAACTTTGCATTACTCTTCCTAACATATGCTACAACAGTGCTTTAATTCGTCAAAAATTTCACAGTGTAAAAATTCTTCATAGCATCTATGTTATACCTGCAACAAAATTTTATACCTCACGGAAAAATATCTGTAGAATGTAACATTCTTTGTAAGAGTGCAACATTCTTTGTGAAAGTGTAAAATATTCTCTGTAACATTTATATCACCATTATATCAAAATTTTGTACCCAAAGAAATTTTTTTAATAAAAGCCGCTAAATGGGCGAAAAAGGCTGAAAGTCTTTCAGACGGAATAGCTACTCATTCTGTGGTTTTCTGTGATTAGTGCTCAAATTAACATATCTGGGTCACCAAATTGTAATAGCCCGTTAGGTCACTTAATTGGCAATTCATTAAATTTCAGTAATTGCACGTATTGTAATTCTAAAGTATTTCCTTAACCCAAAAGCGGGAGCTAGCCCAAAAGGGCTACTGTTTCCGAAACGGCATTTGGGGTCGAATAACTTTTCAAATTACGCAAAATATTATCGTCGTGTATTATATTTAAAGAAATTAAACAATGAAGAATCTGCACGAATGTATGCACGTTTCTCGCATTGTGAAAAACGATAAGGATCTAGAGGCATCAAATTTTGAACAACATAGTCCTCCACCCAAACTTAGGCACCTAGAAACCCGAATTTGGAATTTGTTTTATTATCTACTTCCTATTTTGTGAAACTTTGAGGAATTTTTGATTAAAAACTCAACGATTTCAAAGGAAGTAGTGGTAACGCTATACGAATAAAACACTTTTATCTTTAATACACGAGACTTTCTAATGGAAATTCTTAAGATATGCGGATTTTAAATGTTTTCAGTCCATAGGGGCGTTAGCCCAAATGTCTCGGAACGTGTATGTGTGTGCTTGTAAATGAAAAGATTATTCCTTTGGATGTAATATAAAATTTGGAAGCTTTCAGGTTTTCTCTATCTTTTTTTATTTTATGAAATTAAATCCTTATTACATGAAATTAAATTGGTAATCTTTCCTTTTAAAACTGAAATGCTGACCCTTAAACAAGCAGCACATATTATAGCAAATACACAAATCGAGACTTTATAATTAGTTTTTGCATGTACCCAGCAGAAAGTTTTCAAAGTAAATTCGTTTAATTCCAGACCCACGAAAGACTTTACTAGCCCAAAGGATCTATAGCCCAGAAGATATATTATCCTCGAAATGGCATTTTGCCTCGATTCACTACAAACGGCGAATCTCTTTTTAAATTGTTGCCATTAAATATTACCCCCCTGTATTATGTTTAAAGAAATTAAATAATGAAGAATCTGCATTAACATATGTATATTTCTCGCACTGTGAAAAATGACGGTACTTAGAACCATCAAATTTTGAATTATGTAATTCTCCAACCAAACATGGGCAACTAGAATCACGAGTTTTGAATTTCGAATTTGTTTTATTATCTATTTCATATTTTGAAAAACTTTCGCAAATTTTTGATTAACAAACTCAACGATTTCAAAGCGAACAGTGGCAACACTCCATGAAAAACAAACATTTTCATTTAAAGCGCGCGAGACTGTCTATCGGAAATTCTAAAGATATGCTATTTTTAAATATTTTGTGGTATTGCTGTTGAATTGAATTTCATGTGGTTTATATGCAAAGAGCATGATATTTAATAAATAAAGGTAACACACAAAACCTAAAAAAATCTGAAAGAATTTTTTTTTATAAATTTATTTTAATTGTTTCAGCGTTTGCATGTGGAATAACTGTTTGATACAACAGACACAGTTTTCCATCTTTTTCAGTAATTGACGCCTTTTTATTGAGATTAGTTCGTTTTAGCTTCAGATTTGAAATGAAAAAACATATGAATCTTTCTTTCACATGAAACAAATGTGTTATTATTAGTAATTTTAATTTCAAAGTGATATGTACGAAAAATATTTGAAGACAAAATTAACAGCTTATGTATTCAACATATTCAGTTCATAGGAGCACTTTAATATTTTGAGAAGAGAAATGAGAAATTCTAAAAATATATGAATGAGTATTTGGAAACTTTTAGCGGCAGTTCAAATTCAGGTAATAATCCTTCAAAGATTTAAACAATATATAATATTAGCAACTGAATACTTAAAGCCCTTACATTAAATTCAGACTGTAATGTTTTAAATGTTTTATAAATCTAATTATGCTTTTTATGTCTTTACGTAAAAATCTCTTTACAGAGAGACATTAACTCCATAAAATTTACAAAAATGATACAATGTTTTGGAAACAAAAAAACAGAAATTCTGAAAAACAAAAGGGAAAAAGGAAGAACCTTTTGCAGGCTTCGAAGAACTATTAACTACTGGTAAAGTAGAGAAATCTTATACGACTATTTGGCTGATGCCAATGCAATAGTAAAATATGAAATATCGTGAGAATTATGTGAAAATGGGACCCAGAGACATGAAACCAGACTACGTGATTGGCAAAATAGTGCCGATTAATTATTTCCATGCGAGAACATCCACAAAACTTCGATATTTTTAGAGGAACGAAAGAACTAACATTGTGACCTATAAAGCGCAATAAAATGAGACATAACTCAACTGCCTTTAAAAATACTCATTTTTGTGAACAATATTTTCGACAATAATATTTTTCAAACAAAATTATTACATGTAAAAGTAACTACACAGATATCAGTTCTAAGCTTTTTACTTTCATTTAAATCACATGCGAAAAGAAATGTGCATGCTCATTTACGAAAATTGTTGCATTTTAATTCTGATGTTCCGGGACACATGGTTTGAAAACTCATCATCTGATCAACTGATCCCTGAAAATTCATACAACTGCACTTGCGAACTGAAATGCGAGTTTGTAAGAAAATCTCCTTTAAGTCACGAGCGCTGCTATACCAAACGCGTCAATTGTTTCCGATCGTAAGAGTTTAGAACGTCTAGAGGGAAACATTTCGGGATGTACATTCAGTTTAAAATGTTTCCTCAAGAATGAAATATCTAAGAAAGTGTGTGAGATTCGAAAATTATTTCTTCTTTATAAATACTTTTCTGTAGTGGTTGAAATTTGAAATGATTGAACTTCTTTGTGTTAAATTTTTTGTCCCAACATTTTCTAAAAGAAAAATGAAAGAGTGATTTTTCAGTGAATCATATAGCATTGAAGAAGAAATCTGTTCTAAGGCTTATAAAAATTCGAATAATAGCGATGAGGAATAGTCAAGATTTCTTAGAAATTATTTCAAAATTACAACTATAAATTCTGATTCGAATACTGATAAATGCAGTGATAATAAGCGCAGTGTAGATAGTACGGATCATATTTTACAAAAATATGTTGAAATGTTGATACCGAAAAACGCACAATTCAGTTAAGTAAACGGAGTGAATTTAACTGTCGGCAACAGTTATTTTCGTTTCTTTACTTCAACAATAATTTTTTCATACCTAATGTACCTCGTAAGTATTCAAAGAGCTCTCATGCGAATACGGGTGACGCAGCAGTCAGAGTCATAAATTTATTTTAAATAAGGCATTAAATTCATGTTACTTCTATTCTGTGCTGTCTGTTTGTTTCGTGGTCTTCGCCAGAATACGTATCAGTTTGAGCTTAAAGAGAGACGAATTTGTAATATAAAGAAAGCGCTGTGGTAACCACCTAATAAAGCAGTTTAACTTGAAACGAACATCAGTTTAACTTCAGACAGTCAGTTTTGACTTTGGCTGATTTGTGGGTTAGTGAATGTATTTTGCTATCTATTAGAGAGCAGGAATAGAATTTCTGTGGGGATGCGGATAATATGTTGAACATCAGATTGTGCGTTTTATTTGAACATCTTAAACTCCACAAATAGCGGTAGCAATTATTGTTTGATTTAAAGTCATAAACTACTACTTAAAACTTCTTAATAATAAACCTTTTAGCTAAGTTTTATTTCTTGCCTGTGATATTGAAATTTAATTAGACATTTGTTGAATTATCATTTTTGAAAAAATGATAAGTCAATCGAAATGAGAAGAGTTAAACAAACTAAAGTTAGTTAACTAATTATGTTTAACCCGAAAATTGCGCTGTCGCAAAGATGGTCGAATTTTTAAAAAAGTTTATAATAGAAATAACTCACAAAATGCCATAAATAACCGTTATGTTTCCAGTTTTAAAAATTTGAAAACAGGATTTTGACGCAAAAGTTGTGCTCCATTGCCCTGTCCCGTAGAAAAATGGCTACGAAAGAAGATATATGTAGATGACGCAGAATAGTCTCAAAATAAAGTACGGAGTTAAACGGGAAAAATTGAAGTGCACAAATCATGTTGAGGAAGAACTTCAGAAAGTTTAATACCTATTTTCTTGCAAAAACATCGCAGTAGTAATAATGATGATGATGATGATGAAATTGCCGTTCCTTAACTTCATCTTTAATTTACAATGTTCATCAATTACGATAAAAATAAAAATTTCGTAAAAAAGTCACAAAAATAGCTCAGCCTAGAAATCAAACGATTTTTTTTTTGTTTTCCTTATAAATCATTTAACTTATGCTGTTTTTCTAAAAAAACTCTCAGTAGCCTGTGGCACTTTCAAGGAAGCCAGAAACAATACATGCGTTTACTATCGAACTTTTCCCAACTTGCTCTTCGAATAAAATCATTTTATGAGCTTATTCTTGAAGTAAGTTGAGAAATTCTTTTTTTCTCCGTAATTCTTTTATTGAGTTTCTTTGCGTTATTTTTATAAGTAAGAGCTTTTTAACCCTGTTCCCAATAATTTTAAAGTTGTTGTTTACTGGTGGATTTCTCTCCCATTCTTTTATTTCTTTTGTGTCCGACATCCAGGTTGAAATACAAGGGAGAAAAACTTTATTCTATTCACTAAAGATCAATGCATTTCTACTTAAAAGTTTTTTCTTTCCCAGTTTAAGAGTATTTTACATATTGCAGTAGTTGTTGCTCATATTAGATTTCAAAAAGCAACATTTTAAGCATATTTCTTTTCTTCCGTAGGTTAAATTAAAGTCTAAATTTTACGCTTTAAGATTATCCGACACAGATTTTAATATTTCATTTCCCTTCTTCTTTTTTCCCCAAAAGGAAATAATCTTATTCTTCCAGAAAAGAAATTGATTTAAATATGTATTTTTCTTGTTTGCTTATTTCTTTTGATCTTTAAATTTTTAAAAGTATGTATTTCAAATCGAATTTTAAATCAGTAGATGGTTATCTTGGCATTTTACCATTAGACAATTATTGCTATTTTTCCTTATTAAATACATTACTGCGTATGTGTGGGAAAGAATGTAATGCCATTATATGGGTACATTTATTACTACATACATAGACCACGAAATTTTGGAATACTTTATTCACCAGCCAGAGTTTTTCGTATGTCAATACCGAGGACTGACAACGTCTCCCTTCGTCAGGAGAAAAAGGTAATTTTTGTTAAATTTTAATTGAAAGACAATTTAAATAATTAAAATAAAATTTCTCGAGTTTACGTACTTGCTTTAATTTATTTAATGCAATGAATAATTCCAGTTGTTAACAAATGAGTTTGTAGAATACACTGTTTATTAAATTATATGGCATATTTCATATTTTATAAAATATATGGAAATTTAACGATTATTTTAATTGAAACCAGTTTTTATATTTTTACAAATTTAATTCTTTATTTAAAATTTCTTTTAAAATACATTCGATTTGTATTTAAAGTAGGAAACTTTTATAAAAAAGCAGGTTTTTTGAAACTGGGAAATACTTATAAAAAGAACAAATTTATTTGAATAGAATGTTATCTTACCATTCACATTTTCTTTTGCTTAAAACTTCTTGATTATTTACATTTGCAATTCAAAGTTAAGAAAAGTAAAGAAAGAACAGAAAAGAAAAATAGAATTTGTAATAAACAGAATTGCTCTGAAATAAGATTAATAACAATATCCTTATATTCGACCAAATTAAATTACCATTTCATTAATCATAAATTAATCCTCTTACGATGTAATATATTTTTAAAACCTGCTTAATGTTAGAAATAATATAGCTGCATTAGCATCTGTAGGATAATAATCTGTGCTATGATAAAAGGTATGCTGCAATAATAAAAAGATAAAAATAACTTTATATAAAATAGATAAAAAGATAAATAATAAATAATAAATAGATAAAAAGAAATTTTAAGTTACGTGGTTTTAGTTAAATGCATCGAAAAGGGAAAAATTTAAAATAATTTTTAACTATTATACTAATTTGTCAGTTGGGAATAAAAATAAATAAAGTGAAGAAGCTGAAAACAGTTATAGTTTTTTTAATCAAAATTTTGAAGAAGGGAATTAAACATAATCGTTCATTTCTATATTATTCGCTATCTTTTGAAATCTCTCAACACCTTGATGCAATAATTTAATTTGTTTACGAGCGCCTTATAATTTTCTGTTTAGTCTCATAGTACCAAGTTTATTATTATGCTAAAAATCTGTTTTACCGTTTAGTGCGTAGTCCATGTAACATACAAAGTTTTTTTTTTGGTGATCAGTTAATGTAATTCTTATACTATTTCGTCTATAGAATGTGGAAAAGTAATAAAGAAACCCCCCATCTGAACACAGCGAAATTATCTATCCTCAATCGTGCAGGAATAATGTACGCATGACATCCTTTTCTATTATTCTTCGGAGGGGCATTCAATAAATTTTTATCTAATTTAGAAATCGAAATTTATTGCTTCATATTTAAGAAGTTTTTCATGTAAAATTAATAATAATGTAATTTAAAAATCTGATTTCATCTTCAGGTAAAATAATTAACGATGTCACTAACGATGCAAAATTTATTTTGATTTAAAAATCGCTTATTTTTAAATTGCGCGATTTTAAAAAATCGAACAATTTTATCAAACTTCTAAAATTCGCTAAAGTATAGTAAAAGTTTTCTAGACATTTGAAAAAAAAACCTTTAATTGGAGGATAATGTTTTAATCTATCTTTGATATAAAAATATAAACCCTGAGATAAATAATTAGTTTGGCATTTAGCTTGTACGTGCGGGAAAACTTTTTACATCAAAATTTCAAAAAATATAGCTTCGTTTTACTGTGATCATAAATATATACATCTAAAAAATTTCAGAAATTCGGGTAGACAGAAGACGACTAAACATAGCGGAACAAAACTAAGCAAAAAAGGATATTTGATGTGAGGCTACCACATGACTTGTACACATAATATATGTGCAAATTGTACTACACTGTATATGCCTATTAAATTGTACAATTTTTTTTTTCTGATTCATTCAGAGTTATTTCGTCGAATTATTCTAGCTGGATTAACCAATACTTCAAGGCAAGATGAAAGTAATATCAAAAACTGTAAATTTTGAAATTAAATACCTCGGTCAATTTTTTTCGTACGAGAGTCAATACTGCATTTTTTTGTTTGTTTGTTTGTTTGTTTGTTTCAAAACGAGTATAAAACTTTTACATACATAAGAATAGGAACCGGGAAACCACAATAAAGATTTCGTTATTTGTCCAATATTAATTTTTTGAATTCTAAATTGCCAAACTATAAATAGTTTCGTCATTTAAAATAACTTCTGTAACAGGAATTATATATGTCTACGACCAACAGAATTTCAACGTTCTAAGGCTAATCGTTTCTGATTTATGCGAGCTGTATACGTAGGTTCGTAGATAAAATGTCATGAAAAAGCCTATTTTGAATCCAGTTTGCAGTTCCAATTTGAAACAGAAAGTTCTTTATTCTGCCCTCGGGCGCAGATTTCACACAAATAGTCAAAATGGATTCAGGAATGGTAAAAGGGGACAATTCCGCTATTTCCGTTGAAATCTGATAACTGAAAATTTTCGAGATTAATGTACTTACCTTGAACAAAGAAGTAAAGAAAAAGAGTAAAAAAGAAAGAAGAAAAACCTGAAAGGATTCAGATTTTAACGTCGTATCACAGAATTTGTTAAGATCTTTTATGCTTTCGCTGAGCACAGCAGGTTACCATTCTGCTCCTGGACTCACTACTGTAAACACAATTTTTCTGTCTTTTAAGTTTTATTATTAGGCATCGTTTTTATCGCATTTAAGCAACATATAATTCAAGAACAAAATCATGAAATGTTTAAAAACAGCATATCTTTAGAACTGCCAACCGAGTATTAGGCTTGCTATACGTTTAGGTATAAATTCTCTTCATTTTCTTTGAAAACTAGCCGTTCGAACGACGAGTTTTCAGAAAAATTTTTGAAATAGTCTCCTAAATGCGTTCTCATAAAAAAGACAAAAGTATGTAATGATTTTAATGAATCCAGCTAACATCATTTCATAAAAATATTTAATATGTGTAATTATACATCTGATGATTTATGTGCATTTTTATTTAAATCAATTAAATTAAAAAATAGTAAAAGTGTCTTTAATAACTGCATTCATTGTTTTTAATCACTTAATTTACTACTCAGTAACAGTAATATTTTTAATTTATTTTTCATAATATTTCTGCTTCATGGAATGGCAACACAGTGATGCTTGGAGATAAAAACTATTCTAACAACACATTGCTTTCAAATAGCCTAATTTGTGGATTAAAATTGAAAGAGATAAACATTTTACATTTTGCCGCATGGCAATAGTCCGGCGCGTTGGAGATAAAAATATTTTATTTTGAAAGGTGTTGTCCATTATCTCTTTCAAATCACTGAGTTTGTCAAATAAAAATTCCTTAAATTTGTACAAAATATGAAATAAATCAAATTGGAAATTCAAAATTCGGGTTTGGAAATGATGTACGACTACACGTAAAAATTCGGTAGCTCTAAGTGCCGTCGGTTTTTCACAATGTGAGGAACACACATATGTACATACAGATTCTTCATTATATAATTTCATTTTTTTAATAACACATGGTGATAACATTTGGTGGCAACAATTCGAAAAGTGATTCGGATACAAAAGTGATCCGAACAAAAACTGAGTTTCAAGGTTAGCACCTATTGTACTAAAAACTGTGTCTAAAAGACTATCGCTCACATTATTATTAAATTGCAGTCAGTCACATCTTTTTTAAGATTAAAATTAATTATTGAATCAAAACAAAATAAAATATAACGATGAACTTATTAAGAGATCTCTGGCTTTTTAAAATGTCATCTTAACGAACGCCTTTTGTTTAATTTATAAGAAGGAAAACTATATAAACTTCTATAACACATTCTCCTTTCGCTCCGGAAATTGAATTCAGAAAACAAATATCCGTTTTTAAAGATTTCTATTTATTCTACTAGTGGCGAACTGACTTCTATGAATTGAAATTACTTTAAGTAGTTGTATTTCTGACATCAAAAGTTGAAGAAAAATGCCTTTTTAATTCTATCTTACATTAAACAATCGATGTATCAAATAAAAATTCATCTCAATGCTATTTCTCTCATTGACCTGAGCTGTTGAATTCATTTAAGAAGGAAAAAATTAAGCTTTTTCGCGTCTTGGCAATGTGGCGTATGTATGAATACAGAAGGAACTCGAATTTTGATTAAAATTAACGATTTATATCTCCTCTCATACATCCTTAAATAGCCCAGGTTCTGATAACATGTCTTCATTTTTTTTTGAGGGGGAGGGTATTTAAGAAGATAAAGTATTTTTTAAAGTGTGCTTTCTTATTGACAGAGTGATTACAATTGCTGAATACCGGTAATTTGAATCCAAACAAAATGACTAACAGCATGGGTGTTTTTTTTAGTTTTACTTATTATGAGTCACAATGACGTAAATATGAACCACGCTTCCTCAGAAATTTTCTCTACGAAGACATTTCATTCCTTCTTTTGATAGCACTAGCGTATCTGCCTTATATAAAAAACATGTTAGGTTATCAATTATTATAAAACCTCCTTGTAAAATTTAAATTGCACATTTTCCTTTCATTCACCTTCATGGAAAGACACATTTTGCTCTTCAGTTACACTAATACAACAAAGCAGAACACTTGTTGAACATTATTTCATATTCTAATGATAAAAATATTTAAAAACACTGCAATTTGAAAATTTCAAACTGCAATATAAGAATCAAAGAGTTTACCATTAATGTTTCAAAATTTATTTAAAAATATATTTATAAAAATAAAAAATCATAAAAATTAAAAAGAAATTGCAATTTGACATCTTGTTATGCATATTTTACATCAACGCGTGAAATAATATTAAGCTAAACAGTTATGATAGATTTACTAGTTTTAGTCCTCAAGAAATGAAAGATTTATAAGATAAAATTTTATGTTTAAAATTTGCTGTTCAAAGCGGCAAAGTGAAATGGTAAGAAAACATTTGCTAATGCCATGGAGACTTATGAATTTATTTAATAAAGAAAAGTCTTTATTATTCAGGACGTAGCTGTGCACAAAATGCCTTGAGCATGAGGCTAGCAACAAATATTTTTTTCACGTGGTTACTTTTCTATTTTGCATGGACATGAAGGGATTGCCTTCGGAATAATAAAAAATAAAAATTCGATTATTAATTTTAAGTTTTCTGTATTTGTATATTTCAATTATTTTTATGTATGCCTCTTGTATACAAAAAGTAGAATATATTTTTATAGGTTAAATGAAAGAAAGAATTTGTAACAAAATTAAAATGAAAGGAGTAAAATAAAATCACAGAACGTTTTGTATAATGCGTACTTATGACGTTTTGCGTACTTTGTATGTCTAACGAGGAAGGCATCCAGCTCAAATACGGCAGTATATAGGAGATCATCGTAAAAGAAGGAGATAAAAATATCTTATCATCGATTTAACAAAACCAATAAATCGATTTAGCAAAACTGAGCTTCACGATATCCCCGACTTAATGTTTATTTTCGTTGGTCTACCTTGTACAGTATAAAGCTAAAATCAAATTATCTTTGTTTAAAAGATATATTCCCTTGATTTTGTAAGGAACTGTTGCATTCCCCTGTTTGTATTCTCGTGGTGTAAATGGTTACCTCGTCCATTTGGTAGCTGAAATACCCATGAGACAGACACCGGCGACTGCACAATTATTTTCGTCTTTACTAGTACGAAACATATAACAATTTTTTACATTGGCCCTATAAATTAACTCGTAGTGGACGATAATTCGTTGCCACTTGTATTTGCACAGGTAGGTCTCGCGTTTCTTTCCGGTTTTCTTTAAGTGAAGAGAATGCAAAAAATCATTGCATACCTTCGTGCGTGATCTCTTAGTGAACGTCGATAGCACGTCCAGCTTGCAGTTGGAACATTTGCAGTTTTATCTCAAAGAGAATTTAATCTTCTAAGCCAAGAACAACGTGATGTTTTCAAAGCCGGCGAGTTAACAGCATGATGCCATAGTGATTTAAAGGACTGAAGCCTTACCTTAAATTGAAAATTACCCTAAAACAGTAAATTGAAAGCCACAAATTGAAGTTTTTTTGCATCAAATTGTTAAAGAAATTCATGATAAATAGGCGGTTGATGCAGGAAAAAAGAGGAGTAGATAATAGAGATATAAGCAGCAAATGAGACTATTCTACATTGTATTAAAAACAAATGTTCGATGATGTTGGACGTGGACAAGACTATTTTTAACGAATTGAAAAATGTTACTTTATAATTTAAGCTGACGCAAAGTTGCCTTAAGATAGTGCTTTTAATAAATTTTGCCCTGCATAGACTTGGAAGAGCTAGAAAAATTTCTAATAAAAGCTTCAGCATTTGGTAAAAATATCCTGTTCAAAACCCAATTAGATGTGTCTGCGAGTTAACGATAATTTTTAATTATTTCTTGACAATCACGGTTTATAATATCCATGTAAAATATTCTCAGAAGAATAGATTATTAAATATTCTCAGGAATTTCCAATAAAACGTTTCTTAAAAATAAAGGTATGGCAAAATGATTCTGAGATATTTTCTAAGATTGACAATGAAATACTACCAGAACTGAAAATTCTTAACCATCCACCAGTGGCAATGGCAGCTCATCGTCTATTCCAGTTACGTTAACTTCAAGTTAAAGTACATAACTAATGATGACGCACAGCGGATGTGTATCCCGAGAGATGATTAATCAAATTTATCCAACCATCAGCAGCCAGGACTTAGAGCGGATTAACGGTGTGTTAGTGTCGGAGGGCGAGCTCGGTGGGATGGTGTTTGCGTTGAAGGCCTGTTTAAACCAGTTCGCAATCGTTGGAATTAACCTGGCTAATGGCACCGGATGAGATGTGTGTATACTTGTCAGTTACGGTTGTGGAATATTCCTCTTTGAGCCAGTATTGTTATTTCAGTTTTCGTACTGATTATTCAAGTCGAAAATGCACCATTTCAGATATTCAAAAATAGAAGGATTTATTATGAGCAATTTAAATATCTTTCTTTCTCTGTTTACATATCTATTTTAAATTGTCTTTGCTATTCTATATAAAATTTAACTTAAATATATCACTTATTTTAATTAAATGTTGCCATGAAGCCTTCTGTTTAGCTCAGCATGAAATAAATAACACTAATATATTATTTATATTTTTGGTTAATTTTTTTTATCTTACGTCATTATTTTGTGATTGGAATTTCCATCTGGTAGAATTAAGCTTTCACAGTTTAGAGCCATTATTTTTAAATTTAGTAACGTGGCGATTATACGAAATCAAATTATTCGACTTACCCAGTTAGACTAACACTTTTGATTTCAAGGTCAGATCACAAATGAGGCTGTCCAAATACGGTAAAAATTTCTATGAAAAAGAAGTATTGGAATGAAAAAAGGAAGCGGAATGTGATCTTGAAATTAAATGATGGGATAATGAATATTATTGATGTAAAAAAAGGTAATATGTAAGAAACTGGTAGAAATTTAAATTACGATAAAAACGAAATTAATGACTGATTAAATATTGACATAAATAATCCAGCATTAAGTTTTGGTGAATCTTCTTAAGTTACGATTATGAATCAAAATTTGGCGATTGTTGATCGATATTCGGCCATTATGGCGACAAGTTTTTCTCTTTCACTATAAAAACACAGTTTACCAAACTTTACTGATTATAGCTTTTTTAATTGCTATCAGATAAATACTCCTCCAAAAGTCGACGTGCAACTGAAAATGAACACAGCCAAGTAACATGCTCTATTCGAAATGGACAAGAAAGTGGAATAAGTGAAACCGAATGCTAGGATAATTATCCAAAGCGATCAAATAATAAAGCCTTTAAATGCTTAGAAGAGCTAAGAATTATCTCTAATGGCAAGAAGCTCATAATCAGTTTGAACTTTTATGCCTAAAAAGAAGTGATGAGGTAACCGCTTATAAAAAATACCTTCTCTGAGATAAATGTAATGCAAAGATTTCCCTGGTAATTAAAAATATAATTGACTAATTAGTGTTACTGAACTTCACGTAAATTTCATATGGTAATGACAATGGAATTAAAGAGGCAGGCAGCTAGATAATATCTGGTCAAAGATAGTATGACCCTGATTGGCATTCTGTCAAACACTTAAACCATTAGACGGAAATTCGATTGTCTAAAGAGCAAACTAGAAAGACACAGGATGTTAAGGCCAACTTTTCAGTTTCCTTGAATTTGCGTCAAAACATACTTATCAGCCTAAATCGAGCCCACCACCCAGAACGTCATCGTGATTTTCCCCACGTGTAAGGAGTTCACAAAGCAGTTTCTCTTAGAAAACCCTCCATGAAAGCTTCTGTCCCCTTAGGCCTTAGAGTGCTTTACGTAATTAAATAAACCAAACCAAACTATCAGCGTAAATTAAAAGCACTACAATATGCTCCATATCAAATACATGAAAATTTTGTAGAATATTCTGTAAATTTTTTGGGATGTTCAGAGAATTTCTTCCTGCATCTTACTGTAGTTAACACCAAACAATAATTATAGAAAACTTATTTTTTTGTAATGTCTTGTCATGCTTCTTAAAAAAAGATTTAAACACTTTTCCTAATCACTTACTGAGAACAATATTTTAACTAAATAGCGAGTAGGAAAGCAAATATCTATTTTATGCCTGCATATTTCCTAGGTCTCCAGATAATATTTTAGAATTTCTACTTCTTCGAAACCGTGAATGTCTCTGAATATTTAGTAGCACACACGTACTAGAACTAGTGAAGGAAGTTGCAGAAACAAAACAAAAACATGCTTACATTTTTGCGATTGCTATTCATCCATCTCTTAAATCTGTAATTGCATTTCTGGATTTTGTACTTTACCAAATTTCTGTTAAATTCTTGAAAATTAAAAGTCCCACTATTAGCTCCAGTGTTTAAGAATGCTAAATACTGATATTTTGACCTTGGTTCGAACCCAGACAAAAGCTCTGGCTGCATGGTAGGTTTTGTTATTTTCCATATGCATAGTGTAAATACCTTTGCCACACTCTAATAGCCCTAGACTTTGCAAGACAAATAGCCCTAGTCTTTCCCACACTCAGATAACCTAACAAATTTTCAGAACTAAATTCATCCTTTTTAAGTGCCGGACTGTTTTAAAAGTACTTTTAAACCAAAATTAAGTATAATTTTTAAAATGTATATTTAGTATTTTGTTAACTAAATGGCGATGTTACTTAAATAATGTTTGTCTTGCTGCGTTTTCTCAATTTCTATGTGCCGTGTTCAACGATAAATGTGCAATGTTCATCTAAAATACGGCTTCGTGGTTTTTTCTATGTGTAGTATAAATACTAGTCAGTTTTCATTATAAACTCCTTCGCAAAGGCAGCCATTCGCTTAGATAGATATCCCTCGTGTGCTTTGCTTCACTCAGATAACCTAACCTTGTAGAGACATTAGGTTATTTTGAAGCAGGTTACGTGAAAAATGTCCACTGATCTAGCCACGACTCAAACTGGATCTCTCGAATACGCGCAGAGTGTGCTACTGTTACACCACGAAGGCATGCAGAAAGGAGGGAGAAAATGCCTTAAATATTCCAACTTCTAAAGGGTGACTGGTTATTAGGGGACTCAACTGCCAAATCCTAGTGGTGAAGAATCATCATCGATTAGGTGACCTTTTAGTTCGGACGCCACTGCAGAGAAATTAGGTTATTTTCGATGTCAGGGAGCTAAAAAATATGCAATGTCCTCACCGGCACTCGAACCTGTACCTCTCGAAAACGCGTCGTGTGTGCTACCTTACACCAGGTAGGCATACAGAAAGGAGGGAGATATATACTTTATAACCTAACCTTCAGAACTAAATTCTTCCGTTCTAAGTGTCGGACTGGTTTAAACGTATTCTTAAACGTAATCGTTTGACAAAATAAATATTAAAAGAGGCATTATTTGCGATGGAGGAAAACTTACGTTAAAACCCCATATTTTGACTTATGTGCGTATAATTATTAAAACCTATTATTTCATTTATCTTTAAACAACTAATTACTTTAAAGTTGTGATAACAAATAAATTGTGTTGAGTATTGTGTATGTTCATATTGTATTGAATGGAAAACATTTTGTACTTTTTATCTAATTATCTGAAATATGGTAGATTCCGGGAAGGTTAAAATAGCTGGATTTACTCTGCATCGAAACAAAATAAATATGAACATCACTGTCAGATCAGTAATTAGGAGGTTTGAAAAGTAATCAGTTTTTTTGTTGTTGTTGTTTGTTTCAAAATTCAGCGTTCGGAGATTTTATTTAGATTTTCATGCGAAACGTTTTATAGTTTCATAATTTAGAAGACTCAAAACCGAAGGCTTTTGAACTGTAAATATTTTTATTATGTTTTTTCTTATACTGATTAATAACAATTTAAAAAAATATGTTTACTTAATATTTTCTTGTTTTTTATTTCCCAGCTTTAAAGGGGATATGCCATTTCCTTATCTGAAATATATTCATCTTATGCTCTAAAATATTCAGTTTACAACAACATATTTCTTCTGTTCTGCCTGGTACCGTGTTCCCAGAAAATTATTCCAAATCTTACTTTGTCTTTAAAAGTTATCTCAATAAACATTTAATATTTTTCTTTCTTCATAAAGCAAACTCTCCGTAATATTTTTCCAATTTCACGATTTTTCACTGACTAATTTAACAATTAATCAATAAGAGCTCTAAAATTCAGATTTGTTTCTTATTAAAGTATAAAATGTTATTTGCAGAATTTCCTAAACATAATTTTTTGGATAAAAAGTTTAATGCAGTTGGTCGTGGCTATTCTGGCTTCTGTGACCTAATTAGAACAAGGCCACGAATTTTATGGTGAGGAGAGCATGATTGCGTTTTTTGTTGGTATGGGATTTGAGCACAACATAGGCGAAAGTAAGACTTTTCCCAGCTCCGCCACAATTTTGATAGAAGCCCAACATGTGTCTCTACTCCTTTTTCCCTACTACCAAAGCATTTGAAAGGACTTTCGCCATGTATTTTGAGTGTTTCCGTCCTGAACAGATACTTTACATTTACAAGCCTTTCTGAATTTCGAAATCGAACCTAGAGCACAAACATCATCCAGGAGCACTCACCGCTATACTGATCAAGGGGGCGAAAAGTTCAAATGGAAAAGTTTATTAGGTATTTACTCGTGATATTTGGCATCAGTTCGCTATCAAATGATTTCTGTCAGTAAAATGCATTCGAAATTAGCTTATTTTAAATGGCTTAATTTGTTGAACAATTACAATTTTTATATAAGATAAACTAAAAATCTTATGTTATTTCAAATGGCAGCACTTTGGAAAGAATCACAAATGGTAAATGCCGTGTTAACGTAGCGTAACATAACATAATGGCGTTAGAATATTGAAGAGGTAAACTGCACCTGTTTCTACGTGGACAAGATACTTTTTGTGGAGTTGGAGGACTAACATTCATAAGTGATCCAAATTGGCAATTTTGATTATGTTCTCTTAGATACAAATAAAGCAATGTATTAGATAAACATTCTTTTATGAATTACCTACAGAAAAAGATGATTTTATGGCAGAAAAGACAACGATAGTTTTACGAGAAAATAAACGAAGTTTTCCCAAAGTGCTTAGAAATTCAGTCTAATATCAATGATCTAGAAATGAATAGTTCTGTACAGAAATAATGTCCAACCTATATTGTATTCACTTAATGTTCGTAAGCAGGCCGTCATGAAAATTTGATTTCTCTTTTTGATACAAATTTAAATTTATTTGATGACAATGAATGATTAGTCACAACGGAATTATTAGTCACAACAAACAAATCACAACAAGACATTGGCTCTACACAAGCGCAGTTGTAAAAAACAGTAAGAATTGAAAACTCCACATAAAAATTTATCCGAAAAAAGTAGCATTAAACTAAAATTCAATAAATAAATGGATATTAAAACATTAAGTTTAAATTTTAAAGTTTTAATGATAAATATTTAACACGTTTCATTAATTTGTTTCAATTAAAAACGCACTTCAAGTTTTAATGAAATATTGTACAAAAGTGTATTTATTGGATTCAAAGAAAATACATGAAATTTTAGATAGTGGATATAAGCATATGCTGTAATATAAACTGGGAGTGCCTGAGTATCTAAATTACAAAGCAAAAATTCACGCTTTATCGTCTAAGAAACCGCAGTTTTGCGGATTTTGGTCTTTAAATCTTTCAATTCCACTCTTGCTGTTCGAAAATTTACAAAAGAACAGATGCAACAGATTTAATTTAATTTCATAGATATGTAGAGGTTATTTTAAGTTTTTAACAGTTATTTTAATTTTTAAACATGCTTTACTGTCTATTCTCGTTTCCCACTTTCTAATTCATACCAGAATACGTTTTTAGCATCTCAATAGATGTAAATGAGGTAGAAAGTGTATTTAAAGAAAGGTTTCGCTTACTTCAGCAGAAGAACTTAGGCGTCTTTAGTGGCGCGTGTTTGCCGTCAGGCTGCTCCGTTGTTTAAGGCTAACTACGCTCCTCCGTAATGAACGTGCCTGCTGATATTCGCCAGTTAATTTAATTAAGGACCAACTACGTTAGACAATTGTGTATGGCTTCGGTTAAGTTTAGTTTAGTTTAGCAATAGACTAGATTTTCATTTTGAGTTAAAGCCCAAGTAGAGGCTTTTCTGTAAACCCGAGAAAATGGCCATATGCCTTAGTTTGAGATAATAAAAGAATGCGTTTAACCCTTCTCTTGACTTTTCATTTACCCACTTGAACTCAGTCATAAGTCGTTACATAGTTCCACAATGTTTCTACTATGTTAAGCTTAAACAAAGTAATTAGAAACATTACAGATGCAAATTCGCTTATTGAGTTTTTAATGAATTATCTTTTTTTCTTATGTATGTCTCACACCTCATTCCTATGCCCAGTTAGATACTGAAGGATCCTGGGTTCGAATCCCGGCCAGGACACAGTAGAATTGAGGATTCCGGCATATAACTAACAGCTCTTTAATGGGGAAGAATGTAAGGAATTTACAATTCTTTCGATAATACTCTCGTGGTGTAAGCGGTAGGAAGTCCATCTAACAAACTGAAACATTTGCGGTTCGTGACCCAGCAAAGATCCAGTTGAGTTTTCATGTTATCTGCTTCGAAAGACCAAATCTTCCTGCAGTTCAGCTGTTCAGAGTTACTGAATAACTATAGCTGAACTGTCTCGATTCTTTGAATCTGCTGCTTATGCTTTGCCAAATTGGGAGAGGAGCAAGAGAAAGATCTTTTCTCAAGTTCCTAATATGATTTCTTAGACTTCCCCGTGCATTTCAAAATCAAGAGATAAGATAAACACGCCAACGTAAAACATATAATTAGGCTAAGTACCAGTCTTGTGCTTGGCGTAGATTTTAACCGAGATTCTATCGATTTCGAGGGCGAACAGGTAGCGGTCCTTTTTCATCAGAAGCAAAGAAATTCTGCAGAAGTTTTCATTATATATTTCAAAATGTCACCAATTGGTTTACCAATCGAAAACAGCCTGACCTCTCTCGATTTCCAATTATCTACAATACTGCAATTTTTACGTGCACACAGTTTTATCCATTACAACTTCATAAATTAGTTAAATATGTGCTTGTAATCATTGCAGAATGCGGGAATAACTATATATAAATTTTAAAAATACATCAAGGTGAAATATTAGTTTAATAATTAAAACTAAACATATACTAGTAGGAAATAAATAAACTATATATTCGATAAAATATAAACCTCTGTTTACACAAATCTACGACAATGCTTACTGTTCCAAAGCATTATAATTGTTAACCGTACAGTATTAATATTATGCATTCTTAAACCTAGAGTTATCATTAGCTGACTTAGCATTTAACAGAATATGAGGTATTATTATGCTAAGGCCATTTAGTAATTATGTTCCTGAGGGATTATCTGGGATATACAAGCTAGATAAATTATTCCACTGACCATAGATATATTACAGTGAGGTTAGATAGGCAAAGATACAGTTAGGTCTCGTGTATTTACTTCACATAGATCCTTATGAGCAATTGTAATCCATGGCTGAATATTCAAAAGGACAAAACTTAACGTAAGACAAATACAATTTAAAACCAGAGAAATAATTTTTTTTCTGTTTATCTTATATTTTATTTTGTGCGAACATACATAAAAACACTTCTGTTTAGTTGTATATTCCTAAATTATGCAATTCAAACATTGTGTGTTAAATATATTGTGTAAATACGCCGCATATTGGAAGTTTCTGCTATATTTACATCGTAAATACTCAAAAGACAGAATATTTATAACTAATTAAAGCATAGGTTCCCAACCTTTTCCGAACTGGTGCCCCCTTTTCTAGTGAATATTTCAATACCGCCCCCCTAGAGAAATAAGAGCGTACATAATGCATGGTGAAAACAAGAATTAAATAAAAAAAATTACTAATAGATAGAATGTTGTTGGAATTGAAACGCTACTGAATTTCTTCGTTATTTAAAAAGAAAAATAAAAGTTTTAGCTTACCTGTTATAAGGACAGGCAGGGGTTTTGATGATACGAAATAATCCATAATAAACTATTGCTTTCTAAATAAATAAATTGACAGTTTCAGAGAACACTCAAAAGGCATACTTAATTATTATTAAAAAGTATTTTTATTAAAATTTAAAGGCATCGAATTTCTAACTTAACTAATGAGAAGGCTGAATTTGATGCATTTTAAGAAGCTTGTTAATATCAGGCTCGATTTTACTTAAAAACAATCGTAAATCGCCGCGTTCAGTAACATGGAGCCGATTTCTCTTTTTCGTTACCAATGTTGCTACAGCACTAAATCCACGTTCTGCTAAATATGAAGATGGGAATGCTAGCAGAAATCGTTGCACAATCGACCATAATCTTGGATACAATTGCGAAATCGACTTCTGCAGCCAAAATTCTTGGTAGCCATTCTTGAATTTAATTTTTAATTCCTCATTTGTCGTCAGTTCTATCAGTTCTTCTTCTAACTGAGATGGTCCTGCTGTGTTGACATTGGAAAAAGGATCCAAAACCCAGTCTGGTATGTCCATGTTTAAAATGTCCTCGAATCGTTCCTTGAAGTCATTGTAGAGGTTTTCCAAGTGCTGACAGTAAACAAGCAAGTCGTCGTGCTTGAATGATACTGCTGATAAACATGGGAAGGTATGGAATTCACGTCTGCCTATATTTCTTTTATATAATAGCAGTTTAGACACGAAAGCAGCAATGCTATTTTTAGTCTTAATCAAGTTTAAGTCTTCTCCTTGAAGTTGGAGATTGACATCATTAAACAATTTATAGAGGTCTGCTAAGTACGCAATATCGTTTTTTGATGCGATGAGGTTGTCGCGCAATTCCGTGTCTTTGTTTCCTAGGAACTCTATCACAGATTCAAACAGATTGTAAAATCGAGTCAAACAAGTACCTTTTGAAAGCCAGCGCACCTCTGTGTGAAGCAGCAATCGGTTGAAATCTTCATCATTTGCAATGCAAAGCTGACTAAATAATCTGTCATTCAACGAGTTACTTCTGATTTTATTAACTGCTCTTATAACATATTGCAGTGATGTATGGAGACGTTCGCTCAAATTTTTCGCAACCAAATGCTGTCGATGAATTACGCAATGCACAGCAAGCACGTCCGGAACTTTATTTTTTAAGCATGCTATGAAGCCTTTGTGACGCCCTGTCATAGCCGGTGCGCCATCCGTAGCAACCGACAAAATATTATTAAAAGGAATTTCCTTTTCGTCAAAAAACTTTTGCAGTGTATCAAATATGGTTTCTCCTTTTGTATCTGTTTCCAAATTGGTAGCAAACAACATTTCTTGACATATTTTTTCATCTTTGATAAACCTCACGTACGACAATAACAATGCTTCATTGGTTGGTAAAGTGGACTCATCCAGCTGAATTGAAAATTGACAAGTCTGCAGATAATTGCACAACGATTCTTCAATGTTTTCAGCCATCTCATCAATTCGTCTTTGCACAGAATTATTGCTCAAAGGAATTTTTCGGATAATATCTGTAGCTGGTTTATGGAGCACGGTGGTTATTACTTCTTTAACTGCTGGTAAAATTAAATCTTCCCCAATAGTATGTGGCTTGCCTGTTTTAGCAATCAACAATGAGATATTGTACGAAGCTCGAAGTCCGTCATCGTCTTGTTTAGAAGCTGATGAAAATAATTTTGATATAGTTGGCTGATTTTCAATCTTCTTTTTTATCTCTAGAAAATAGGTCATATCTCTGTCTTTCTTATCCGGATGCATTTTATTAAGATGATCTTGAAGCCTAGAAGGTTTCATCGCTTCATTCGAAAATGTTTTTTGACAAATAAGGCACAATGGAGATGATGGATTTGAGGGATTTTCGATAAATCCGTATTTTATATAATCCGCACTGTACTGCCGCCTCTTCTTTTTTGCTTCCGACATGGGTTTTTCTTTACTTATACTTGATCCAAGTTAAGGGAGCTGCAAGGGATACTGCCGGTTTAAATAATATAAGTTGAAGTAGCAAAATATTAAGGCAACGCCGTTTTCATCGTACGCAGTACATGCTGCGATGAACGATAGATAGTGTGAGCCTGAGTCTGTAGCATTCTGCGGGGCTGTTCTATTTTTAGCTACCTACAATTTTGATCGGGTAAACCACTGGCGACGATTTGTCTACTCCGCCGCCGCTTATTTCGGCGCTCTAATTTTTTCCCGCGTCCAACGTCGCCTACGCACTTTTACAGACTCTCTTAGAATACAGTTTAGTTGGAGATCTCGCTATCGTTGCCGCTTGTAAGTGGCATTTTTTAGTCCCAGTGACATTTTTTGTAAATGTTACGGCCAAAGCCCGAAATCGGCCAATTCGCATTTTGGCCAACGTTGCTGTAAACTTACCGGCGAATGTCCAATCTTTTTGTTGATTTCTGGCTTTGACCGGCCAATTTGGGAAAAAAGAAATCAAGGGCAGATGGTTTTACACACTGTTAAAAATGAAGTATTTAAAAATGAGTACTTCTGTGAGTTCAACGAGTAGAAACTATTCAGTGAACGCATATGCTGTAACAATGTGATAGTGTGAAGATTAGATTTGCGCCCTTCAAAATGACGAATTATATCTTAAGCAAATGCGTTGCGTATCGAGTATGAATACAGAGGCAAATTGAGTACTCAATTTGTCAACTACCTTTAAGGGTGATCCTTAGTCTTTTTCTGCTCCATAGACTCAATCTACCATTATCACATCAGGCTTTGGCCAAGAATTCCCAGCCACTTCGCGAAATGGCCGGCCAAAGTATAAAATACAATATTAATTGCAAGTATTTCGGACTTTGGCCAAACCTCCTGGCCAAAACGCGAACTGGCCGAACTTCGGGCTTTGGACGTAACATAAATATGTACATAAAGACAATAAAGATATATTTTTGCACTGAAGGCTTTTCCTTCTGATATTATGAACTCCGGTTCTACTGCTCCTTTCACTAAAATGGTGACCCTTTCAACAAAAGTCAACAGTTTTCTGCGACTTTTTGGAGTGCATCTCGCCAAATTGGCAAGACAGGTTGCTAGTTTTAGCACATGCAGCCCCAGAATCGTACATACTAGAGAGGTATGTCTTTCTCTGAACAGTTAAATCTCATATCGAAATATGTGAATTTTCGCACACGTGATAGAAATGAATTATCAGCGTGATTTTCAAGTCTTTTTTAGACTATATTTGGCTAATCTTTCAACGCCCCTTTGTGCCATATCAACGCCCCCTAATTTTCTCTGGGTTTTTACCGCCCCCCTGAAAGCCTGAAACGCCCACAAGGGGGCGTTATCGCCCACGTTGGGAACCTATGAATTAAAGTATTTTATGTTCAAGAATTCATGCAGTAAAGCGAAATGTTTCAAGTTTAAGGAGGAAATATTTTATTTTTCTTTTACACAAAGTATCCTAAAATAATCTTCATACGCCTTAAATATTGTTACGAAAAATTCGGCGGTTGCGCCTGTATGTAAGCTTTCCGGCATAGCACTAGGGTTGCCATAAAATAATGTATGGTAGGGTTGCCAGATTGGCGACTTTATCGCCCATTTGGCGACCAAATTGGCGATATCCCATGGTCCAATCGGGAAGCTTCTAGAATAACTTCCTGTCGAGATATTTCTCGAAACGTGTGGACCTTAAAGAAAAGCTATATAAACCCTTGCGTTTCTGGGAGTTGAGTTAGTTGCGAGTTAGTTGCAGTTGCGAAGAGTTGTGAAGAGTGTGATTAAGTGTGAGGTTGTGAGAATAGCTGCTCACTGCGAGTGTTAAGCTACGCGAGAGTTCTGTGAACGGAAAGCAATCGAGATAGTGCTTTGCCGTGAAGCTTGACAGTGGATTGGTGATTGTTCCACGGTGTTTTATTATAAGTTTAGTGTTGCCGTGAAGCTACCTTTACAGTTACTGCCTGAAGCTGTGTTGCTGATTGTTTTAGCGTATTTATTGTAGATTTTCGACGCTTTTAAAGGTCATTTTGGAACTGTGCTGTAAATAGTGATTCTTGTGAATAAATTGTGCTTTTTATTGTTCTGCATCGTGTTTTCATCGGATACTCTCAAATCCACGAACCCGTATAACGCAACAATATTAATGTCTGAAATATCAATAACCATGACATATGAAAATTATTTGGAGAGGTTTGGTTTTTTATATTTAATTATGGCAAAAAACTCGAGGGCTATCTACCCAAGGGAAGGGATGCCTTCGTGGAGGACTTCCTAACAGAAACTGACTCGTATAGACGTTACGTACGGGGAAAATCCCAAAAGCACCCATGTAGCAGTCCGTTCGCTGGACCTCGAACCTCGGACTGAACTACTGGTGTTTAGCGATTTTACCCCTCGGCCGCTGGTGGGCCGTTTGGGACGGGATATGCGTTAAAGTTATAGATGTTCAAGATGACCAACACAATACAGTATATATTAGCAACAGAATATGGTTTGCATAGCTAAAAAACAGACAAACAAGTGATGAAGAGGATTTTTAGGCGAATAAAAGCACAGATATTCTCAACTGCGTGTGTCTTAGTATCCAGTGTCTATGGCTTTCCTTTGAGATTTTGTGAAGTTCCGTAATATAGTCTCCGTATTTTTCCTTCTTTCGCTGGTGACATTTTCCTGCCGAACCAGCCTTTCTTCATCACATATAAATTTCTTTCCAGCTCAGATTTGTTGCGTTATCTTACAGTGTGGAATCTGTCTCTGCTACTCCACATAACATACTTCTAGATCCTGCAATGAAGCTGGCGAATTCTCGCACAGGCGTGATTGGCACAGGCACAGGCATGACCAGCACAGAAGATGGGTGAAAAGTAATCCTTTATTAATTCAAAGTTTAACAGAAAGGCAGATCTTCGTGAGTTTACAAAACACCGTCAACTTGTGATGGAAAACTTAAATGTAGACTATAATTCAAGTCGAATCTAAAATAGAAGAGTGCTGGACTAGCACGTTAATTGCCCCTAGCAGGTTGACTCTCAGAAACCTAACATGCGTGATGATAATCCGAAATGGCAAACGGCTTACTGGCGTAACAATGAGATAGCAACGAAACATATGCTGGCTAGCGAAAACACGCTCTGAATAAACTCAGAGTTTTCTCGTTTAAATATTCACTTTAAATTTAAATCCTGACGGGAAAATACAAGAGGAAGTTGAGACGTTCAGGAAAGGTATCAAACTTAAAATAAATTTGTTATGCAAAATAAGGGAAACCCTACAACAGTCGTTACGAGTTTTGTAACTCGTAACGACTGTTGTAGTCATCTTCTTTGCACTTCACGCACCTTCTCAGTTTTTTAGTAAATCCACTAAGATTGCTCCTTCCCCCCCAAAAAAAAGTTATGATTTTTGTCATTCTTTGTACGAGAAAAATGCGTGTATGCTTTCATTCACACTCATCGTAGACATTCGGTTTCAAATATGAAATGTCGATCATGTCATCTTTAACAACTCATTTTTTAGAGACGTTCAAAGAGTAGTAACCATTTGGGGACACTTTGTACCTCGACTTTGTGACTGTTCTTTATTAAAATTACCTCGTTACTGGCATATTAAAGAAATGAGTCATCTTTTAAAACGTTATTAGTATTTGCTTAAACAAGTAGGGCTTCCTAAGCCTAATAAAAAGAAAAAGGTAGTAAAACTAGGATATGATAGGATCCGATACTTCCCATTCGACTCCATGTATTTCAGTTAGAGTAATGCATTTCAAACCCTGAAGTTACGAAAAGGAATAGTGTGCAATTTCTTATTCATTAATTGAAGTAGAAACAAAATTAAGTTCTCAGAAAGCGTTTAACTCATATACTTCTGCAATAATACATAAAGAAAACTTGTCTTACTTTATGGTTTTTTAATTTTATCAACGTTAAGACTCTTGTGTAAATTGACTTATTTATTTAGTACTTTTGTGTGTCATATGAAAAGCAAGTGACTCGAAAATTTTTCCAATTTCAAAATCTTGTCAAGAATTTGTCTTTGTTTATCGATTCATGAATGAAACTTGATAATATTTTCTTTAGCTTCTATTTTCATGCCAAACGTTTAGAAAGAAAGTTATTATTATCTCTGAGCTGAGCGTCGCAAATTAAACGTTAATATGTATCATATATAAGGGTTAAATTATCTGAATATGGAAAAGCATAAGAGGGCTATCTACCTAAGGGGATAGACGCCTTTATGGAGGCCGTTCTAAAGAAAAGTGGCTTGTATTTAGGCCATACATGGGCGGACAACGAAAAATAACTTTGCAGCCATTCTGTTACCCTGAGTTAGAGCCTAGATAGAAGTCTAGAGTCTTGATAGGACCAGTTTTCAATAGTGTCAACTACTATGGCACTGTTCGGGCCCAAACACAGCAAAGGATAACCCTGAGAAAAATTTTTCATAGTATAATCTTTAATAGCTATGTGAAAAAATATCTTTAAAACACTTGCTGTATAATTTTAAGTTAATAATACAAAATTCTGAACACAGTAATAATAATTAAATATTTAATAAACGATTTTGATCAATGAATTATTTGGAATTCAAATACAGTCTTCAAAATAGACAGAAGGGAAAATTATAATAATTCAATTTTAATGCGAGTGAATTATTTGAAAGTTAGTTATAACGTTACATATTTGTAATGTAGTTACATATTTGTAATGTTATAACTAACTTTCTCATGTTGAGACTGATGTTGAGATGTTTGTAACTCTAATGTTATAACTAAGTAGCTCATATTAAGATTTCATTCAGATAATTATAACAGAATCTAAATTTCTTTTTAATAAAGGATTTTAGTTTATTTAATTATAGCATAAAGAGAAACTCTATCGATTTAATTTTTCTACTAAAATTAATCATTTATTTTCTCAGTAAGAAAATCTTACTAGGAAAAACATTATTTTTTTTTCTAGTAAAATTGAGCAAAAGAGTATTAAGAGGAGTCTTAAGCGTTCGTAGATCTTAAATTGCAAGAATGAAAATTATTCTTGGAAATGTTTCATTAGTGTACTGAAGTGTATGAACATTTCTAACATCATTAGATTTTGTTAAAATGCAATTTTATAAAAATGTATCAGGTATTTAAATCTAAACCATAAAAGAACATTTAAAAAAACGGCCATTGGTGTCCAGATAAGAGCAGACTGCGATATTAAAAATTGAGGAGAATTATAAAACAGTACATAGAGACATTAGGTACTTTTTGAAGCAGGAAAGTGAAGAAATGAGCAATACCCTTACCGGGACTCGAACCACAGACCTCTAAAATACGAGTCGAGCGTGCAACCGCTACACCACGAAGGCATGCGTAGAAGGGCGGGCGAAATGCCTTATATCGATCAAAAGATCGATTTATTTCAAACGATTCTGAAATCTGAAAAATTTTAACTAATATTTGAATAAAGTTGAAAAAAAAAATATGTATATATCGAGTTCTCAGCTCTCGCTTAAGAGAAGATGAAGCTGCTCTTTAAAAATTAAGACTTTACATCAGCGCATTAATAATGGCGTACCTTTTTCATTGAAATCCTCTAAGGAGCTTAGAAGTTAAAACTTTTAAAGCCTCCTATAATGAAAACGCTTTACAAAAACGGTTTAAGTTATTTTAAGCTTTTATTGTTTACTCAGTATTGCTTAAGTAAGTAAAATATCTTTTGCTCGGTTAAGATTTCTTTTCTGAATTCCAGTCTTGAATGACATGATCTATATTTAGAGTTTTCATATAAAGGAAAACTTGAGAGTCACTCTGGGAATAAACTTCTGTGTTAATTTTGACTTTGCAAATTATAGAGGAGAAGCAATGACATTTAATGCATTGAAATTGAACAAAAGTTGCAATGCATATTAAAATAACGTGTTACATCAAGGTATACGACTGCGTTCGACACCCAAATTTTGAAAAATAGTACTAATAAATCTATTATTGGTGCATTTCAGAAAAATACTACTTAAAAGAATAAAAATAAATTATCTATTATCAAAGGATGATTTTGGTTTTTTTCTCACAGTGTGAGTTAAAAATGGGTTAAATTTTAGGGTTATTAGATATGTTCCCACAAAAACGTTTATCAATATTTTATTTTTATTTTTTCCACTTATATTTATTAGGGTATTATAAGGGATTTTCTCCCTCCTTCCAGCATGCCTTCGTGCTGTAACGGTAGCACACTCGACTCGTATTCGAGAGGGCCAGGTTCGAATTCCGGAGAGAGCACTGCATAATTTTCCAATCTCCTGTTTCAAAACCTAATGACTCTACAGTGGCACCCGAAAAAAAAAGTGGTGCACAATAATTTGTCCCCACCAGGATTTGGCGATCGGGTGCCCACCTTCCTAATAGCCTTTTAAGGGAGGAACAGTGTGAAGTTATTTTCTCTCGATTTACCGCCTGCCTTAACAGTATAATTGAAAAACATACCCGGTTGGTAGTTCTGAGGTCCGAAATTCAATTTCTGGTGAGAGTATTGCACATTTTTCATTGGTCCTACTTCGACAAACTTGATGCCCCTACAGCTTAAATCTCTACACTTGTCGCTGTAAATTCACTCTTATATGGTGGTTAATTCTAGCTTAAAAATATAATATTTATATCATATGACCTACAATTAATTTAGCAGTATTTTTTATTAACGTAAAATTTTATGGGATTCATAATTATACGGTGCATCTAAGGTTTGTATCTTACATTTAAGCAGTTAGTGTAACGATTTGCAGTATACTAAAGCGCACTAACTGCTGAAACTAGGTGAACATTAAAGCTTACGAAGATAATATTTTATTCAAACTTATGGCCAGAAAATTTACAAGCAACGTATATGGAGATCAGTCGAAACAGCTGAATAATTACGATTTTAAATATAGCAGAGTAGATTTTTAACAGTGCTTTAAATCTTTGCTTATTTAATCCTTGCTTATTTTAAATCCTTGCTTATCAAATTTCCTATTGGGAAGTACATCTCTTCAGTTTAGAGATGTAAAATACAGCTGCTCTTTACAAACATTAGGCATCTCTACACGTACATCGGATAACGTAATAGCCCATAACACTATTTCTTTAATGCTATATTCGTTACTGAAGAGAAATGTTTGTGATATCACTAATACGTTACTTGTTAAGGGAGAAAAATCTTGAGCTATAGACAGGCAGTGGGTGTACTTGATCGATATACCACTCACATTTCCCGTCTATTTGCTCAAATGAGCCGTAACTTAGAAATCCAGGCTCCTAAACGTTTTCTTTTCAGTTTCCGATATCAAAATAAATGATACTCATTTGAGTGAAAGAACTCTCCCTGTTACCCGATCGGGTTCACTCGGAATTGGACAATTTGCAAAATATTCAGTCATTGCTAGTTCTGCTTCTGCAGTTACATTAAGAGTTTCTTCCCTCGTTATGCTTTGCATATAAGAACGAGAGAATATCAATTTTATTTTGAGCTTTCTAAGTCACACTATCCCGTCTCGTCAGATTTTGTACATCGCTTCACCCCTGCTTGTATAATCTCCTTTTCATCATTACGGTAATGGTAGTTTCCTTGATTTTAGAGAAACTTAGGATAAAATCTCCGCAAATATGAGGGGGATACTTTTTATTAAATGCCTGCTTAGTTGTGCCGAAAACAAAAATGAAAAAAAAAGTTTAAAAAGCAATTTTTAATATCGCTAATAAATATTTCATTTCAAGTTCGCAAATTTCCCTGTACTTTTACGAAGAAATTAGATGCTATCGAATTTGATAGCAAAATCAGTTTCCTTTGCAATTATTTTATAAAAGAGGACCACAGTGTTAAATAAGCCGTTCATCATAAAAACTTTTATAAGGTATTTCTCCCGCATTCTTCGCATGCTTTCGTGGTGTAGTGGTCGCCACGCTGGATGCGTAACCGAGAGGTCCGTGGTTCGATTCCCGGAGAAGGCGTTGCTAACTTTTCAAGACTCTTGCTTCGAAATAACCAAGTGTCTGTACACTTTGACAAAGTATATTATTGAATTTTTACCGATAAACTATAAAATTAGCAGCATTGTCTGCACTTTTATCGCAAAATATTCAGAGTGTTTGTAGCTTTTTTAATAGATTTATGACGTATATTATATCCAGAAATTGATGCATAAATGACGATTTAACAATCTAATTGAATAACAGTTTCAACTAAATTTATACCAAATTTACGTACCCAAAATCAATATTTTGGACGCTTTTATTCGAACCAAAAACTTATAGAGCTAATTCTGATTATCTGTGATTCCATCGCTTGTATTATTGTGATGTAACCTAAAACATCATCATCCCATGATAAAGTAATAAAAGACTGACCTCTACATCCGCTATAATATAAGAAAAGTAAAGCTCAAATAGTAATGACATAGTAGATCAACAACTTACCATTTAAAATTCAAAAGATTTAAAAGATTTGAAATGGGTGAAAACAAGAACCAATAGTAAAGATAAAAAAAGGATTAGAATAAAATAATATGAAACGTGCAGGGAAGATATGCATTAATATTTTAAGCTTAGCAGAGAGAAATGAAAAGTCGGGAAAAAAAGGTTAGAAAGTAAATCATATAAAGAAAAAAACTGCGTTTAAGAAAAGAGCAGCATATAGAAATGTATTAATATTGCTTAACAATTTGTAATTTTGCTTTAAGAAACATACTTTTAAGTTACCTCTAAAATCTATGAATTTGTTTCTGAATTATGTCGCCCTTTATATCGTTATTTACAGTTGTCTAAATTTGTTTATTTATTTAAATTTATTTAATTTTCTATTTACTATTGTACTATCTAAATACCACGAAAGCACTGGTATGTAATTTCAGAAAAAACATCCGAAATTTTGTCAAAATATTTACGTTAGAACAATGTTACATATACATCAAATATATCCTAAGTCGTGCTTCCGAGACATGAAAAAAGCAAATTAAATTTCGTCAATCGTCCAAGCAGAGTGGAAGATATAAAACTGTCCCCTTTCTTGTGCAGAGTGTACTTAAACATATGTTAGTAAGCTAAATCTCCAAACTCTGTACAATAATGGTACACCAGTAAAAGTTTATTCAAAAAATATTCTTTGATTTATTTAATTTTAAAACTAGCAGCTATTTTTACTTCCCGCTAGTCAATAATGTCAAATTTTATGAACCCTTTTTAAAACAGAAGTAACAGAATATGAAGTAAGACATGTCTTATTAATTAGATTTAGCAGAAAAACTTTAAAAATCTTTATTAGTGGAAAATATGTATGGAAGATTCTAAGTATTTTATAATAAAATGTAGAATCGTTCATTTCCAGGCGTATTTTTTACGCTGCAATCAGAATGAAAGTATAACAAAATTTATTGCTTTAGTTTTGAAAAAAAATATTGCTAAACATGAAGTTCTTAATTTATTAATACTAAATTTATTAATGCATATCACAATGGTTAATTTTTATCTGCAACTGCAGAAATGAAGTTTTGTCTAAGCATAAACATGGTATTAAATTCAGTATTACAGTATGAAAACATAGATATAAATATAATTCGAGTCACATGATACCGGCTAAGTTTTAACATTACTGGATTTTATATCTGAATCGCTCTATGTTTTGTACTAATCAGATCTTTTCTTTCCTAAAGAAAAGGCATTCAATATTCAGCACTTGCTCTCCTAAGTTAAGCTGAATGTTTGAGCTCCAAGTTGAGACAGGCAAAAAAAGACACCAGGAAGTGCTTCAGGAAAACACTTTTGTTCTTTTCTATCTAACCCTTTGATCCGCAAAGCCAGAAAGCTTCCCTAATACAATTAGAATCTTTTCAATTAGAAGAGAGAACGTTTGACTAAATAAAATCAATCAAGACTGGAACGAGGCCGTAGTTCTAATTTGCGAGATGCAATTTCATGGAACAGAAGCTGTAATTGTGCAATAAATGAGATCATGATTTGCTGACTTCAGTTTAAATTTCCAAAAATAAAAATATAAAAGAGAATAATATATATATATATAATACGAATTGACAAGAAGAATACTTTTGGTTGTCTTCAGTACAAAGAAAACAGTTACATTTCTGTAATTACAGTGGACATTTCTGTTTATTATAAAATGCGATTTTAGGTAGCCCACACTCAATATTTTAGTTATTTTGTTTTCATTTCCTTCATATTATATCCAGACCCAAAATATTATCAAGTCCGAAAACAAAAGCAAAGCTGTTGCCAACATAGGAAGTATTAGATCTTTCAATTTACCTCCATAACATAAAAATATACCTTTTAGCCCTGTAGCAAAATATGCATGATTTAAAAATACACTGTGCTTCTTAATAATGTTTTGCAACAAGTAAATTCTTTGCATAACATATTTATAGGGCAGTAGTTAGCATTTATGCCTTTAGAATTTACTTCTAGTTCGCCCAATCATGCACTATTTGCATAGGGAATAAAATTTATTGATAATTATGAAATACTGTAGAAATTTAGATTACTACTGCTGCTTGATTGCTTATAGCAAAGCGTGCGAGAAATATCTGAAGAATGCATTCCTGGAAGCGAGAAGAATGCATTCCTGAAAGGTTTTCCTAATAAAGTAAGGTTTCTGCAAATTTTCAGAGGTCGTAGTCAGTTGACCAACAGTGGGTCGATAATTTTTTGCTCGCTTATTTTCATTCTTTAATTTATTTGTTACTGTTAATTACCGTCTCTGAACTATATTTTAATAAAACTGGAGAAACTTTTAATAAAACTCCAGTTTTATTAAAAGAATTCTAATAAAACTGGAGAGCAACCCTTATGTTTCGTTGTAATTATCTTTAATTATAGCAATAAGGTTTGTCTCAAATTGGTCAATTCTTATTGCTGAGCAAACAATGAATTGTTATTAATAAAAGTTTTTCTTATAAATGAGTGGCAATAATATTTCCTTTGCATCTAAACCTAGGAACCTCATCTGTAAAGCTGTAAAATCAGATTATTCTACTATCGTCTGTTAACAACTAACCAAAATTCCTTTGACTAGAATCTGAAGAATCAGAGTACATGTGTGATTAAATAAGAAAAATATTTAAGTTTTTTACCGCGGTTCTAGTTTCGGAGATTTTCATAAAGATTCAAAATTAGGAAACATCAAGGATTATAGTTTTCCAGCTTAATAAACATTTTGATAAATTTGCTACTTAAACTATGCTTTAATGCAAAATCTTACGAAAAACATTCAAGTACCACAAACAAATTTAAGAATAGAATTTATAAAACTGATGTTGGTAGTTCGCAAATTAAAGATATTCTCAGACACTGTGTAAGGTTTTAGTTTAAACTAACAAAGTTTTATTTCAATTTGCCTGTCCTATCTGTTCTTATTTCAACTTCCCGTTAGAAATAACAGCGCATTTCAGCTTGATGCTAATTTGAGGTGGAGCCAAGTTTATATTTAAGCGATAGGAACCTCTCAGTGTGAGAGAGCTTTTAGTCTCAGACCACTGCTGCTCTGTTCGACGTTCGCCTGACCAACTAGTATTTAAATTCTAAGCCTTAGCACTGTTACTCTATTTCTTATTGAAGTAAATCTAAGTGCGTTAGTATTAGTTAAATCTTGCTACGCACCATTTAACATAGTGGCCAACCTTGCGTTCATAGCTCTGTGAGCAACAACGATTTAATTTCTACTTAACTTTAGTTTAAATTATTTGATTGTTTAGTTTACACTCAAGTGCGGTCATTGTTTTCTGTATCCCTCCCGGGTTGGGAAGTGGCTGTATATAATTGTGGTTTAATAAAAGAGGATTTTAAATCCTTCTTACGTGTAGTTCTACCACTTAACCACAGTTTTCTACCACAGAACATAGCTGCATTCAGCTACCTGTTCAAGATCAGAACTTAGTTTAATTCACGAATATGTTCGCCAAGAGTATGCACCGAACAGCCAGTCCTGACAACTGAAAAATTTAAAAATATCCAATAAACAATGAAACTACAGCAATGAATTAAATGCAGACTGAACAGAAAATTCGCATGTTTAGAATCTACTTTCCATGTGCTTATGTTCTAAATTATGATGTTTTGTACGGAACGTCTAATTTAATACATCATAGGTATAATGATATTTCGGGAAGTACATCTTTAAGAAGTTCGACTAATTCAGAAGCAATTAGAAACGAAATAAAAACAAAAAAAAAAGGTGAAAAAAATAAAAAAATCTGAAACCTTTCAGATTTCATATTATCTTACCCAAAGGTGCACCTTTTAAACGTTTTGTGTGTTACCTTTATTTACTAAATATCATGTTCTTCACACTTAAACTGTAAAATTCAATTCAACAGCAATATCGCAAAATATTTAAAAGAGTACATCTTTAGAATTTCCGCTACACAATCTCGGACGCTGGAGATAAAAATGTTTTTATTTCCGTACAATATTGCCAGTGCTCGCTTTGAAATCGTTGACTTCCTTAATCAAAAAACTCATAAATGCTTTACAAAATATGAAATAGATAATAAAACAAATTCCAAATTTGGGCTTCCATATGCTCATATTCGGGTGGAGAGGTATGTTACTCAAAATTTGATGGTTCTAGGTACCGTCGTTTTATCACAATGAGAGAAACGTACATTTTAATTTCTCTAAATATAACGCAGGGCGATAATATTTGGTGATAACAGTTAGAAAAGTGATACGGACATTTACAATGAATCGACGCAAAATGCCAAAACGAAATTAACTGCACTTCTGGGCAAATTGCCCATTTGAGCTAATAATCCATTTTTGCGTGCCTTTTGCTGATGTTAATAACGTAAACAGGTAAAAATATTGATACGAAAATAGCATTCAAATCAAATTTACGCACGATCTCATGAAGAGCACGTAAAAAGAAACCTTTTTACGGAAAATAAAGAAATATAATATGGTCACCACGTGACTTCCTCGTGCGGCCTGGTATATTATACACACTTTTCGCTGCATTTCATTTAAACTCACGTCCTCGAATTTTTCTAATTTGATAAGCAAATCTTTCAAAGTAAATTGATAATGGTATCAAAAATTGAAAACTATGAAATTAAATAACCCAGTCAGTTTTTGTCGTAGTTTCTTATTTTTTTATAATAAGTACAAAACGTTTGCAAATATACATACAGGAACTAGGAAACTGTATTAAAGATAGATTTTGTTATTTACCTAAAATTAATTTTATTTTAAATTTGACTTTGCCGAAACAGGAATATTTTCGTCTTTTAAAGCACTTGTATAACTGGAAATATAAGACTACGACCAACGATTGTAAAAATAAAGACGATACAAAATTTCAACGTTGTATGGCTAATCATTTTTGAGTTATGGGTACGTACGTGCGTACAGACGTTACGAAAAATTCCATTTTGAATCCATTTCGCAATCCGTCTTGGAATAAAGAGTTCTTTATTATGTCCTCACGTACAGATGTCATTTAAAAAACAGTAAAATGGTTTCGGGAATGGTCAAAATAGATATTTCTGTTGAAATCGGATAACTGAAATTTTTTCGTGATTACAATATTTCCTTTATTTCTTACAAAAAAGTAATGAAAACAATTTTATGTGAAAGAGCAGTTGAAAAATACAATTTGGTATGATTTGCCTTTGCAGTTATAAAGGAGCAGCAAATAAGCGTTCAGAAAAGCGGCTGATCTTGAAAGTCTGTTGGCTGTTGTATAATGACGAACAAAAACATATCAAAATTCATTTTTTGACTTTTCCTTCTACAATTTACTTGAATGCTCAAGAATCTTGTTTTCAATTTGTTGCCAAGAACATTTCTTTTTACTTGCTTTCCATGAGGTAATGATTTTGATTGACTTTGTGTTTCGTATTTTTATTTATTTAAGGAGCTAAAGATACTTCTTCTATGTACTTCTGTAAGTTATTTTCAGCGGGTCCGTGACACTTAGCCCACGGGACACTTAACCGACACTAGTTAGCCGACAAGACATTTAGCCGACACGGACACTTAGCCGACAGGTCATTTAGCCGACAGGTCATTTAGCCGACAGGTCATTTAGCCGATAGGTCATTTAGCCGACACGGACAGTTAGCCGACAGGACATTTAGCCAACACGGACAGTTAGCCGACAGGACATTTAGCCAACACGGACAGTTAGCCGACAGAACATTTAGTCGACATTGACAGTTAGCCGATAGGACATTTAGTCGACACGGAAAGTTAGCCGACAGGACATTTAGGTACGAGACACTGAACTATCAAGCCATTTAGTCAACAGGACACTAAGCCGACAGTGACGTTTAGCTGGCACGTAGCCAAATTGAAAAAGTGTTGAAATTTCTCGTCAGGGAATATGATTTAATTTTCGAAAGGAAAAAATAATTTTTCACTTACGTCACGACGGTCACTTAGTTGCATTTTAATATTGTATCTGCAGAAATTGTTCGTAAAGCTTCTTCATTTAATCAACTGGGTTTAAATTCTATGTATATTTTTACAGTGTACTAAAATATGTGCCATCCAATTTCGGTAAATCATACTCAAAAGGCTTTCCGCACGACCTTAACCACGGCCAACTGAAAGAACATACTACTAACTACAGCCAACTGGAAGAACTAAATTCACGAAGGTCACGCCTTAGCACGATTCAAATCATTTAGTAGGCGCGGGTAGAAAATCAGAGTGGAGTTGAATATCAGCAGCATATGAAGAGTGAAAAATGTAGTTTCTGCGGAAATGTATTCAGTTCTGAATAAAACAAAACCTTAAAGAATATTTGAATTCTAAATTAAACATTATGCAACAGTTTAGTGTTATAAACATTAACGTAAGTAAGTATTTTAAGCGAGAGGCGTGACCAATAAAATGTTACAGAATCGCGCTTTTAATTTCATACAAATTTGAAAGCATTAAGAACATCCAGATTGGAAAATTAATATCACTAAGTAAACAAGAAAAATTATTAATGATGTGAAAGTGTTCAAAAGGACCCAGTTGATTAAATGAAGAAGCTTTACGGATAATTTTTGAAGATCCCATTTTAAAATGTAATTAAGTGACCGCCGTATTTAGGTTAAAAAAAATCTTTTTTCCTTTCGAAATTTAATTCATATTCCTTGACGAGAAATTTCAGCGCTTTTTTAATTTGGCCAATATACACCAAACAGCACGATAAATGTCACACAATGCTAAATTAACACAATAATTATAACCACATATGAGATCTTTAAGAATCGAAAAATGAATTTTACTGATAGTGAAAATATTACTTAAATATTGAATTTACGGATAAGTCTAGAAATTTCGTAATTCGTAGTAAGATTAAATAATTAGTTCGTACGTGTGAGCTAAAACGTCACTGTCGGCTTAGTGTCCTGTTGACTAATCGTCTTGACAGTTAAGTGTTCCGTAGCTAAATGTTCTGACGGGTAACTCTCTGTCTTGGACAAATGTCCTGTCGCCTAACTGTCCGTGTCGGCTAAATGTCCTGTCGGCTAACTGTCCGTGTCGGCTAAATGTTCTGTCGGCTAAGTGTCCGTGTCGGTTAAATGTCCTGTCGGCTAAGTGTCCCTGTCGGCTCAATGTCTTGTCGGCTAACTGGTGTCGGTTAAGTGTGCCGTCGGCTAAGTGTCCGCGACCGATTTTCAGCATAACCCTAAAGTAATCTGTAAAATTGGGCTGGATTCCTAACGATGGTGCAGTGAAATAAATACAGATATTTCTCTGCCAGACTCCTTATGTCTATGAATGAGTTCATAATGATGAAATATATTTCGTAATTAATACCGCTAGTCAATTGAGGATTGTTTTCGCTATTTCCCCCTTTTATGTTTGGATAGGTATAAAGAATTAAGGAAAATTTTCCTAAACATTTTTATGATGCAATTGTCAGACTATCCTGCAAACGGAACAATAAGTTCTGTTGTTGAGAAATGCGCATTGAAACTTTCAAGGTTCAAGTTTCAAGATTTCAAGGTTATACTTCAATAAATGCATTTGAAAAAGTATCGGAATTTTGAAACAACATTTAAATGATAACCTTTGTACATGACAAATTTTCAATAAAATTTATTATTCTCCGAAATCTGTCAAAAAATTATATTTTTTTCATAGTTACTCGTCTCAAACATCATAACATTTCTGGCCTTAGAATATCAAAACTTACTACTGTATTTCAAATTATAGATTCATTTTCCGCTTAACTCTATTCGTATACATTATATGTATGATAGTCAATTATATTTCATTAATAACTAAAATGTACTCACAAAGCATTTAAAATCTAATTTATAATTTACTTAATAATGAAAATGAAATAAAAATCTTGGTAGGTTATTATAATCACATCATTTAGTCCATCTTTAATGAACGACGACTTCAAAATCATTACTCAAAATCAAAACGAAATTTGAGGTAATGCATCAAAACATAAATAAACCAGTATTAAATATAAATATACTGCGAAGCCACTTCGATGTAATGGAATCAGGATACTGCAATCAACAGTCAAATTACTCATTGCGCAATTATTTCCTGCATAATTACTTTAGGAATACGAATTACAAGAATTCAACTATAATTTTTTTTAGCCTAGTAATGAAAATTTTCCAGAAACATTTTTCAATTTTATATCTCCCTGAAACCTTTAATACTAAATTCTGATATATATTATAGTTTTGAAGAATTTGAATGATTTCTCCTAAAAAGTTATAATTCTGGAAATGGTATTCAGTAAAAGTATGTTTCACTATCACTCTGATTGGAAAATTCTGATATCTGGAAAAAAAATTGTCGAAGGCATTCGAATTAATATAAAGGGTTTACAAACGTGTTTTCATACTCATCTGTTATTGTCTTTGGATAATTTGCACTAAAAAATAAATAATGCAAAGAGTTATTATTATTGTGTTTTCAGTTTGTAAGAAATTATAGCTGTTCTTCGCGCTTACGTTTGTAATATAGCATATCCTTTTGCTAACAGAAAGATCCATGCATCAAATCTCGAAGACAACACAGTTGATTTTCACTTCGATGAAACAAACGGTCTCTGGAAACTTAAAAATATTTCAGAAATTAAACTGTAATCTTAATAATTAGATTAAACTGGGGGCTTTATTATCATTTTACTAACTTTTCAGGAACTTTTACCCTTAACTGATTAAACCATATTCTGATTACATTCATGAGTAGTTACACTTGCGTTTCATTTTTAAATAAATTTGAGAAAAATTTGGGAACTTCTTTATGGTTATGAACATTTTGATTTTGGTAAAACACGTGAGAAATATTATTATGAGTATTTCTTTGAAGGATAAATTTAAGGGCAAGTACTTATATTTAAAATATTCTCACAAAAACTCTCTAGCTTTCAGTTTGCTTATACAACATGGAGAAGAACCGGATTTATTTAATTATGGCAAACTACATGAAGCTCATAGTGACTCATATTCATGTTACGTGTAGGAAAAATCTCAAAAGCAGCCGAGAAGCCAGCTCGTTTGCCGAGACTTGAACTGGATGGAAAAATCAGTAATCAGCAGTTGTAACCACAGAGTGGCTGGTAAGCATTAATGGGAACAAATTATTCCCTACTTTGAACCATCACTTTTAATTATTTTATGAATCGCTTTTAATCATTTTTAATCACATAATCACTCATTAACGTTTTGACGCAAAAACATTTCCACTTACGCTTTAAATACAGCAGTATTCCAAATATTTGTATTTACTGGGCTGTAGCTTATGCAGGCTAACAGACTGTCTTCTTACGGTAAAATAAATGCGTATTAAATGTGGCGCACGTGAAAGAAATTTCTTCCTTCTTTATCGCATTTTATTTTCACAAAGATTTTACTATGAAAGAAGAGTAGCATATTGGGCTAAAAATATTTAAAAACAGCATAGCTCTAGAACTTCCGATACATAGTCTCGCGCACTTGAGATAAAAATGTCTTTTTCCGTACAGTGTTGCCATTGCTAGCTTTGAAATCATTGAGGTTTTTAATCAGAAATTTGTTATACTGTTACAAAATATTAAATAAACAATAAAAAAATCGAAATTCCAGATTCGAGCGTCCAGGTGCCCATATTCGAGTGGAGAAGTACGTTATTCGAAATAAGAGAAGAGATGCCTTAAGAGAAGAGATGCCTTGATAAACTCTTTAAAGGAAACTGGTTCATATTTACTTTATTCAGAGAAAAACCATAAAGCAACTGTGTTAGCTGGAATTTGAACCAAGGTGAAATTACCAGTGTTTAGCGCACTTAACCGTTGTAGTTGAATTCAAGTTGGGTGTTACAGTATTAATAGATTATTTAACTTAAAGTTTTAATCGGTTAAAAATGCAGCTGATGATATATAGTTTAAAAAATCATCCTGGTGATGAGTTACTGTCCAATGCATTTTAATTCAGGTGCTACCGTATAGTCATGAGGTTTCTTGAATCAGAAATTCTTGAAATATCAACTATGGTTACGTCAGTAATTGAAATACGAGTCTTCAGCTACTCAGAATTATACTTCAGGGAATACATATGTTGTTACATATGTTATTCACTGCATTATGGAAATAAATTAGAGGAATATGTTTAATTACTGGAGTTGATATTAATACGGCTAAGCACACATAGTTAATAAAATAGTTGGTAGCTCACATAGTCAATAAATATTGTAAGTGGTATGAAGTTCTCAATAGATCTTTATACTTTTACATTAACATAGGCTAAATATTTGGGAAAGATTGAAGGTCAGTCTACTTTCATGCGTTAAATTAATTTAATAACCCTTTTAAAAATAAGTACAGCAATGTGCTAAGTTTTTATGTAATTCAAATGTACAAAAATTAAAAAAATACTTAAAAAATTAGCAAGGAGTTGAAATGTATTTTAAATAAGTGCAAAGAGTCTGGATAACTGGAGCTACTAATATCCGGATTTTGGGTAGGTGAAGTTCAGTTGTTTATTCCTTTTTATTGACAGATCTTAAATGGAATATCGAATTTAATGCTTTTTATTCACAAACATAAGAAATATCCGACAGATTTGCGAAAAATTCCGTTCCTGAACAAGGAGAAAAAATGAAGAGCATGATAAGGAGAAACATTGTTGCATGAAATGAAATATAGATACATGATCAACCGAAAGGCACTGTACTTTTTACAGATTCCTTGCAAATCGAGCATTTTTCAAAACCCAGTCTTGTTTGATACCCGCAAATAAAACTGCATTGTGCCAAACTCTAACTAGGATCGTATCTCTCGTGATGAAGATCAGCAACTGCTAGAGTCCAGAGGACGTGACACGTCAGGATGAATTACCGCACCTTTCCAATTTCTGAAACTAAACAAGAAAGAAATCCTCCCTTCTGACTTTCACCTCTACCCCATCCTGCGAAAAATTCCGGTGGTGTTTGGGCGCGGGAAATTTTCCATTGGAAGAAATATGGCAGCATTAGCCCAGATACGTGAGGGGCCTTCCGAAAAGGGGGTGCAGAGGCTACCTCTGATGACCCTCTAGGATGGATGTAAGTGCCCCCGGGGGTGATCGAGGAGGTTGGGAGGAAGGGATAGAAGATTCTCCCCGTCCTCCTACTTTAGCCGCGATCGCCCGTCATTAATACTAAACAGGCACAGGAATCAGCTTGATTTTCTTTTGTGGCTGACAGCGGGGAGAGTAGTGGTCTGATTGTGGTGGAAGCTATTCCAAGCCTGAAGCTCTAATTTCGATTATCAATTGAAAATTGCCTTTTTCTCATAGATTTAGCAGAAATGGTATAAATATCCATAATTTATTTCAAGAAAATCCAAGTCTTTAACTGCTAAAAAATCATACGGTAATAAGCAGAAATAGGACGGATAAGAAGAGGCTTGAGTCTCTCGAATTTCTCGAATCCTTCCTATAATAATTAGAAGACAGAAGGATAAAACACTTATTAAAGCAAAAAATTCTTATTAAAGCAAAATCTGAAATCTATATTTCATAAAAAACAAATTTAAAAACACAGTTTTTGAAAAAAAACGTCTATATCTATTAAGCCAATACAAATGAAATTAAGTAAACGAAGTACATAGTTAAATTAAAACTCCTGAGTTGTGAGATACATTTTTTCAACTTAATTTGATAAAAATATTTTAATTAAAATTTTTCAATCCTCCTCCCACCCACCCAGATTAGTTAGTCAAAACAATAAACTCTTTCTAGAAAACTAAGGGTGTAGTATTCAAGGACAACATGAGGTCATATAGCTGATTCAAATCCATTGCAGTTGCAATAGTAAAGTTCTTTCTTTAATGAATATTTTCGTTGGTCGTCATTGAAATAATCTTTCTGAAGTTTTGAGTTAAAACATTTAATGTTAAACTTGAATAGTGGAAAATGAGCGAAGATTCGAGTTTCCAAGAGAATTCTGGGATTTCTTAGGCTTGTGCAAAGTATCTTGTTTCATCAGTATAAATGCAGAAAAGAGAAGAAACATTTTCCGAGATATTAACAAATTACCTAATTTTAATTTTTGCATCCGATTACAAATGTCTAGTGGAATTGAAACAGAAATAGAATATCGAAAATTTTGGTATGTGTTTACAAATCGTTTCTAAAACACCTCGAAAAAATCTTATTTCGGCGTATTTAGAGTTTCCAGTAAGAGGATATAGCAACATGAAAAAAAATGTCTACTGTTACTTAAGGGAAATATTTACCAGACTCTTTGTGCTCCGGTGATCCAGTGAAATAACTACTCAATTACAACTTTAAAAGTTAAATATTTTCTTTAATAAATATGCACATGTGTCTACACTTGGTTTCCTTTAGCTAAAACTAGAATATATTCAATATGTGTGGCAACAGTCCAAAATTCTTCTAAAGTCAATTTATAACTTCGGATTGTACGCTGAAGATGATATTTAAATGACGTAATACCTGCTTCCCATAAACCGCCAAAATTTGGTGCTCTAGGTAGAATCAGTTCCCAATTTATAACTTCAGATGTTAAGAAAATCTGCTATATCAGAATTAGATTTAAGGACTAAGCTATGCAATTTGTTTCAGTTCTTATTTTGCACCAACCATATTAATACTGTTATCTGACATTATGGTATTACATTTTCCACGTCTAGCAGTAAATCTTTTAATAGTAGCAAGTAATAACTCTGTAGTTAACTGAGTTACTACCTCTAAATGTATTGCTTTAGTAGCTAAACATGTGAATATAGCAGCGTACACTTTTGTATAATTACCTTTTCTCTGATTTTTATACTTGATGAGGAATAGACCAGAAAAATCGAGTCCACAAGTATTTAATACAAACTCTGGGTTAACTCTTTCACCAGGTAAATTTCTCATAAGTTGTTCACATACAATTGGTTTAACCTTAAAATATGTTACACATTTATGTACAATTTTTCGAGCTATATCTCGACCATTAATAACCATATTAGTTAGTAATTACACAAAATTTACTGCGAACCTGATGCAATAGTGCTTGAGTACCAAAATGTAAATATTTAACATGATAATACTGAAAAATTAATTTCGTAAATACATGATCTTTTGGCATTATATACGGATATTTTTTATTGTTATTGAGATTACTATTGACAAGTCTGCCTCCTATTCTCAGAAGAGAACCGTTATTTAGAAATGGACATAAAAATTTTGACTTACTTTTAGAAGAAACACAATTCTTATTTTTTAAAGATAGAATATCCTTGCTAAAATGTTGTAATTGTACATACCTGATCATGATTTTCTCAGCGGCATCCAATTCTTTAACAGTTAGAGAACCTATTATATTTTTCCTTTACAATTGTCTATAAATCTGTAAACAAAACACACGAATGATACGAATATAGTTATTACTAATGTTAAGAATATGATCTAAGGCAGGGATATTAGAGTTACATTTAGATTAACTAAGTCATTATCCTTGAGTTCTTTTACGTATTCCATCTCAACCATATCAGATGAAATTACTTCACAAGACGTAGTCAAGAACTTTTCCTCAGTCAAGAATGTTAGTCCATACCACCATAAATCATTATGAAGAAAATCCTTAGGTTCCACGTGATATCAAATTAGCTGGATTATTATGAGTGCTAACATGGTACCACTCATGAATAGCAGTCATGCTGCGAATAACAGACACTCTATTAGCAACAAATGTCTTTAGTTGATGAGGTTCCTTCTTAATCCATAATAACACTATTGAGTTATCAGTGAAATAATACACTTTGACCATGGGTAGCTGAATGGCCTCTAATATTCTTTTCATTAGTTTTACCAACAGAACTGAACCACAAAGTTCCAAACAAGGAATCGTAATTAACTTCAAAGGTGACACTCGAGATTTGCTGCACGGAAGTCTTGCTGAACATTTATTCGAAGATGACATACATTTCACATAAATTGCGTACCATAGGCTTTCTGACTAGCATCCCAGAATCCTATAACTTCTATTTGCTGTAATCCATTGGTTAGAACAAACCTAGGTATGCGATAATCGTTGACTGTTTTTAGACTATGCAAAAATGCCTTCCATTCTTCAAAGTAATTTTTAGGAAGTGGTGTATTCCAATTTACTTTTAGAAGCCAAAGTTTTTGTATAAATATTTTAGCTTTTGTCGTAACAGGGCCAATTAAACCTAATGGATCAAAGAGGCGAGCTATCGCTGATAAGACATGCCTTTTTGTTACTGTTTCTTCAACGTCAAGTATCTTTAAATCGTAAGAAAAACAGTCTGTAGACGTACTCTATGACATTCCCAAGGCTTTTGTAACCTGCGGCTTATCAGTAACTTGAAAGGAATAATCCCGAGTTGCACCTTCTTTGTTCTTCGATAGTTCTGTATTATTTGAACACCATTTGTGTAACTGCATTCTAGCAAGTTGTAGAAGACTGATTAACTGTATCTGCAACTCCTTGGCTTCTTGCAGCGTATTAGCTCCAGTGATAATGTCGTCCACGTAACAGTCCTTTAGTATGGCTCTCGAGGCATAAGGAAATTCATTCTCTTCATCCATTGGTCCCTTGTTGCTTCAGGACCCTTGTTGCGAAGAATGGTGCACTTGCTGTTCTGTATGTTACAGTTCTTAGACGATAAGTCTGCACAGGCCTACCAACTGATTCTTTCCACAAGACCAACTGAAGGATTCGTTGAGAAGATTCAATAAGTATTTGTCTGTGCATCTTCTGAACATCAGCTCCTAGTGCATAGCTGTACTTCCGAAAACTAATAATGATAGAAAATAAATCTTCTTGAGGTATTCGCCCTTTCATTGATACTGAATTAAGTGATTTTCCATTACTAGTAGCCGCTGATGCATTAAACACAACGCGAAGCTTGGTAGAGGTTTTCTTTGGCCGATAAACTCCATGATGACTAAGATAATTGCAAGTCGATGTTTCAATTTCTTGAACTTCCTCCATGTGATTTAGATCCTTATATTCCTTAATAAAATTCTTATATAATGTTTTCATATTCGAATCGCTTTGTAGTCGATTCCAAACTTGATTCAGTCTTTTCTCAGCCAACGTTTTCGATTCTCCTAATTCTATACCTTCGCTAATGGTTAACTGAACTACATATCTTCCATTAAGCGTATAATGAGTACGGCTGAAATGTTCTTCACAGTATTTTTCTTCTTCACTCAAAACATCCTTGATATTTTCCTTGGATTCAACTTCCCAAAATCTTTCCAAAAGTTCGTCAACCCTTTCTTCACTATTCAGAACTAAGCCATAATAATTTACTTCCGAGTTACTCGTGCATGGACCAGACACGATGTATCCAAAAACTGTTTCTTGGAATATCAACGGTTGATTTTCTAATTAAAATTTCCTTCTTTTAAAATCTTACAGAACAATTCGGCTCCTAGTAACATATCTATTTTTTTAGATGTTCCAAGTAGTGGATCCGCTAATTCAATATCAATGGGAATATTTAACGGCTGCACATCTAAACTCCTTGATGGAGTTCCATTGGTTATTTTAGAAATAACTAAACAATTAACTGACTTTACATATATTAAATTCTTATTCGAAATCTGTACATCAAGTTGATAATTAATATTTATAACGTTCTCATTCATTCCGGATACAGATGCATAAACTTTTTCTTTCTTTATATTTAACAAATTGGCATCTGCCGTTTATCAAGCTTTGGGCGAACTGGAATTCTTTTTCAGAATTACAAATATATACTACTGCAGTCGCTAATAACGCATTTTTTTCCGTGTCAAAAGACCAATTTGATTTTTATTAGAGCCATCTGCATTCTTATTTATAATTTCGCCACTCTTTGCTTCCGTTTTTGTTTTAATTAACTGGATTACTGAATGGTGTTTTTTATGGCATTCCGAACATCTGAACGTAGAATTACATTTTGCGATTAAATGTTCCTTACTGAAACAGTTTAAACATAATTTACGGTTTTTAATTATTTCATATCTTTTTCATATCTTTGGTATGGATTTAATTTTAAAAATGAATCACATTTATGTAATGGATGATTATTATTTTTACATACCACACAGGTCGGAACACTATCGGTTATAACCATTAGAGCCTTTGATTTTGGAATTTTATCTAACGGATATTTCACTTTATTACGGTTAATATTATCCAATAATTGACATCTTTTCTCTAAAAACAAAATTCATTTATCAAACGCACGAACTTCCGCAGCATTAATGCTTAATTCAAATTGTTTGCGCGTTTCATAATCTAGTTTCTGAAGTACGATATTTAATAATAGAATGTCAGATAAATTATTTTTCTCATACTTTAAAATATTTAAAGCCTAACGTTTTTAGTAACATTATCTATTATATATCTTATTCCTTTAGACGATTCGAATACTAAATTTCTTAAATCCATTATTGACTCTATATGCGTCTCAATTAATATTCTCTATTTTCATACTTATCTTGAAGAGCTTTAAATAGAGAACTGAAAGTATCATCAACAAATTCAAGATTTTTTTCTTCATTGGTTAATGCAGCGTTTAAATAATAGAGTTTCTGAACTTCCGTTAATTGAGTGTTATTCGCTATAATGTTTTCTAATTGAAGCTTAAAATTATTCCATTCGGTATATTTACCAGAAAATTTAGGAATTGGTAATTCTGGCAAACGTATTTGTACTTAAGAATCAAATTTACTACAATCATTTTCATGTTTAGAATGTGACATAGACGATAGAGTTTCCATGATTCTTACCTCTAGTACTTCTGTTCTTTCTTCCCAGTTCGGCGATTTCTTCATCGATAGCTGTGACATCTTTTTCATCAACGCTTTCGAAATATCTATTTCTCAAGCTTCTAATATCCGTTTGAATGCTTTGAAGGGATCTATACTTTATTTGAATTTTGTTTTTATTTGTTAAATACTAAGTTGTAAAATACTAGTAGTCTAAACAAATTAGGCATTGCGTTGTGTTATTTTAAATTTCGTTTCAACAACCCGAAGAGCCTTGCTACTGGTGAAACTATGTTGTGTAATCAGAAATTCAAGTAAACACATAAAATCAATAATACTAACTCAGTTTATTACTTTCCTTAAAACACTGATATCAAACAAATTTACTATCATAAAATCATACTGGAACTACCTTATTTAATTTAGAAAACAAATTGCTAAACATTTATACATTTTTCACAAATACTGCAAATCTTAGACAATAACCACTTCAATTCAAATACTATTGGTTAAGTAATAACTATTTTTATGAGTTAAGATACAAATTAAAATTTTTTATTTCATTTAACAGTTGTAAGGTTCTTACACCTTATTTATCCAAGAACAAGTAAAAATTCTAATAATTAAGCACAGAGTTAAGTGATTATAGTATTGCACCAAAAGAAAAGAAAATTAGATTTTCAACTAGAGCAATTTAAGACTGCTCACAAATTTCTTCAGATCTCAGTTAA
>KK116828.1:167615-178113 GCA_000611955.2 Stegodyphus mimosarum | reverse complement strand
TAAACGGAAATAAATAATAATAAAAAGAAAATCCAATTAGAACATTCATATCTCGATTATTCTTACAAAGTAATTTGTTTGATTTAATTTTTACAATACAATATATTTCACAGTGATAAGGAAAAATTCAATGTGGGAGGAATGTGAAGATTAAAACACGTCGAACTATGCAATTACATAAAAGAATTCACTTTCAAATTTTAATACTCAATACTGTTTATAGTGCATAGACCAAGTTCTGTTTACGTTAATCCTCGGCTCAAAGAACCTCAACATATTCTTTACTCGGCTTTCAGCTACTTTACGCATGCGCAAGAATTATCCACCCAGGCGAAACTAGTCGATTTCTCTGTGACGTCAAAAATTCGAAAAGTGGGGTAGGGTTTGGAAATACGCTTCCGGGCCCAGGAGCATGTCTTTGTGAGGTAAGTTTAGCTTGGTATTTTTCCATAGAATGTTAGAAAAATTACTCTTCGTATTTCTTCAAAATATGTATTTTCATTTAACTGTCACTTATTGACGATCAACTGATTTTATAAGAACAAAATCAACTGCTGAATGTGTATGTGTTTATGCAGTAAAATTTGTCATTGTCATTGTCATTATATGTATGGCCGGATGTCGCTGTTGCAACGCGACGTTTCCGGCTCTTGATACATATGCACGAGGCACAAGATGAGTAGAAACATTGGCCAGTGGTAAAGGAATCAGAGTTGTGAAAGGGAGTGACCACACGTCACAGAACGCAAGCAGATAGCAAGTCATGGAGAGAGACACATATACATAGATGAAAGTATATCCTGACTATGTATGCGTGTAATCACATGCATACAAATACATAAAAATACAATACATACAAATACAAAGAAACACAGATAATACAAGATAATACAAGAAATGCATACAGTTGAAAACATAAAGTAATAATGGTTATATACAGCTATATACAATGAAGAATAGATCTGTATCTAAGATAGTATGTGTAGTATCCCTAAGTAGGGAAGTTATCGTCTCTAGCAAGGTGTGCCGCATAAGGGCGTATTTTGATGTCATCAATCAATGGAATATAATCGAATACTTTGAAATATTGCATGTGCGGGCAGCTCAGTGCCTTATCGAAGAAGTTTTGGTTTTGCTTATGGAGGAATTCATCAATTCGTTCAATTTTTAGATCTCGATGCAGGGTCTCATTGGAGACATAATAGTGACAGTTGGTCATTAGACGGAGAGTTTTATTTTGCAGAACCTGTAATTTGTTCATTTCAGTAGATGAAATAGTAGTCCAGGCGGGGGAAGCATATGTGAAAATCGGTCTGACTATAGCTATGTAAAGGTGTCTTTTCCTGGCAAGATCAAGTTTAGATGTTTTTCCTAAGAGAGGTATGATATTAGTAATTGTGGCCCATGCTTTGCTTATTGCTTTTTTGACATGGTCTTTCCAGTTGAATTTTGAATTAATGGTGACTCCAAGGTACGTGGCTTTTGTAACAATGGGGATCTCCGTATTAAATAATCTGAGTTGTGCCGTAATCGGAGTTCTATGATTTTTCTTTCGTATTAAAATAAGTTGTGACTTTGCTGCGTTGATGGCGATGCGCCATTTCTCACACCAGTGTTCAATGGCTGGGATGAGTTCCTGTAGTTTGTTGATGGCAGTATCTGGTCTGAGTGATGATATAGCTAGCGCAGTGTCATCTGCGTAGCATCCTAAGTAATATCCTCTGTCAAACTTTATTTTGGGAAAGTCGGCGACGTAAAAGTTGTATAAAATGGGGCCAAGAATATATCCTTGTGCTACGCCGGCATTGAGCCGTTTGTATTCTGAATTATCATTTCCGATACTGACGAAAAATTTTCTGTCATGAATAAAAGAGTAGAGAAGCAGAATAAGGTCTCTGTCCAGGTCAGCGCTGATTAGCTTGAAGATAAGCCCCTCATGCCAGACGCGGTCGAAAGCTTTCGCCACGTCCAGCATGAGTAAGGCGACACTTTGATTGTTGTGCAAAGCTGCACCAGTAAATTCGACTAGTCTGACCAGTTGCTTGACTGTAGAGAGACCCTTCCGAAATCCGAACTGTTCGGGCGGAAGCCTAGACAGATAGGGTTCCAAGCGTTTTAGGATAACCCGTTCAAAGATTTTTCCGAGAACCGGCAGGAGGCTAATGGGCCTGTAGCCTTCGGGTTTTGTGATGTCTTTACCAGGCTTTGTGAGGAGGATTACTTTGGCAGTCTTCCATGTCTGTGGAAAATAATTTAATGTTAAGCAGGCATTGATAATACCGACGTATTTAGTGATAATATTTAATGGTAGTTTTTTGATCGCCAGATTTGTGATTGCGTCATAACCCGGAGCTTTTCTGTTTTTTAATCTTTTAATAATTTCGGCTACTTCATCTGGGGATGAGTAGGTGACTCTGTTGTGCGCTCCTGGACCCGAAAGCCAATCTTTAATGAAGTATTGGACGTCGTAGGAGAATTCGTAGTCGCAGGGGTCTTGATTAGGCATGAATTGTTGTTCGAGGTGTTCCGCCATTACTTCAGATTTGTCCTTATTCGTGAGAGCGATGGTAGATCCTCTGAAGATTGGTTTATTGCATGGTTTGTTTCTTTTTAAGTTTCTAGCGAAATTCCAGAAATTGCTATCCGGCTCGTTAAAACTTTGAATTTTTTCATTCCATTTTTCCTCTCGGTGTTCTTTGATTAATTTCTTAATTTCTTTACTTAATTTGTTTAGATTTCTTTTAACCCGTGGGTCCCATGAGATGTGCCATCTTTTTCGAAGTTTATTTCGGCATTTGATTAGTTCTCTTATGTGCTTGGGTAGTATTTCAGCGAATTGGTCTGCAGGGATTTTCTTGGTAGCTTGAGTGTATGCACTGAGAATACTATTGGACAGCTCCTTAATGGCGATGTCGATATCTTTGTTTGATTTTAGTGGTGTAATCTGCTGTGGGGTGTTTAGTAATATTTCATTATAGGTAGTCCAATTTGTGATGCTTTTATATTTGGTATCATCGCATTTATTTGTGCCTAAAATAGCGATAACTGGCAGATGGTCAGAGGTCATCTCAACTTTTACATCCAGGTACATCGGTATAGATGCTGTGGTAAGGAAAATATCCAATATATCTCCACGGCCGGGATTAGATGGTACATAAGTATACTCGGTGGGAGCGTAAAAATAAATTGGATGATTATTAATGATTTCAAGGAGGATATCTCCATTATTGTTTGTTCTTCTGCAACCCCATTCGACGTTTTTTGCGTTTAAATCGCCTGCTAATATTGTCTGTTTATCATTAGGTAGCATTTCAGTCAGAATATCTGGATTAAGAGTATTAGTGGGTGGTTATAAAGTGCTGTAAAGAATACTATCCCATACAGTGGTAATAAGACGGATATAGTCCCTGATTCCATACCATTATTTCTATCTTCCCCGATAAGGCACGCTTGTAGTGAATATTTGACGTAGATTGCTACGCCCCCTCCTTTGTATCTAAGTCTATCACATCGAAAAACTCTATAATTTGGTATGCGTAGACTGTGGCAGGGATTTGCATGAGTCTCTGTAACAATTGCAATGTCAATATCATGTACAATTAAGAAGTGTTGGAGTTCCTGAATTTTATTGGTTAAACTGTGTGCGTTCCAGTTCATGATAACGATAGGGGCTCTCTTATTTCTCGCTTGACCCATTATCTAATTTTTTATTTTCGCTTGCCTGATGAGTTTTGCTAAGATCTTTAACTTGCTGAGTTAACTGAAGGAACCCAGCGCTTTTAATTACAGATACAAGTTCTGCAAGATCAGTGAAAATTTTCTTTGCTTCACTGATTGATTCTGAATATAAGCCACTTGTTAAGGCTTGGGCATAAGATTTTCCCTCTACAATGCGGTTACCAAAAGTCTTGACTTTCTCTTGTTTAGTTTTCGGGAATTTTTCACACCCCCTAAAACTGGAGGTGTGATCTCCACCGCAGTTTACACAAAAAGGTGGCTTTTCTTTATTGTTTTTATCTGGGCAGTCTTTTATAGAATGGCCCTGACCACATCTGACACATTTTATTGCATAATTGCAAAAATCCTGGGTGTGGTTAAAGCCCTGGCAGCGATAACACTGCACAGGGCCTTGCCTTCCTTTATACTCGACGACTTTGACAATTAGATCGCCGATATGTCTTTCTAGAAATATCTTTTTTGATACTTCATTCTTTGGCAATGTAACAATGAAAAGGGGAAGTTTAGTTACTTCACCTGCGCGGCGCCGTGTCATCTGACGAACATCAATTATAGTGTATTGGCGGTCTTCTAATTCGGCTCTGATGTGGTCTACCGTGGTAGAGAGCAATAATCCATTTATGACGACTTTTAAATTTTTATCCTGAGGTAGGATATAAGAATGATGCTCAACATTGAGCTCTCTGAGAATTCTAACTATTCCCCTATAGGAGTTAGGGTTGTTAGCAATTACTTTGATGCCTTGACGGATATTTAATCCTATGAAGTCGAATTTGTGAATATGAAAAATCTTTTTAATTTCGTACCACGTGTGTGTGGTTTCTTTGAGTATTATGGGAGGCAGCCTGATTGATTTGGGTTTATTATCTGAAGTGTCAGTGTTCTCTGGTGGAGTGGTATCCATGTTAGAAGTTTCCTCTGTAATGACCGTTGAGGAAGCAATATCATTTGTATTAGCCGCTGCAGCGGTAAGATTGTTGTTATCATTGACACTGTTATTATCAGCCTTATCTAGTGTATCAGTATTGCTAGCCGAAGCGGCAACTATTGCTGGTGAAATGATTTGCGTGTGAGTGTCATGTTTGACTTTCTTGGCCGGTTGTCTGTGACTACGCATGCGAATTGTTTGGTCTCCCCTTTTACGCTTAGGAGCGTCTTCATCCGAGCTAGTATCTAAATCTAGCGTTTTTTCATCAGCACTGTCAGTGCTTATATCATTGATCTTAATCGGGCTTCTAGATCTATCACTAACTTCATTATCTAAGTTAGAATTATCAGTCTGATTTTTTAACTTATCCTGAGAATTCCCGGTGTTGTCCTGACTTGTGTTTTGTTTAACTAATGCGTTAACAATATCCAAAGAGCTTAACAAGAAAGTATAGAATTTATTTTCTATATCAGTCAGTTCACCCTTACTGGTTCTTAAATCATCTAACTCGCTAATTTGCGCTTTATAAATTACTAACAATCTCTCCATGACTGCGCATATGTATCAATAAATCCAGCGCCCTTTGCAAAAAATCCAACACCCTGGAATCAGGTCGTGACACGAAGGCCTCCCTGACAGACAGATGTGTTGGCGGAAAGCACACAAGGTCCCTGACTATCACCTGAAGCGATAGCTTGGGGATAACTATGTGCGCAAAAAATCCAGCCTAAATCAAATTAAAAGCGTAAAATTAATTAACGCAATTCAGATAATAATTAAAATAATTAATTACCGCGCACTTAAAATTAATGCACGACCTAGCCAGCAATCAGGTAATGGCAAGACGAAGCGTGACTATTAAACACTTTAAGTTTGCTTAATCCAAAATAATAACATAAAATAATTGCAAATTTGCAATCAAAAATACTTATCCTACTTGGTATTAATAAATACCGAAAGAGCAATAGCATTGAAAAATGCCGTTTTTACTGAGCAATCCGATGTAGTGTAAAGACAGGGACCACGTGGCAGCACTAACAGGATGTTAGGCCTAGCACTTCGACGAAGTAGCAGTAAAATATGATCAGCACTAAATGCCCAAACGCGCAGGGAGGTCACGTGACATCTAAACTACGTGTTAGATGATGTCACATCAAAGATATGCCCTTTACGCTCAGTAAATTTCTACGCATAAATTGAAACACGGTTCTGCGATATGGTTTTCAGAAGTAGTGAAAAGTTTCTTGAAAATACTACAGTTCTTTAAATATTGACGTGTATATCTTTCCATTACAATACAATTTTGTGTTTATTTTAAATCACTGAGAAATATATGAGATTTCAGTTTTAAATTAGTTGTGTTAATATTTGCAATACATTTCACCAATAATTAATGTATTGTGCTTTAATTTTTACATTGTATTAGAAAAGGAATTAATATTTGCCGCTCTCTGTATATTATTCAAATAAAGAATTAATGAATTTAAAATTACGAACTATTTTGTAATCAATATTACATCTTGTATTATTTTATTGTATATCTGAAAAGAATTTGGTTTAAATATAAATTATTAACAAAGTTTTTGGATGGAAGAACTATCATATAGAATATTTAAACAGAAGATCTACTGGAAGATTTTTTTTAATAGTTTTACATGTTCATATTTTTTAATATGTATATAAGTTTGTTCTGAATAGTTTTGAAAAAATATATTGCACCCACACTAAATTTGAATAGCAAATTTTTATGTTGTGAAATAAACTCAAATTTTAATTTGAATGAACTGTTGTGAAATTGCCAAGGTATTTTCGTAGAAAGCTAATATCAATTTAAGGCTTAAAAAGGACTTCAAAAATGGATTCTAGGCTTTTCTAGTGTAGTTTCTAATGTAAATATGAGCCAGTTTTCCTCAGAATGTCCTTCACAAAGACATCCATCCTCTTGGGCTGATAGCCCTTATGTGCCGTAATCAAATAAAGTAAACCAAGCTTTAGTTAGCATGCAATATTGTTTCTTCCTTATTATTATGGATCCCATTTTGTAAAGGTGTCAAGATTTTTGGTAAATCACCAATGTAAACCATTTTGAAACATCTGGCAGTCCCAACAATGATGATTTGTAGTTTGCTTGTAATGAGAAAAGCTTCAAGAAAACCATGTTATAATTCTTTTACCATGCAAAGGCTAATAATTCATAATCACTCATAATTTTGTCATCAAAAGAAGAGCTCTCAGTATTCTCTTGTTAATGTATTTTATTTATTTACTTTTTAAATTTAAATTTTTTAAGGTACTTAAAAGTAAGGAAGATGCTTGTTACATCATTCTTTCAAGAAAGACACATATTTTACTTCACATTCAAATATGCAAAAATGGCCGTTAAACAAAACTTCACATCAGTGAAAGCATTTAGAAGTGCAGCTTGAAAATTTGCAAGTGAAAGAAAAGCATGTTTTAACAATTGATTCAGTGATTTTAGAATATCTTTTGTAACAATGGAAGATGAAAGAAGCACTACAAAAATGTGACTATTCACTGAAACAGTTTTATGAAAGAGATGTACTCTCTGCATATAATCTGACAACCAAATATGTGAATAGGTGGCCCTGGAAAAATTGTGAACATAGGCAAAAATCTGTTCATACAGGTGAAAAAATAAAACTGGTGTAATTCTTCCACAATATTGGATACCTGATAAGATATGCTAGAAATTCTTTCTCGCTGAGTTTCTACATAGAGAGCCATCCACACTCGTGGGAAAACTTGTCGACAGTCTACAAGAGGGAATGACAACTATTCAAACTTCTGGTGAGCATGTAGAAGAAAGGAACTGGTAAAAAGCAGCTTGCAGACTTTTTCTGTAGGTCATAAATTTCATTTTGATGATCTAACAACAACTGCTTATACATAAAATATAGAATGACTGTGGAGCTCCAATATGTGGTGGAATAAAAACGGAAGAGGCATGGGTAAAAGTTTACAATTGGGTGCCCCTTGTTTTTTGGCGATTCTGTTTTGATGCCAAGATCGGCACCAATACGACACAATTTCAAGATGGCCGCTACACAAAACCAAAACAAGAAGTCAAAGAATTTCACAAACTCCGTGTCCATATACACATCGACCTATTTTCACTTAAAAAAAAAACATCAGAGAATTGCACAAACTAGTCATTGCACGAATCTTATTTTGCAAAGTTCATGCGGCAAAAATCTTTTGAGTCCCTGAAATGCTTCTTATGCCATATTAAAAGCAGTTGAGGAAACACTGCAGCTACAAAGTATACATGAGAAGGAAACCTGAACTTGGCAATAATTTTGATGCCAGCTTGACATTTAAAAATAGAAGCTGCAGTACCAAAGAAGTATCATAACATTTTTTAAACTAAGGTTCTGTTTATATTTCAGTTGGATTGTTTGCCATGTCAACATGTTTTGATGCTGATGTCTCCCAATTATGAATGTCTTTTAATTTCTTTTTAAAATTTAGAAGTGTGTCATTACTCTGTATTACATATGTTTGAGTTTTTTTTCATAAAACTCTACATTATGTAGCAAGGACTTGGAAAATTTACAGATGTCTTCTCCTCAGAGGAAATTTCTAGATCCACAAATGTCTGAGCAGAGAGAGGCTGTGTTGAAGTAGGTCGAGGATTTTTGACTGGTTGGTGAGGGCATTGTTGTAATAGTCATTATATTATCTATTAAACACATAATTTATTTATTTCTATGTATTTGGTAGTGTTCTGTTATTAGGACCAGATTCAGAAATGTATGTAAGTATGTAAGCATGTATGGATTCATGTATGGATGTATGAACTTTGCAAAATAAGATTCATGATGATAGTGAAACATGTCTCTTTGGTTTTTATTCCACCACATATTGGAGCTCCATACATGCTTGCATACATCCATACATACATTCATACAATTTTTAATCCAGTCCCGATTACAGAACACTACCTAATATTTTGAAAGTTAATTTTTTTTGGCACTTCATTATTTTTTTGATACACTTCCATCTTTAAGCCATGAGAATATATTGAAGAAGCAACGCGCTATGTCGCCAAAAAGAATTTACGTAGCAACCTATGATGTCACCAAAAAATGTTTGTTGTTCAACCCAGGGGTTCCCCCACACGATTTTTCACTTCTCCGGACATTTTTACTAGTGCGACTGCAGATTATGATCCCTCCGATGGGAATTTTAATGTTTTAGTCTAGTGGTGGACAGCATAGTGCAGTTTTCATTGTTGTCGGCAAAATCTTAGATTTAACTTTCTGCACTTATAGAGTGTAATGTGGTTTGCTTAAAAAAAATCGTGCACCTCTTTCTTGTTTCTGATTTTGTAATTTTAATACCGAATTTATAATATGCTAAGATGTTTCCTTAAGTGAAAATAGATGACTATGTACATGGTGGGTGCAAAAGCACAAAACGTTAGAAGTATATGTGTTTTATATAGAAAAAGGAGAATACAGAAAAGCAGGTGACAATGAATGAATCGTTGAAATAGATGTAATGTTTCTTTCCAGTGATGCAAATGAGTTATTAAAGATCAAATGACCTTAACAGAGTATGGATATGTACGAATGCACAATAATCAATAACACATATTACAGATAATGAGTAATTTTCTCTATAGTTCAACAAAATTTTAAGAAATACCTTAATACCTTTTTTTTAACAAAATTTTAAAAAATACCTTACCATAACTCTAAACACAGCATTCAAATTTAAGGTTAGGCTAGGTTACTTGAATATGGTAAGGGACACAAAGGCTGTATGTCTCAGTGGAGATATTCCTTCATGAAGAACTTCCTAAGGGAAAGTAGCTCGTATTTATGTTACACGTGAAGAAAACCAACATGCAGCTAACCCATTCGAGTGAGTTCAAACCTAGGTTGAACTACCAGTGTTTAGTGGTCACAACTTCCCAACGTTTGCTGGAGACCCATATTCAATAATTTAAAAAACTTAAAATTGTAATTTTAGAAAAAAGAATACCTTGTTTATAGACTGTACCAATTATGTTAAATACCAAAGTACAGAATAATTTCTTTACAAAACAAGGTATTACATTTACATCCAGAGTTTATAAACAGGAATGCATTAGTAACATTAAATACATCAAAAGTTCCTTTGGCAGTACATAACAAATCTTTCCAAGTTTATTCTTGGCCCTATCACATAATTGTAGACATTTAATTGCTAGTTCGCAGTACGATGATCTCTATCCCTTTGAATTAGCAAAATATGAGTCAGTTATGGAGATTTCTTATGAACTATCAAATAGAAGTATTTACAGACGAGATAATTCATGCTTAGTGCAACAAATTTTGAAGAGACTGGTTGCCTGTGTGACGCAAACTGTTTTGTTATATTATTTTACATAGGCTAGCCAAGACTAGATCGCAAAAGGGGACATAATACCTACTTGGCATGTACAAAATTTGAAGAAATTATATATCACATGGACATTTTTCAGAATTTGTGATAGTTATTTAACTATAATTTTTTAAAACCGTAGTCCTACCTTGGCACCAAATAAGCACCATTGCAGTAGAAATACATGTCAGCTGTCTTTTAAAGTATATTACCCCTTTCAAACTAATATTATATTATATTAAACCTTTCAAATTACCAGTTACCTCATTTTGGTTGTTGTGCATGTGTTGTTGTTAGTGATAGTTTATTTGGGCAGTTCTTATAAATATTAAACATTATTCCTTGTAAATATTTATGATTAAAATGAGATTTTGTTCTCAACATTCTTCACATATTCTCTGAATATTTATATTTAAATTTTGAAACAGTCATGGTATTTTCTGT
>KK116828.1:145747-163239 GCA_000611955.2 Stegodyphus mimosarum | reverse complement strand
TATTATTTAAGAAATTTTTATTCAGTGAATGAATAGAAAATGTGAAATTTCATTTTCTGTTACATAATAATGAGTCTATTTCTTATAAAGGCTTCTTAAAAAAATAAGAATGTATTTGTTCTACTTATGAGTTAATAATTTTTTAATTGGGTCTTTGGTCTGATCCATTTAAATTTTCATAAGTTGTAATTTAATATGTTTAAAAGTTACTGGATTTATCATTTTTTATGTTTTAATTCAAGACCTTGTTTGAAAACAGTAAGATTGCTACTAGAAATGAAGTGCTAAAAACATAATTCTAAGTAATACAGGATGTGATCAGAAATTTCAAACACATATTTGAAACTGCTTGCATTGCAACATCAGAAAATTCTAAGTAATACAGGATGTGATTCAATGTTAGAAATTTATTCTCCCCTTTTGTTCCAAAATTTGATGTCTACAGTTTTTTACGAATCTGACATATATTCTGACCTTCATGAATGTGATAAACGGATTGACACAAATTTTAATTGAAAAAATATTGTATTTTTTTTTTTACCTAATCAGTAATGAATTTATGCTATCAATGTAAATACAATTCCACAAGTACTGGGAAAAAAAAGTTGTACAGAATTTGGTTACTGTTTGTATACGATCTCTGTTGAATTAGAAATCACATACATCAATGTAACTTATGCCTGTTGCAGATTAACTATAAATTTGTTTCTTTCTGTTCAGTTTTTTAAATGGACAATATTCTGTATTCTAAACAGGATTCATTTTAGTTTGTAATATTTTGTGTTCTAAACAGGATTTGTTTACCACCATATGCTTCTAACATAAATAGAAAAATTTTGAATTATCAAGTATTGATGAGAAAGAAATGTTTGTACATCTGTGAAGAAATGGTAAGTGGTGTTTTTTTTAGGGGGGGGTTGTCATATTCCAAAACTTTATTCAGTGCTAATATATGTGGATTTATTTTATAGGATCCTTTTGCAGCTGAGTTTTGTGTACATACAAAAAAAAAAAAAAAGGCTGTATAACTCCTCAATCAATTTCATTTTAATTTTTTTTTGTATTATTTTCTTGGTATATACATGGATTAAGAATTACATGTTATGAATGAGTAATGTATATGTTATGTTTATTAATAATTCAGAAAAACCAAATCAGAATCACTTTTGATAAAGTTTATTAATACACATTTTATGAATATTGATTATGTTTTGGTTGTTTTTTTCAAAAAAAAAATAAATAAATAAAATAAAATAAATGTTTCATCATGAATGGATTCATTTAGGTGTGTGTGATATAATGAATTTCCTTTTCCTGATGTTAGCTTGTGTGTAATCTGTGTGTAAAATTGAGCCATTTGTTTACAAGGCTAAGAATAGTAAACCCATGTTATGTTATGAATTTCCTATTATAACATTGAAACATTTTAATACTTGTTCATTTTTTTTCTCATGAACTGTATAAATTTAGCCATTTACGTGTATGTATTCTTATATATTTTAATACTTTGAGTGTAATTGTCTATATATACTGATTGGATAACTTTTTTCTTAAAACCTATGTATGTTTTTTTTTTTTTTTTACCTTTCATCAGTAGTGAATGATTGCAACTGACTCAGATTACATTTCGGATTGGGAATAAATCCCATCCTATATTAAAAATTTACATTTTTCATACATTTTTTTTTGTATACTTGTAGAGTCAACAAAGAAATATTATTTGTTGAAAGAAACTAAACTCAGCTTATAACAAACCTTTTTTGGAATACGGGATGTAAGTGATATCCACATCTTGCTCAGGTTACATGTCTGATTTCAATAAATCCCACTATGTGTTTAAAATATTAAGAATTTACTTTTTTCATACATTTTTAGAGTCAATGAAGAAATATTATTTGTCGAGAGAAACTAAATTCAGTTTGTAAGAAACCTTTTTTTTGGAATATAGGGTGTAAATGATATTTGTATCTGACTTAGATTATATTTCTAATTCCAATGAATTCTATTCTGTGTTCAAAATATTAAGAATTTACATTTATTGTATACTTATAGAGTTGGGATGAAGAAATATTTATCAAGAGAAACTAAATTCAGCTTATAACAAAGTTTTATTTGGAATACAGGATCTACATCTGACTCAGGTTACATTTCTGATTGGGAATAAATCTCATTATCTGTTTAAAATATTAAGAATTTTTCCTACATTTATTGTATACTTCTGTTATTTAGAATGTGAATTTCATTGACACTTGTATCTAATGAGCAATTATCATAACTAATATACAGAATAAATTAATTCAAGTGTATTTAATCAATATATTTCATAGAATGAACCAATTTGGAGCTTTCAAAGAGATGTGCAAATAATAATAATTCAGGTTTCTTAAAAGAAATATTTAAAAACAGAAGATTAAACATGAAATGTGATAACCTTTTATTTACACAATAATAAGATTTCAGTAGACATATCATTTGGTTCGTTAAACAATTTTTTAAAAATTTAATTCACCGTCCCAACATTCAGTAATTTGGATTGTTAATTGATTATAAGTTTTATCAAAGTTGTTTGTAGTCTGTTCATCATTGTTTTCATAATCAGAAGAATTGAAATCCTCTTCATCACTGATTCCCATTGTATACAATGGATGAAGTCAAAGAATAAGATGGATATTTTGTATTTTGAATTCGTTTATTACATATCGCCTGTAATTTTGTACTTTGTTGACAGCACAGTGAAATGGGTATTTTAAACTGTGATGTTTTGCACATTTTCAACGATATTTGAAGGTCTTTTGTACTTCAATTTCTTTCACCTGTCTGTTTAAGATTTTTGCAAAAAAATTTGCCTGTTTGTAATCCAAAACATAAATGGTGGGAATATTAATCATAATTTATTTTAAAATCAAATTTAAATCATTGTAGGGAATACTTCCATCATTCCATTGCAAACTGTGCCTATGATTAGTAAGCCAAGTATTCGTTTTTTGTTCTATATTATTTAGTAAATTAAATGGCTTTTCAGCTTTGAAGATCATTGATCCAACAGTTGTAAGATCTTTGCTGGCATAATCCAGTTCCTTTACCATGTAAGAATACTGATTATTCTTCAATATTTTGAATCCTTCCAAGTCTAACACTATAAAATCATCCATAGAAGGATTCATAATGGCTCAAAAGATGAAGATCTATAAATAAATAAATAATAAATTACCTTGCTTAAGGGGAGGGTGAATATTAAAAATTAGTTTTTTAAGTTTTTGTGTTTTCAACAAGAAATTTTATGCATATACATATTATAAAATATATGTTCAAAATTTTAATTTATTTTAAATTAAAAAAATTTAAAACAAATAATTAATTATTTTCATTAAAGACTTAAAATGCTCCTTGCACTCTAATTCTCAATATTTTTTTCCTAATGTTTCCTTTTAGTTAGTTATGAAGACTGACAAAAGTTTTTGTGTATCCGTTATTGAATATGATGGATTAGAAATTTTTAAAAAGGATTTTTGTGAATTTATACCCAGTTTTCAGGAAAATGTCACCTTTTGTTAAACATGATCACAAGTTTAAACTTCTTAATAACTTCATATCCAAAAATGTATGCATAAATCTACTATAACGTATAACAAAATAGTTTCTTCCAAATACCATTCATTTTTAACTAAAAATGTGTCGCATGGAGCATTCTCAAAACATACAAAATGCAAAAAAATTTGTTTTGAGAAAATCGGATTTAAAGTTTTTCTTTAAACTTACTTTTAATACATGGTCATTAGAAACAGTAAATTAACTTTTAAGTATGAATTTGTAAACTCTAGATAACATTTTCATATCATTTAACTATTTTTAATCTTATAATATTAAATATGACAAAAATAAACATATCACAAGTTGGTATGTCATTCGAAGTTAGAGATAGAAACAATTTATGCTTTATATCCAATGAAGCATTTAATTTTCACCTGCACTGTATATTTTACCTTCGTTTATTACATTATCTTTTAACTCTTTAACAGGCCATTTATTTTCAAAATTAATATTTTATGCAACTATTAGGGAAAAGTAGCTCATTTATGACCAAAAAAACTATTTTTGAAATTTTGTTGCTGTTGTTGTTTACAATAGGGGTGGTAACATATTTACCACCGCCCGATATAAGCAATGGCATTTTACTGATTTGTGCAAACGAAAAAAATATGAATTACGAAAAGTATTACAAATAAACATATATTTTTGATGAAACTATTTATTCTTGATTATTTAAATTACATGTATATTCATAATATAAAATTGATGATAATATAAAATTGATTATAGAAATATGATATAACTAAATGTACTAAAATAATATAGAAATTATATACAAATAAATATAACTAAATGTACTACTTCTACTGAGTTTCATGAAATTATTTAAAACATGGAGCTGCACACAGTGGTACATCACATTTTGAACATAACATCTTGGTACATTTCTGATTTACTTTTGTGCTACAATATTTGCACCTTCTGTAAGTTTCTCCTCTGTATGGCATGTGTGTTCCAACATTAGCTGTTCAGAGTTCCCTTGGAATAGCATTTTCCTTTTTTGCTGATACCCAGTTTGACTGCAATTTTCGTTTTTTATTAGAGAAGCCTCCTATTAGACTGCGAGCTACTCTCAATCTAAATTCAAGATGAGAATTTCTTGACACTTTAGGAATGTCCACATATAAAATATAAGAATTAATAAGAGCAGCATCTAATAGAAAATAAAATTGTTGATGCCAGAATACCAAGAAACCAAGTTTGGAATAAAATTTACTTAAATAATATATTTAAGAAAAAATCAGTTTAAAATACATAATTTGAATGTGTAGTTTGGAAAGCCATCAATAGATAGTGTATCCTATTGTGTATCAATAGATAGTGTACCCATTGTAATCCTATTTCTGTAAAAATTCCCGAAATAATTAGTTTTGATACCAGTTACAAATGATTCTTTTTTCCCAATTAATATTTAGAAGAGCTTGATATGTTCCTTTTTTCACAGTTTTCGCTAAACAGTGTTGGGGTTATGAAAATGGCTGCTTATGGGAAAATTCCAAGGTAGATGGAAGACACACCCTAGCTGTAACAAAAGATTTCGAGTTCAACGAAATCGGCGTGCTCAAGAAATAAATATGAAATTAAATTCCCCACCTGTGGAAGCTACCGAACAAGCGGATGGTTTCGAAAGGTGAGAAACAGTTTATTCTTTATATCAACTACTTTGTTTTTATGATTTCACAGTAAGTTAATTCCGAAATAAAAAATGCTTATTTTTTTATTGAAGGTCAGAAATTATTGGTTCATCTGCATCTGTGTCAAAGAAGATTGATTGCCCAAATGATTTTTTTTTCCAAAGTAAGTTTTTCCTTTTTTTGTATGAGAGGATAATAGTACTTATTTAATCCTGTTATAACAATTTCTTCCTTCATTCACATAGCATTGGGAAAATTTGAAAAGGTAAATTCCTATTCACGAGGAACTGCTGAAATAAATGAATCTTTTCAAAGGTATGAGCATGTTCTTGCGATCTATATTAGATTCAGCATCATTACATGGTATTGGAAACTTTAGTCATTTATTTGCTACGAAATGATTTTTCTCCCTCTCCTAATTCATTTAATTAAAATGATTGTGTCAGTTACATATTGTATATTTTTACAGGTGTGTGCACTTTGCATTCATGTGCTGGCTGTTCAACTTGCTTTTTTTATTATGTCGTTTACTTGGATGTCAAAAATTTCTCTTAGCATTGGAACATTTTATGATCATTTGGTAGAATTTTTCTATTTCTGCTAGGAACATGTCTATCATTTACTTTTAGAATTTTACTCCCTTAACTTGGCTTTAATCTTAATTTTGCAGCTCAATGGGCAAAATTCTTGACCAAAAGGTCTTTTGTTCATCTACTACTTTCTATCAACTTTATTACCTTTTTTGCAGCTTTATTACCTTTTTTATGCAAAAAGCTTTTTACTTTAATTGGTCTTTTAACGTTCTACTGGCTTTAGCATAAAAAGTAGTTTGATCCTCATTGTAGTTCCAATTTCCACTTTAGGCTAGTCTTCCTAGCAAGAAGAAACACTGTAAAGCAGGCTAGCTCCCTCATTACTTTTATATCTTGCTCACTTACAAAATCTAGAAATTATAAAATGAAGCAATTTGTTTTGTAAATGTTGTAAATTAAATGCCATGCTTGCACCTTCTAAAATCTTAAATCAACAGAACCTTTAAAAACCTTATAACTGTATTTACGAAATTACTTGTAAAGTATGATCCCTTTCCTATATAGGTCAGACAAAAAACACTCTCAATCTTAGAATTAATAACCATAGGTCATATGTCAAGAAATTTAAAACAGTTAACAACAGCAGTTTTCGTGAAAAACACCAAACGGTAGTTCTTAAGCATTTCAAAATTTACAGTTTTGACAACATAGAGATTTCTATTTTTGATATTGTATCCGACACAAAATTAAGACTCTTTAGGGAATCTATCTATATCCTTCAAAATAAGACACTTTATCCCTATGATTAAAAGAACATCTCAATAAAACTAAGAATAAACAAGCAGAAGATTCTATTTACGGACAATTTAGATTTTTTGGTACTAAAACTTCCAGAGGTAAAAGAGGAGGAAATTCAGGCAGTAATATATTTTTTTCCTCACAAGATTTGAAACTTATTGTTAAAAAAATGTGTGTTTTCCTCCAAAAGATTGCTTTTGCAAAAAATTCAATAAATTTATTACATGATTTTAAAGATTTCACGCTTTGGAAGCTTCTTGAAGAAATTTAAAAACACGTAACAGCTTTTCCAATTGTCAATGATTTAATTACTGACTTTTGCAATTATAAATTGAAGAAGGGTAATTTCTACCATAAAAAATTTACTGTACTGTACAATTCAAACATCCATTTAATGATCAGCTTCAAATTACTCAAATCTTCAAAAAAATATCAAAGTCTGATTCCTTGCCAACAATTAAATGTTTCTCCTTGTTTTAAGTTTGAAAAAACTTTAGGAAATTTGGTAATTAACCACCACGATGTAACTGCTGATAGCAATTGAGACTGCTAACTTCAGCATTTTAGTAAATTTGTTGATCCTTTTCACAAGCACATCGATCTTCACAAGACCTTAGCATCGTTTCAGATAGCCAATTAAGACAACTCTTACAACTAGGAACGAAATTTCGTCCCACTTTCTATCTGAACAAAAGTTATTGCTTTAGACAATTCATCAATGATCTTGATAAATTTATAGTTTTAGCTAGCAACTGCACTAACCTGCCAACTGTTACTTTTTTTGAATGGAAAGCTGCTATTCTTGAGAATTTTAATATCAAGTTGTCTACTGTTTCATGTTTTGAGAAATTTCATAATAAGCAACATCTTGAAAATCAAATTAAGATTCTGCAAGAACAATTCATCATCTCTAAAATAGACAAAGCTAGTAATAATTCTTGTATTATCTGGAAAAGAGTTTTATTTTGAACTTCGACATAAGGAGCTTCACAGCACGTGCACCTATCAACACACTGCTACTAACACCACTGTTCTAAAGAAAAAAATTACTGCCCTTCACAAAAGACTCAAAATACGGAACAACAAGTTAAGTAACAGGTTTACAAATCTGTATGCCTTACCTAAATTTCATAAAAAACCTATCAAATTCAGATTCATTGCAAATAGTACCAAAAGTTTTTTAAAAGAAATTGATTTTCACTTTGCTAAGAAACTAAAACTTGTTTTAAATGTTATTAATAATTTTGATTTTCAAGATAAACACTGCAATTGGATGATTTCTAACAACAAAGTTATTCTTAATACTTTAAATAGAAAACATTCAATGTTACGACTTCAAAAACCTTTATACTTTGTTACCCTTGTATGATAACTTTAATAGCCTTCTTACTCTTCCACTATTATTTCTGCAGATCCAAACTATTATTCCGACTGAAGAATGGAAACTTTATCTTAAGAGTGTACTTTTTAACAATTATTTGCAATTTAATAACATTATCTTTAAACAAATAAAAGGAATTCCAATGGGCGGTAATTTTTCTACAGCAATCTGTGAACTCTTCCTATTTACTCAAGAATTTAAATTTGTTCGTTCACTTAAAGACGAAGAACATAAATGTTTCCAACACGTATATCGCTACATTGATGATATTTTTGCCTTTAATAACTTTAGCGAACTTGAAAATGCTAATATTTACCCTTCTTGCCTCAAACTTAATACTACTAATGCATTACAAAATGAAGTAGTTTACCTAGATCTTCATATTCTAAATTACTAATTTTTTTTCATTCTTCAAAAATCTTTCTTATGTTACTTCAATCATTTGAAAGAAAAAATGAAATTATATCTGAACAAAGGCAAGTTCTGTATTTTTAGTAGAAAACCCACTGAACGCCTAAGTATTAAAAATAAATATTTAGGATTAATAAATTATTTTAATATTTGGAAATTTATTATTTCTGACTTGTATGACTATATCTAAATCCATATCACATATGTCCTTTATGCCACTTCCCTTTTATAGAAGTCTTAAATCTACTCCCAAAAAGGGTTATAAAAGAAAGCATAGATTTTCATTTTTCTAGAATGAAAAAGTGAAATTATTATTTAGCATTTTTGTTTAATGTAATGACTGCAAAAATGAACAATTTAATGTTAAGAAAGAATACTGATCTAAGGCAGTTTTCCGAATGCTTTGATCATGTATGAAAAAGAATTTTTGTATATATGGAATATATTATTTTTAATATTTTACGTTAACCTTGACATAATATAAAGTTGAATTGCCAGTGCTATGAGCAAACAGGCATAGAAATCATAGAAACAGTACACACTCAAAACAATAGTAAGATACTGCTAAATGATCCTTGTTCTTCCCTATTCCACATAAAAAAACTGCATCTCTTTCTATCAGATCTCTGACAACTCAGGAAACCAAACACAATCACCTGTAATTATAATGCACTTGCTACCTTTTCAAATTTTAAAGGCTAATTAATAATAAAGATATTACTAATTAGACTAGATTTATTATATCATTTTTAGTAGTTTTAATTTTTTTTAATATAATTTGAAAGGTTTGTTTTGTAATTCAAAAACCTTTTTCCATTTAAATTAATGGTAAATGGTTCTTTGCTTTATACCATTTTGTTTATAAAAATTTTCATTGAAAGACTGCTTTCATCATGTATTAAAAATCTGATTTTAATTAAAATTTGAAAATTGTTCTGTAATCATATCAGCTTGACACTATTGATTAAAATAATTGCCATAATTTTCAAACTTGAAATTTCAAGATAGTTATTTCTTGTACGTGCATAGTGGCACATAACGTAAAACAGCAACAATACGCCAAACTTACAGTGTATATAGTCCATGCTGTTTAACAAAAGAAAAAAATATTAAAAAGAAGTCTTTAAAAATATTTTCATGATGCTTTCAAAATAAGATATGTTTCTTGTAAGAAAGGCAGTAAGTAAAATTGTCAGTTTGCCAATGTAATTGCGACAATTGTCAAGTTAATTAATTGACACATTAGAAATAATTTTTCTCTTTCAGCAAATGCTTCCATTTTGTAAATCTTATATGCCAATTAAGAACTCTCTTAACCTGTTCAACATCCATACGATTGCCAATAACTTCAATTTGCTGGAATGACAAATGCTTCTACTTTTTTTCAACAATTTTCATAAAAATTAAAATTTATAAGAAATAATTTCCAACATTTAGAATTGTGCATTATTGTAGTTTAAATGAGTGACCAACAAGGATATGATAAAATAACATTTATTAACAGACTTCAGAAACAGGCATGAGATATACCTAGATATAGAATGGTTAAAAAAAATTCTTATCACTAATTTATACAATATATTCCAAAAGTTAGTTATGTAAGTCTCTGATATATATGAACCGTCTGTTTCTCATATATCTAGAATTAATAGGATTTTCCCATAAACAATGCCATCTCAACACAGCTTTGGTGTCAAACTGTTGAACATTGCAAAACCTAACATCAGTCAAGCCACAAAATGTATTTTTAAGCTTTTTTACTGGTAAATGATGGTTACCAGATCGACTATTCTGCAGAACATTTTGATATCTTTCTGAGATAGTGTTAATGCTGAATTTTAGGGAATTAGAAGTAAGCTAAATGAAAAGACCCAAATTGAGTTAGTTTTTTTTTTCAAACAAACTACATTAATTTAATGCGGTATAAAAGCAAAATAGCTCTAGTAAATTTCAAACAGTTTAACAAATCCAGTTTGTTTTTCAAATGTAGGCATATGTTAAGCTTTGCATAAGAATAAAAGTCTGTTTTGTAGGAATGAGCCCTGCTGAAGCAATAGCTCATCACAAAAATTTGGTCATAACAGATGGTGTTGAGTTACTATCTGATAGCTCATTAAATCCACCTACAGGATGGGTATATAATATTCACCGGACTTGGTGTGAAAGAAAATTTGGTACTGCAACAAGAAGTAACAACTTTTTCAGGTAAGTATATTCATATTCTAAATTATCTGAAAGCTCATTAAATTCATTAGTCAAATACATATATAAAATGCACAGCATATGAAGAAATTTATTTATACAATAATCTAATTTTATTCACATAGGTACAAATAGACAGAACACATAGTGGCAACATTTCCAAAGCAGTGAATGATAAATATTCGTTTGAAAATATTAGGAACATTTTACTACTTTTAATGCCAAAATACACACTGCTGGTACATTTTAAAATTCGTCGCAGTGACATTTATTTAATGCATTGTTTAATTATCTTTCAATCTAATATTGTTAAAGTGCAAATAATTTAACTCAGGCAGCTCAAATTTGTTACAATGCTTCTGTGTGAATTCCACAGATGAAGAAAAAATTTAGAAGTACTGGACATAGAATGGTTTTGTAAATGTAAAATTTAACCTTGTACATAGTTCTCATAGAATAAGAAAGCATAATTAATAAAGCATTTGTTATGTGGCAGAAAAATAAATGCAAAGTGTTATGTACTTTGCCAAAATTTTACAGGTGGTCATAATATTCTAAAAGTAAACTTCAAAGAATAAATATTACTATTTATTATTATTTACAGAACATTTAATCTTCAAACAAACCACTTATTTTTTGTAGTTCCACAAAGGTAGGGAAAATTTAAAGATATATTTAATGTTGGTAAAGAATGAGAGTTGAAAAGTGATCCAATAGTCAGTAAATTCTCTTTGCATATAACTTAGATATGCTGCACTAGGACCAAATAAAAAGTTAGAATTTTTACTCAGGAAATTTTTCTATTGACAGTTTCATAATATCAAGGATTAATAGTATTTAAGAAACTAAAGTCTATAGCATCATTTTTTCAAATACTCAACAACATCACAGATAAAATATCACACTAATATTTGGAGAGCAAAATAATTTATTTTAAATATTTTAAATTTCATTTTTATAACAATTCATATTTAAGCATGAAATCAAATTCTCAGCCTACAACTTGTACTACAAAAGTCATGTTATCAGTCAGATTTATTTATTACATTACATCAAATATGCAAGGGGCCTACAGTAATTTTTAAAAAGTATTAAATGTATCCTAAATTTTAAAATGAGGGACCTTTACTACATAAATCCTTATTACATAATTTATGGCTTTGCATGTAATAAATTATGTAATTTTAAAGTTATAAAAAACTCAAATTAAATTAAAAGGATTTTCTATTTAATAAATCAATGAAATTTATTATTTTGTAGAACATACATGAACTTTTAAAAAATATAATACAGAAGCAGTATATTTAAATAACAATATTTCATTTTTCAGTATTGCTGAAGAAAAAATAAAACAGTTAAGTGAAGATGGTTATATAACAGCATTAAATGAAGATCCCTTTTATATAGTCATTGTATTTCCAATCATGCAAAGAATCCAACAGAATATCAGTGTGCAAGATGGTTTATTCATAGACACCAGTGCATTTTGTGATCAAACATGTAGTTGTATAACTGCAATATTAGTCGCAACTAAAGCTAGAGCTTTTCATATAGGCATTATCATCCATGAAAAACAAGCAATTCAAAATTATAGTTCTGCTTTTCAAGTTATAAGTTAAATCTGGAACAAAGTTACTGGACATGAACTGACCTTTAACATGATCATGACTGATGATTCATGTCCTTTAAGAACTGCTCTACACTCCACATGGAAAAACACAAGAAGACTTCTACTTTGCCAGTTTCACGTACTGCAGGCAGTATGCCGATGGCTTTGTTCATCGAATAATGACATACATAAAAATCACAGAAAATATATGATGAACTGTATAAAACAACTGATGTATGCTGTAGATACTCAATCATTTGAAAGCATTAAAAGAAACATTTTTCGTGATATAAACATATTAATGTATCCACAGTTTTGCAATTATTTATGTCACTCTGTGAAAAATCTGCTGATTGGTGTTTTCAGAAAAAATAATAGTTAATCGTGGGAATAACACGAAAAATTTTGCCGAAGCATCTTTCAGAATTTTGAAAGACATAATATTAACACGCATTAAAGCAATTAATGCTATAGAATTGCTAAATTTCTTAGCATATGATCTGGAACTTTATTTCTGAAATAGACTCTTTAACCACGCACTTTGTAAAAGACAAAATAAATCGTTGATTCTACAGAAATATTTAAATGAATTTTCTGCTGTTTCTCAAGACATGATCCTCAAAGAAGATGAAAATACATATCAGGTGAAATCTAGCTCAAGTGAGCAGCGTTATACAGTTGATGCAGCTGTTGGAATTTGTTCTTGTCCAAATGGATCACAAGGTCATTTTTGGAAACATTGAGCTGCAGTATGTATGCATTATGGTAGTAGTAGTAGTAGTAATGGGGGCGCAGCCCTCCGGCCCACCTGATTGGAATGCTCCAGTCGTATGGCTCAAATTAAGAGCTAGCCCATCTAACAACAAACAATGAAGACAGGGGTCCGGCCATGTCCAGAATAAAATTATGTTAAATACAACGATGTAATAACTATCATAGTATAAGCCGAAGCCCCAGAAAACCAAAGCCTCAAGAACCGGGCGACAAAAAAGGTTAGTATAATATGAACAAATCAAACCAAAAAGATACATTTTAGTATGGTTGCAATTAAAAGACCGATCCATCCATTCATACCAAAAAAACTAAAGAAAATCATAAAATCACACCGTTAGTTACAAGAAAAAAGAACAAACAACATGTAACCATACATACTACAAACAAACCAGGGAACTACCAATAAAAAAAAAGGGAAAATCCCAAAAATCATAACTAAAAATCTCAAAAACAAAATGTACAGGTCTGTGATTTAATCGGTACAATCAAACACAATAGGCCTCAATTCCAAAACAAAGAATAAAACAAAAATCACAATACATTACCATCAAAAAACCAACAGAACTGTTACAAGAGTAACTCCACTTTTCCAACACAAAAATATAGAACGTCTAAAATCTATATCTAATTAAACACACACAACAAATACCACAACAACAGGGGAGTAAAGAAAGCCAATGCTAAGATCCCTAAAACCACTACACCGAAAACACGCCTATCTGACCTACGGAAAGATCATCAACCGTGGGGTCCGTCTAACGACCACTGAGACACTAGTTCTCAGTGGCAATATGTTTAAATTAAATAAATCCCCTTTTGTAAAATAAAGCATATTTATGAGTTTCTAATTTCATGTACTATAAATACAGAAATTTTTTTTAAAATAGGTGCGTAGTGTTAAAAGCAAAACAAAGGACTGCATTGGTGAAAAAAAATTAATGTCAATTATCTAAAATTACTATTAAGTAAAAATTAATCAATTTAAAACTTATATTTAAAAATATAAAAACGGAAAGGAAATTCTATCTGTCAGTCCCAATTATTTAAATCTTAAATTGTGTTAATGTCAATAAAAGAAAAACATATACACATGTAATACACTAAAAGTGATTATTTTACGGTAAATATTGATTGTAGATTGGTGTAAATGTGATTTTTGAATTCTCCAAGCGTTCCGGTTTCCAAAAAATATTTGGTTCATGCTCCAGTGAAGTGTATTTTTCAAGTTATAAGGAATAGAAGATTTCTACAGGCAGAGATTGCCATGTTTGCATGCGTGAGTAACTTTTGACTGTTTTTGCATTAAAGATTCGCATCTGTGTTACAAAACTGCTTTTACTTGATAGATTATATATTCCGGTTTGCAATTCTATTAGATTTCTTAAGTTTTCTTGAATATTTTGTGAAATATAGACTTTGAAAAATTCTAAGTGCGGATTTATGCCTAATGGATGCCGTTTGTTGTTAATTGAAATTGCAATGCACCAAAAGATAAAGTCTTTCTGCCCGGTAGGACAAGGTCTCGAACCAATTTTTAGTGCATCATATCGACGTCTTTCTTCCCGTTGGCCAAATTATTCAATTTTAACGGTAGAACTCTAATTGTATGCATTATGGTATCAGATTCATAAACTTCCCTACTATTACCAGTGATGACAAATACCTATTTTATAAAATTGCAGTAGATAATGGCGATATATGTAGCACTTTTTTCCAACCAATAAGCAGTGACAATATGCATGAAGAAAAATATCTTTCTAGCAAAGCTGGAGAAGAAATGGAGAAACCGCATCTGAAAGCAGAGTGTCACGGAGATATTTGCCTCAAATGGAACACAGTCAATCAACTTGCGAAATGTCAGAAAATAAAACTAATAATACTGAGAATTCTGTAAATGCACGTAATATAAGAGTTAACAATCAACAAACTGATAATTTAATTGAAGGTTTCTGCCAAAAAATAAAGAATATCTTACAAGAATGTACTGGTAATAATTACTTAATGAAATGCTTACAGAAATTTATGCAAAACAATGAAAATGTTAATGATGCAAGTATTTTGCTTAATTTTTTTGAAAGCAACAAAAAATTCAATTACAAATCAAGAAAAATAATTAAAGTACAGCCAAATTCTATTTCAAAACTTAAAGAAGGACATCGCAGAGGAGCAAAAAGATTATCATCAGGAAAACCTCTTAAGGCTCATGTTTCAAAAACGAAACACAAAAAACAGAAGAGGTGCTTTAGTGCTGCAGTTGCCATGAATGTGCCTAATGCGAAAAGTCATGGTAGTAATCACTAACACTTTGTTATTTGTATTTCAACTAGAGAAATTATTCATTTTTGTATTCTTCTTTTGTAATTACCTTTTAAAAATAAAATTTATTCCTGGATAATTAGGAAATTGAGTTGATAAACACTAAAGTATTTATGTATGTGTACACACACGTATGTGCATACATTTCTGAATTTAGTCATGCTAACAGAAGAATATCAAAATAATAAATCGTTTACTATTGCTAAAAATATAATGACATTTATTTGATGGCATGGAATTTATAGATTAACACAAATTTTCTAGGTATTTCTTTTCAAGATCCCGCAATATATAATATTTATACCTTTCAATGAAAACATTTTAGCAGGCCCACAATTCCTAATTTGAAATATGTTGTTTTTTTGTCATCCTTCAATCCAAATGCGAGATCTGGGACACTTTTCTCAGCAAGAGGATCTAAGGTTGCACTGCCATTTTGGTGTATCATTATTGGTAAAACAAATTCATTTCAGGATTATTTTTACAAAATCTTTATTCATGAGAAATTCCTTTATTCTGTAGTAATTTTACTGCTTCCTCATCTCTAGGTAAATTCCAGATCGTGAAATCTTTTTTTCCTTCCCTATAAAAATGCTTTTAGTCAAATAACATATATGAAGAAAGTCATCTATCAAATTATCTTTCATGTAGCTAAAAAAAAGTCTGCAAATAATAACATGTTAATATTTGACTCAGTTCACTCATTAAAATCGAGATGACTTAGCTGATCACATTGTTGCTATCTTCAGCAAGCTATCACACATTTTTAAAACTGTTTTTCATGGTGAAAAGTGCCTAGAATGTTTTCATTGCAATGAAAATGCCCCAATCATCAGTCAACTATAAAGGCGAAATTTATAGCATGGTTCTAAATTCAGAAAATATCGCTACAGATAGTAAAGAAAATGACAGAGGTTGCTCAAAGCAAAAAAATTTTGATCTACAATTTAATGGAGATTCTCGACGAGACAGTTACAGGACTCAAACAATGGAACTTTGCTACAGAACAAAAATTTCTGTCTATCTATAGAATTATATACAATACAAAGTGTTAACACCAAAAATGAAACAAATTAAACAATTTACATCAAAATCAATGCTTAATAAAGCAAACATATAAATATTAAGTTTTCCTTTTTTTGTAAATTTCGATTCCCTTTAGGACATGCATACTTTGTTATTTCATACTTTTAATTTTATAACTAACCTCTTACTGGATTCAAACTCCCAAATATGGAATTGCCAATGTTAATATGCAGAAATCCCAATGCCACGAATATTACGGATCTTTGACTTTTGCTATATCTTTAACAGAAGTCAGTATAAAGTCATGCTATACAGGATATAAAAAATTACATCGACAGTTTTTTTTTTAAAGGATGTTCATGGTCTGAACAACCATTTGTTGTTTAGGAAATGCTGTTTTGCACTAACCAAAAACAAGTTCAGCAGACATTAAATCAAATCGAGGGAACGTAGAGCATAATTTTTTAAAATTTCTGTGGCATATGCATAAAATGAGAATGTTAAACCGGGGGCCCAGATAAATAGGTTCTGCATACTTTCGTAGAGGACTGGGAAATAAAATACATTAATAACTGTGCTTTTGTTTTGGCCTGATATCAAAAGGAACATTTTCTAAATTTCATTACAAATCCTTTATAATATTGCAATCCAATGCACAAAGACTTTTGACTTAGTATTCAAAAAATGCACAACCCAACCTGTATGGCATGCAAATTATATTTATTTAATGGGAGATAAAAAAGTGTAATTTATTAAGAAAAAGTAACAATCAGGTTACCTCTGCTCATAAACTAAAAACAATCCTACTAATGCATAATAACAAATAATCACGCAACTTGCAAATCCCAGACATATCATCTCATTACCATGCTTTTGATTTTGATAGCAAGCAGTTCTCAGCTCTGTTACAAGATATCACACAGTATTCAGCCTCTAAAGTTACTTTATGGTTTTTTAACTTTGTTTTAAAAGCCAGATAGGAAAAGGTGATAGACAATGTGACTACATAAGATATTATGTGTGTTTTCTGTGTGATAGAATTCAAATTGCATTTTTAATAACAGTTTTTAAATGGAACACTAGTATTATGAGTTATAAAATATATTTTTTATGTCTTATTAGGGCAAGTTATTAAATTATAAATCATTATAGAATTTAAAAAAAAATTAAAATTAGCAGTCTCTTAATGGAGAAGTTATAGAAATGATAATTATTTA
>KK116828.1:111712-145555 GCA_000611955.2 Stegodyphus mimosarum | reverse complement strand
GTTCGGTCGCTCTTGCGTCGTACCTCTTCTTCATCCTGTCCGTCGAGATGTTAATTCGCTCTCGAGCAAACCTGTGCATCGTTTCCAACCGGGCTTGGAGATCTTGAACGTACTCCTCAGGAGAGGACTGTAGATCCGGAGGACGGCCGAAAAGCAGGTCACTCGGAAGACGGAGATCACGACCGAAGAGCATTTGAGAAGGGGAATAGCCGGTACTCTCGTGGACGGCACTACGGTAAGCAAGCAGGAACAGGGGCAGCTTACGATCCCAGTCTTCTTGGTTCTTGGAAACCATAAGCGATAGGTGGTTCAAGATTGTGCGGTTAAATCTCTCCACCATGCCGTCAGACTGCGGATGTAACGGGGTGGTCTGTGTTTTCTTTATTTCCAATAAGTCGCACAGTCCTTTGAACACAGCCGAAGTGAAGTTCCTGCCTTGGTCGGTATGAATCTGGAGGGGAGTTCCAAATCTAGATACCCAGTTCTGCAACAGGACTTCAGCCGTAGTGACAGCCTCTTGGTCTGGAATTGGGTATGCTTCAGGCCACTTCGTAAAATAATCCATGACAACTAGAATGTATCTGTTGCCATCTTTAGTCCATGGCAGAGGTCCCAGTATATCAAGGGCAATTCGCTCGAAAGGCGCTCCAACATTGTATCGCTGCAGTCTTCCGCAACAGCGTTCCTTCGTTCCTTTCTTGGCTGCGCAGGCATCGCAAGACCGGCACCGTTTCTCAACGTCGTTTCTTGCGGAACTCCAAAAGAAGCGCTCTCGAACTTTGTTTAATGTCTTCATATAGCCGAAATGCCCTCCTGTTGGGCTGGTGTGTATTTCTTTCAGGACATCGGGTATTCGGTTTTGAGGAAGCAGCAGCTGGCATCTTTTATTAGTTGCATCGTCGCTTTCCCACAATCGATATAAGACTCCATTTCGAAGGTGAAGTGAGTCCCAGAGAGCCCAGTACCTTTTAGTCATAGGACTGAAGATGGAAACGTCCTGCCACTTGGGTTTCGTAGCCGATGATTCCTTCAGCTCTATTATTGGCTTAATGTTAGGATCCGCCAACTGGTTTTCTCTAACTTTTTCATGACTCTACGGATCTGGCTCCGATGCTGTTGAAGATGTTACTTGTCGGATGCTAGGATTCGCCAAATCGTACTTAGCTTCTGCTCTTGAACAATACCTTGTCAAATACTTTTCCACTGCAGTTCTCAGGTGTATTTCTGCTTTCCATATCACAGTCTGAAGATTCAGTCCCTTCAGACTTTTCGTGCACAGGAATATCTGAAACAGTTCGTTCACCACTCTGTAGTTTATTCGCATCGGGTGTGCAGTTCACCTTGGTAATTTTAGTAGTTGCTACATGCTTATTTTCCTCTGTTTCCTGGGAACCAATTCCGAAGTTTGCACCAGGGTCATGAATGCAATCCGATCCTTTACAAACAGAAGTATCCTGGTTTAGAATCGAGTCCATGTCTACACAATATTCGTTATAAGACACACATACAGTTTGCGAAGTGGGTAAATTTTCTTGCAATACTGGATCACTCTGCGTAAGCTGTACATCAGCTTCTTCCATCTCAGAGTCACATGAATTTTCAGATGGTTCAATACTTGCTAACTGCGACTTCGTAACTTCACTATCAGTTTCTATGATCTTGACAGTCGCATTTTCATTTTCTTCTGTCTCTGCTTCAGGCATTTGAGAATCAAAAGCTTCTTTCCCGTCTTTTATTTCTTCATGCTTTCCTTCTTTTCCTTTAACCCCGTTAGATGTTTCATTCATCATTTCTTGATTTTTCTCAGGCAGTTCATTAGCTATTCCCCTTATTTCTCCTTCCTTTGATTCTTCAGACGCAAATTTTGGCACTTTCGCATCTTCTTTATGGCTCCAGTTTCTTCTGCAAGCTCCTCTTTCATCTGTTGGAGTTGCTCTCGTACTTTTTCTCTGCCGACTTTCCTCTTTTCGCGCTCGGCCTTCATGTCAGCTACCATCTCTTCATAGCCAATTCTTATCTCATCATATGTGGCTTTTATCGCGGCTTTCATCTCTTCATAGCCACCTTTCATTTCTTGTTTCATGTCTTCTTGTCCAGCTTTCAGAGCTGCTAACATGTCCATCAAAGCTTTCATTTCCTCCGCCATTGCTTTCTCCTGTAGGCGGGTGACTGGCATTCACTCTCAAATCCCACTTCTGACAGCAGTTGTTGCGTTATACGGGTTCGTGGATTTGAGAGTATCCAATGAAAACACGATGCAGAACAATAAAAAGCACAATTTATTTACAAGAATCACTATTTACAGCACAGTTCCAAAATTACCTTTAAAAGCGTCGAAAATCTACAATAAATACGCTGAAACAATCAGCAACACAGCTTCAGGCTATAACTGTACAGGTAGCTTCACGGCAACACTGAACTTCTAATAAACACCGTGGAACAATCACCAATACACTGTCACGCTATACTGTACAGGTAGCTTCACGGCAAAGCACTATCTCGATCGCTTTCCGTTCACCAAAACTCTCGCGTAGCTTAGCACTCACAGTAAGCAGCTATTCTCACACTTCTCACAACTAATCACACTACTCTCGCAATTAATCACACTCTTCTCGCAATTACTGCTCTCAGAAACGCAAGGGTTTATATAGCTTTTCTTTACGTTCCACACGTTTCGAGAAATATCTCGACAGGAAGTTATTCTAGAAGCTTCCCGATTGGACCATGTGATATCGCCAGTTTGGTCGCCAAATGGGCGATGAAGTCGCCAATCTGCCAACCATACCATACACTATTTTATGGCAACCCTAGTGCTATGCCGGAAAGCGTACATACAGGCGCAACCGCCGAATTTTTTGCAACAATACTATACAGGATATAAAAAATTACATTGACAGTTTCTTTTTAAAGGATGTTCATGGTTTGAACAACAATTTGTTGTTTAGGAAATGCTGCTTTGCACTAGCCAAAAACAAGTTCAGCAGACATTAAATCAAATTGAGGGAACGTAGAGCATAATTTTTTAAAATTTCTGTGGCATATCCGTAAAATGAGAATGTTAAACCAGGCAGGATAAATTGGTTCTGCATGCTTTCGTAGAGAACTGGAAAATAAAATATCTTAATAACTGTGCTCTTGTTTTGGCCTGATATCAAAAGGAATATTTTTTAGATTTCATTACAAATCCTTTATAATATTGCAATTCAATGCACAAAGACTATGGTTAGTATTGAAAAAATGCATAATACAAGTTGTATGGCATGTAAATTATATTTATTTAATGGGAATAAGAAAGTGTAATTTATTAAGGAAAAGTCACCTCTACTCGTAAACTAAAAGCAATCTTACTAACGCATAATAACAAATAATCATACATCTTGCAAATCCCAGATTACCATGCTTTTGATTTCAACAAAGTTCTCAGCTGTATTATAAAATATCAAACAGTATTCAGCTGTAAAGTTACTTTATCTTTTTTTACATAGTTTTAAAAGCCAGATGGGAAAAGGTGATAGAGATGTGACTACATAAGCTATTATGTGTGCTTTCTGTGCGATAAAATTCCAAAATACATTTCTAATAACAGTTTTTAAAATGAAACACTAACATTTTGAGTTATAAAATATACTTTTTATGTCTTATTATGGCAAGTTATTAAATCATAAATCATTATAGAATTTTTATGATAATGACTCATGTTTTAAGTAAGAAAAGATACATTTATAATTTATTTAAATCTATTATTAAAGAGACTGTAATATTAATAACAACCTTTCAATATATATTACCTAACTATCTTACCTTAGATAAACATTTCTTACATGATAAAATATTTCTGATTGAATTTTCCTTTAAGACAAAAATACATATTTTGAATATGCCAGTCATGATTTGTTCCCAAAGGACAATATATCCCTCTCTGTATGCGTTTGTACGCATACAGATATATTAGATATATAAATTAGATATATATATCTAACACATGCATATATATAGTATATACATGCGTCACAAACCAAGAAACAAAATATGAAATGAGGTTAAATTGAAATAAATTACAAATTTTTATTGATCCACTTGATAATTAATGAGAAACAATATATATCTTAACAGTACTATTTAATAGCTAAATACATACAATACATATTATAGTTACAGAATTATTAATACTGAACTGTGTAAGCTAAATTAAGAACAGTCATTATTAAATTAGAAAGAATTATTTTATTGTTCCCTCTTAACCAAGAATACTCATTATTACATAACATGGTTCACTAAATATCGCAAATTTACAGCAATGCTGTAATAACACTGAGACGTACGTACAATTCCAGCATTTCATAAGCCGAAGAAAAGTGCATTGCTATCATATCCTTTAAAATCATACTCAGCTTAAAAGCGGTTTTTCCGTGTATACCTAATATTTTAGCTTTCCTGTCAAGCTGAGCATATGCAGCGCTAATACCTGCCAATAGCTCGACACGTAGTCAAGCCATAAATAAAGCTGCATAAGTACACTTGTTGAAAAACCATAATATAAAGAGCTGTAGTGAAACACTTTACATATGCATGAATGCTGAGATTACAAAATGCACATCACGACCATATTTCGTCCCTCTCTGCGCATGCGCTAGCCATACTTCGTTACAATTTCGCCAAGATTTCGTAAATCGCCAAATTACTCCCGAGTTGCGTTTCCCAGGGAGGAACTAAAAATACGTCATATTCATTCACATTGATATTGCAATTAACGTTCATTGCTAGCATAATGTTATTTGTTACATTTTATAACACTTTAACAATTTCATAGCAATCATGATATTTCCTTTTTATTTATGTGCCTTTGCCAACTCTCCGAAACGTGGCGGTAATAACGTAAGAGGGAGTTGAAAATTGTATATTTCATTTTCATGTACATGTTTTTTCTCAACCCTCTTGGAAACCTTGCGGTGATAACGTAAGAGATAGCTGAAAATTGTATATTTTCATTTCATGTATGTGCTCTTTCTAAACTCTCTTGGAAACCTTGCGGTGATAACGTAAGATAGAGTTGAAAATTGTATACTTTCATCTCATATATATATATTTCCTCAACTCTCTTGGAAACCTTGCGGTGATAACGTAAGAGAGAGTTGACTATTGTATACTTCTTTTTCATATATATGTTTTTTCTCAAGTCTCTTGGAAGCCTTGCGGTGATAACCTAAAAGAGAGGGTGGGAATTTGTATATTTTCATTTCATGTATGTGCTTTTCCTGAACGTTCTTGGAAACCTTGCGGTGATAACGTAGGAAAGAGCTCAAAATTGGCGTTTTCTTTTCATGTATAAGTTTTTTCTCAACTCTCTTGGAAACCTTGCGGGGATAAAGTAAGAAAGTGTTAAAAATTGTATATTTCATTTTTATTGATGTACCTTTTCTCAACTCTCTTCGAAACCTTGCGGTGATACGACAAGAGAGAGTTGAAAATTGTGTACTTCTTTTTCATGTATGTGCTTTTTCTCAACACACTTGGAAACATTGCGGTGATAACGTAAGATTGTGTTCAAAATTGCATATTTCCTTTTCATGTATACGCTTTTTCTCAACTCTTTTGGAAACCTTGCGGTAGTAACTTAAAAGAGAGGGTGGGAATTTGTATATTTTCATTTCATATATGTGCTTTTTCTCAACGTTCTTGGAAACCTTGCGGTGATAATGTAAGAAAGAGCTCAAAATTGTGCGTTTCCTTTTCATGTATATGTTTTTTCTCAACTCTCTTGAAAACCTTGCGGTGATAAAGTACGAAAGTGTTAAAAATTGTATATTTCATTTTTATTTATGTGTCTTTTCTCAACTGCCTTCGAAACCTTGCAGTGATAAGACAAGAGAGAGTGGAAAATTGTACACTTCTTTTTCATGTATATGCTTTTTCTCAACACACTTCGAAACATTGCGGTGATAAGGTAAGAGAGAGAGGAATTTGTATACTTCCATTTCATGTATGTGCTTTTTCTCGAATCTCTTGGAAACCTTACGGTGATACCGGAATAGAGAGTTTAAAATTGTATATTTTCATTCCATTTATTCGCTTTATCTCAACCCTCTTGGAAACGTTGCGGTGATAACGTAAGAGAGAGTAGAAAATTGTATACTTCTTTTTCATATACATGCTTTCTCTTAAATCTCTTGGAAACCTTGCGGTGATAACGTAAGAGAGAGTTGTGTATTGTATACTTCCTTTTGATTTATATGTTTTTTCTCATCTCTCTTGGAAACCTTGCGGTGATAACGTAAGAAAGATTTGACAATTGTTTATTTCCTGTTCATGTATATGTTTTTTTTTTCAACTTTCTCTGAAACCTTCCGGTGATAACGTAAGAGAAATTTGAAAATTGTATATTTTCCTTTCATTTATTTGCTTTTTCGCAACCCTCTTGGAAACCTTGTTTTGATCACGTAGGAGAGAGTTGAAAATTGTATACTTGCTTTTGATGTATATGTTTGTTCTCAACTCTCTTGGAAAACCTGCTGTGATAACGTTTCTAGTCCCTGAAATCTTGCTGTGATAACGTAAGATAGAGTGGAAAATTGTATATTTCCTTTTCCTGTCCATGTTTTTTCTGAATACTCTTGGAAACCTTGCGGTGGTAACGTAAAGAAGAGTTGAAAATTGTTTATTCCCTTTTCATGTATAAGTTCTTTTTCAACGCTCTGGAACCTTGCGTTGATAACATAAGAGAGAGCTGAAAATTGTATATTTCCTTTTCATGTATATGTTTTCTCTCAACTCTTTTGGAGACCTTGCTATGATAACGTAAAAGAGAGTTGAAATTTGCATATTTTCATTTTATGTATGTGCTTTTTTTCAACTCTCTCGGAAGTGCTTTTTCTCAACCCACTTGGAGACCTTGCAGTGATAACGTAAGAGAGAGATGAAATTGAATATTTCCTTTTAATGTATATGTTTTTTATCAACTCTCTTTTAAACCTTGCGGTGATAACGTGAGAGAGATTTGAAAATTGTATATTTCCTTTTCATGTATATGTTTTTTCTGAACTCTCTTGAAACATTGCGGTGATAACGTAAGAAAGATTTGACAATTGTTTATTTAATGTTCATGTATATGTTTTTTCCTCAGCTTTCTCTGAAACGTTCCTGGGATAACGTAAGAAAAATTTGAAAATTGCATATTTTCATTTCATTTATTTGCTTTTTAGCAACCCTCTTTAAAACCTTGTGGTGATAACGTAAGAGAGAGTAAAAAATTTTATACTTCCTTTTCATTTATATGTTTTTTCTTAACTCTCTGGGAAAACATGCGGCAATAACGTAAGTGAGAGCTGAAAACTGTATATTTTCATTTCGTGCATGAGCTTTTTCTCAACGCTCTTGGAAACCTTGCGGTGATAACGTAAAAGAGTATTGTAAATTGTATATCTCCTTTTTATGTATTTGTTTTTTCTCAACTGTCTGGGAAACCTTGCAGTGATAACGTAAGAGTAAGTTGAAAATTGTATATTTCGTTTTTATTTATGTGCCTTTGCCAACTCCCCGTAACCTTGCGGTGATAACGTAAGAGAGAGTTGAACAATGTATATTTGTTTTTCATGTATATATTTTTTCTCAACTGTCTTGGAAACCTTGCGGTGATAACAAAAGGGAGAGTTGAAAATTGTATATTCCCTTTTCATGTATAGGTTTTTTCTCAACTCTCCTGGAAACCTTGGCGTAATAACGTAAGAAAGAGTTTTAAATTGTGCATTTACTTTTCAAGCATATGCTTTTCCTCAACTCTCTTGGAAACCTTGCGGTGATAACGTAAGTGATAGTTGAAAATTGTATATTTTCTTTTTATTTATGGGCGTTTATGAACTCTCCGAAACCTTGCGGTGATAACGTAAGAGAGAATTGAATATTGTATACTTGCTCTTCATGTATATATTTGTTCTGAACTGTCTTGGAAACCTTGCTGTTATAACGTAAGACAGAGTTAAAAATTGTATATTTCCTTTTTATTTATGTGTCTTTTCTGACCTCCTTTCGAAACCTTGCGTTGATAACACAAGGGAGATTTGAGAATTGTATATTTCTTTTTCATGTATATGTTTTTTCTCAACTCTCTTGGAAATCTTCCGGTGATAACTTAACTTTTTGCCGTTGGCTGGGGCATATGTGTCCTGAGCTAAGAATAAAGCAACTAGGGCCTCGGAACTGTTTCTCCTTGGTCACAGGTGTAGCAATTGTTTCGCTTGAGGCTTGACGTCCTTATACGACACCCCGTAGAGTGCGTTCTTTTGTGGGATTCCGCTAATGTTTTTGGGGAGATTGTCCGTGTTTTGGACTCACATGAGTTGTTTGCAAATTTGGTGTCTTCCAGAATATATTTTGTTGAGAGGAGAAAATAAAAAGAATAATTTTTTATTTCGATTCTCACGCGCTTGCTTTTCAGGTTTCTTCCTGTGCAAATACGGTTACTAGTTATTTCAGTTGATATTTATTATTTTTTTAAAATTCAGTTTTAAATAATGGCTTAACGTAAAAGATACTTAAGGAAAGAAGAAATTTCGGATATTGTCGCGCGGTGGGATGAGTTGGATGGAACATATGCGTATAGCGATTCTGATTGCTGCGATGAAAGTTTTTGTGAAGAAAAATGATTTTCTGCCTCCACGGATCGAAGAAGTAATATGGAAGTGGAATTTCAAAGTTCAATAGAATATCAACAAATCAGAAATCCCTGGTTGTTCGTCTGATCAGATTGGTTTATCACTTTCAACTGTAAATTATGAAACAGAATTCGTATGGAAAAAACTGTGCGATAATTTCACAAGTGCAGAAGACATAATAGTTCACGATTTTACTGGAATATCAGGACAAAAACATGAATTGTATGATAGGAATGAATTTGATTATTTTAAACTTTTTTTCATTAAAACAAAATTGTACAGGAAACAATTCGTTATGCTGCTCAAAACGAAAAAGGTGTAGTGGAAATTTCTCCCGAGAGAAAAAGATCACATCATGCTGATTGGAAAGATGTTACAACATCTGAAATGTTTTTGTTTCTAGCAGTGACATTGCTATGTGGACACACAGAAAAGGATTCAATTAGTGATTACTGGAGCACAAATGAATTGATCGAGGCTCCATTTTTCAGAAAAGTCATATCTCTTGACGGCTTTAAAAAGAACTATTACGTTTTCTGCACTTTGCGAATAATGAAACACAGCCATCGAAAACAAATTCTGATTACGACGGCATGTGGAAACTTCGAGAATTATTTGAAATACTTAACTGCAATTTTAAATCAATTTACGATCCAAAAAAATGTCTGGCAGTTGATGAAGTGATCGTGACTTTTAAAGGTCGCGTAATTTTCCGTCGGTATATCCTTAAAAAACATAAACGCTGAGGATTAAAAATTTATAAACTGTGTGACGAAAATGCGTATACATATGACATGAAAGTTTATTTAGGAAAAGATAAAGACGAAAGATTTGAACGTCGAAGCGCATCCAAATCTGTTGTTCTACATTTAGCAAAATATGTGAATGGGAAAGGGCATTCCCTATTTATGGATAATTTTTTTCTACTCCGCGACTTTTTCTAGAACTGAGAAATAATTATAAGATAAATTGCTGCGAAACAGTGCAGATTCGACAAAAAGATTTACCCAAAGATTTGGTGGCCACAAAAGCAGGCGTTTTGGATATGAAATATTCAAATGGTCTCACTGTTGCATGCTGGAAAGATAAAAGAAAAGTTTATGTTTTAAGCTCTATGCATGAACAAGACAGTGAACTCCTTCCAGTTTCTAATAATTGCGAAAAAACTTCAAAACCTGGACTTATTCGTGATTATAACAAAAATATGGGATATGTCGACCTCAGCGACAGAATGGCTAATTCTTAGGGATTTTCACGAGTCTCAGAAATGAACAAAGAAACTCTTTTTCCATTTCTTGAACATTGCCGTTTTAAACGCATTTATATTATTTAAAGAGAGAAACAAGATTGATCACAGAAGTTTTAGCATGAATTTAATTAACAAAGTTTTTCAAACATATGGTAGGAATAATTTGCCTACGATTGTTTCTCCAACCACTCAATCATTTCATTGGATAGTAAAATCTGATTCGAGGATGCGGTGCGTTGTGTGCAGCAAGAATCATGAAGAAGTGAGAACTTGGGTTGCATGTAAGATCTGTAATGTTGGCCTTTGTCTCGGAGACTGTTACGAAAACTATCATAAGTAATTTTGTTGTTTACTTTTTTTTGTTTGTTTGTTTCATTTGCGAACATGCCCGCATTATTTATATAAAAAATGTGTAATTCATTTTGTTAAATCTTTTGAACGAAATTTTTGTTTATTAATAAAAAGTTTCGTTATTAAAAATTGATTACTTTTTGCTAATTGTCAAAATTTTATATGGCCATAGTAAACTAGGTATTAAAAATTAGACTACTTCAGATAGATTCTGATACATTTTTTTTCATCAGTTAGAAATACCCTTAACGTTGTAAATTACACTATTGAAATAAGGAATAAAAATAATGTATGCAAAAAAAATCGGCTTGGAGGTCAAATGTCAAAGAAATTTTATTGTGAGGGTGTCAATGAGTTGTTGAGGCATTGCTGCCCATTCGTCTTGCAGCGCCAATCGAAGCTCAGGAATCGTTACTGGTGGTAAGGTACGAGCTGCCAAGCATCTGCCTAGAAAATCCCATACATGCTCGATGGGATTGAGATCCGGAGATCGCGCCGGCCAATCCATACGTTCAATATCCTCACTCTCTAAAAGCTGTTCGGCAGCTACTGTGCGATGACATGGTGCATTATCGTCCATGAAAAGGAACTGCGGACCCATAGCGCCTCTAAAAAGACGCACATATGGAAGAAAAATCTCGTTACGATAACGGGTCCCGTTGACTGAACCTGCGTCGAAGATGTGAAGGTCTGTACGACTACCAAGCATGATGCCTCCCCAAACGAGAACTCCGCGACCTCCAAAACAGTCCCTTTTGATGATGTTGAAGGGGTTATTGCGTGTTCCCCGCTCTGTCCAGATGTGTATGCGTCTAGAATCGCAACTCAGACTAAATCTGCTCTCATCTGTAAAAAGTACTCGTCCCCATTCATTGTCTCTCCAATTCCGGTGTTCCCGGCATCACAGAGAACGCCTTCTCCGATGGGCAGGAGTTAGAGGTACACACCGTACAGGGCGTCGTGCAAACAGACCACCGCCGTGCAGTCTTTTGGCCACGGTAAAATGCGATATTGGTCGTCCAGTCACGTGTGTCTAGCGGTTTCTCCCGCTGTCTGCCGACTGTTTCTTCTGGCCTGTAAGGCAATACACCGGTCATCTGCGGGTGTGGTTCCTCGTGGGCGACCACTACTAAACCCCCGGATAGCTGTTCCTGTAGTTTGAAATTTTCTCCAAAGTCGTGAAACGATGCTGTGAGCAATTCCGAACTCTTCAGCCACAGTTGTCACACTGCGGCCTTCCTCCAACTTCCCAATGATTCGACCTCGGGTAAAAGCATCCAGATGTCGTCTAACAGATTGATTATTCGCCATTTCTCGCTGAGGCAGCAACTCGGTGCGATTTTAACTGCTATACGGCGTGCAATCTCTTTGCCAAAAATATTGATCTTACACCGACAACATGCTTTATACTACTCAGACACTCCCCCATTACGTCTACCTGCATATCTGCGCATGTGCTACCGTACATCACCTTACTTAATCTCCTGATTGGTCTTTCTGTCCGCTCTGCCTCTTCGTTCAGCTGATATGCTAATTTTTCGACTTCGTCCTTAATTTTTGCACACCAGTGTAAATCTTTCGCATAAGTTTTAGTATCATCATAAGTCTTAAATTTAGACTGAGTCAACATATCAACTGGTAACGTTAAATCTTGGCCATACAAGAGAAACGCTGGGCACTCATCTAATGCCTGATGCTTCCCAGTTCTATGTGCTAATAAAGCAAACGGTAAATGCCTGTCCCAATCTTCTTGAGTTTCAGAAACCAAGTGACTTAATGAGTTAATAAGTGTTGCATTTAATCTTTCTGCGACCCCATCTGATTCTGGATGATAACTTGTAGTGGTGTGTTTACAAATTCCTAATTTCTTATAAACTTCATCAATAGCCTGTGAAATAAAATTAGTACCTCTGTCTGTGATTATATGTGGTGGTACCCCATGAGAAGCAATAAACAACTCAAGTTTTTCAATTATGGTTTCAGATGAACAGTTTTTTAAAGCATAAGCCTCTGGCCATCTCGTGAAATAGTCTGTGATAACCAATATGTATTTATGTCCAGAAAATGTCATGGGCAGAGGGCCCACAATGTCCATGGCTATACGTTCAACAGGTCTATTAGCTATTCAAATTCTCATTACTGAAGCTTTGTGATGCCTTAAAACCACGCTTCTGTATACAAGAATGACAAGGTTTTACATAATTAAGAATTTGCTTATGCATGTTTTTCCAAAGAATGTTTCTGAATTCGATGAAGGTTTCTATGAAAACCAGAGTGAGCAGCTACAGGTGAATCAGGATTTTGTTGCAGAATTTTTGGAACTAATGTTTTAGGTAAGACTATTCTATTTTGGTTTTGCCAACGAGCTTTAGGGTTTTTAAATTTACAATATAAGGTGTCATTTTCAATGAAGAAGATTTGTGAAGGAGGTTTTGGAATTATATTATTTTTTAAATCTTCTTTTATTTGTACAAAATAAGGATCAAGAGCTTGTTGTTCTTTAATGGTGTGTAGAAGATCACAGGGGTGGTAGAAGTTTGTATTTGTTCAGTCACATTTACAGATCTGGATAAATAATCAGCATTGGAATTTAATTTTCCAGGTTTATGAACAATTTTGTAGTCATACTGAGACAACCCCATTATCCAGCGAGCAACCATAGATGTTGGATCTTTTAACTTTAATACATGGGAAAGTGAAGCCTGATCACAATAAACTGTAAAACTTTTGCCTAAAAGATATTGCCTAAAATGAGCTGTAGCCCAAACAACAGCCAAAGCTTCCTTCTCCACAGTGCTATAATTAATTTCTGGACCCTTTAGTTTTCTACTAGCAAAACAGATAGCGTGTAAAAATCTATTTTCATCCTTCTGACCTAAAATGGCTCCTAGAGCATATTTTGAAGCGTCAGTACACAAAGCGAAGGGTTTAGTAAAATCTGGTAAAGCCAAAATAGGCTGAGTTAAAAGTTCAGCTTTTAAGTTGTCGAAAGCCTGTTGAGCCTCATCAGTCCATTTAAAAGTTACTTTATCTTTAGTCAGTTCAGTTAAAGGTAAGGCTTTGTGAGCAACTTTTTGAATAAATCTACGATAAAATCCTACAAGACCTAAAAATCTTCTAACTTCCCTTCTATTGTTAGGCACCTGAAAACTATTGATAACCTTAAGGCTTTTATCATCAGGCTGCACTTTACCTTGAGATACTTTATAGCCTAGATATGTAATTTGGTCCTTTAAAAAATTGGATTTAGAAGGTTTCAGTTTTAAATTGTGTGCAGTAAGTCTATCAAATACAATTTTTAATTTGCTTAAATGTTCCTCGAAAGTATTTGAAACTATCACTATGTCACCTATATAAATGCCTATCTGTAAAGGCGAAAGATTTGCCAAAACTATTGACATCAGTCTCTGAAAGGAACTGGGAGCATTTCCCATTCCAAATGGGACACGTGTCCAATGATAATGACCAGAAGGAGTAGTGAAGCCACTTTTACAAGTATCTTCAGGGTGTATTTTCATTTGAAAGAAACCTGAAGTTAAATCTAATGTGGAAAAGTAAGTAGCCCAAACCCTCAATCAATCAATCCCCAAACCCTCAATCAATTCTATCATGTTAGGTAATGGAAAACTATCCCCAAACTGTCCTTAACTCAACTGTTTTCTCATTTAATTTCCTAAAATCTGTTATTAAACGATAACTCCCATCTTGCTTTCTAACCAAAATCACAGGAGCAGAATAAGCACTATCACTTTCTTCAATAATTTTTGCCTCTAACAGCTCAGCAATCTGCTTATCTAATTCTTGCCTTAAATGATAAGGAACTCTGTAGAGTTTCTATCTGACAGGAAAGTCTTTTAAGTTAATATTATGTAAATTGTATCACAGTCAGTAAGTTCAGTTACTGAGAAGCAAAAATGTTTTTGTACTTATCTAAAAAAATCATAAGCTCATGTTTCTGTTGTTCAGGTAAATGACTTAAGTCAAACTGACCTCCCCAGGGTTCAAACTGCTCACCAGTCTCAAGACTCGTAGAAAATACTGGCTGAATATCAGGTGTTTTAACATTAACAGGTGCCAAGGTGGCTAACTTCATACCTTTGTTAATGTGTACAATATCAGGAGAGAAATTTGCCACTTTAATAAAAAATTCATTTGAACGTTGTTTACTATTCACTGAACGTGCTACACTGAATTTGGCGTGCTGATGGTGAGGAAGAGGTTCAATAAGTACAGAAGGTTGAGAAAAAGGTAAAAGGGAAGTTGAAACTTTTAGAATATTTTCAGAGAAAGGAGGAAGTTTATGCTTTTTCACAGAATAGCAAAAGATATCATTAGTCGAGTTATTTGGTGACATGCAATTAATTGAAGCATCAGCACTTGGCGCAGACATGTGAAGGTGCAAAGGCACCAATATGTGTGGACCTATCAAATTAGATGAACTGAAATCAATACAAAGTTTGTTTAGACTTAAAAAGTGTGTTCCTAAAAGTGCACCATATTGATCAGATAAATTATCAATAATGAGAAATTCAGTTTGAAAAATCTGATCCTGAAATTTTACAGGTAACAAAACTTTCTCCTTAACTAACACTTTGTTGCTTGAAATGCCTTTTAAATAAGTTTCACAAGTTTCAATTTTCACTTTCTTGCCAAAATATTGAATATTTTAGTAAATTTACAGTAAGCCCTGAATCTAATAAAAATTTTAGTTTGTTACCCCAAATTAAGCCATTTACTATAGGAAGAGGTGCTTCACCTAAGGAAACTGAATACACTGAAGGTACCTTCAAAAGGGCTTCATGGGATGAACTGAAGGTGTTGTTCTGCCCACTCCTTACTAGTTTAAATTCTTGTTAAAAATAGGAGCCTGAGGATTTAACTGAGTAGTGGTCTTCGAATTAGCCTGCCCTGCACCCTGGCGTTAGTTAGGAGTTACTCTAGCATTTCCTAGCTGTTGAGCATTACTTTGTGTATACTGTCTTGTTCTAACATTGTTGTTAGGACCCTGAGATATATTCACTATACAGTTCCTCGCTATGTCGCCTAATCTATTACATCTATAACAACGAGGGCCAACCTGTCTACTCTTAGCTGTAGACCTAGACATCAATGCTTGAACTTGAGTTTGCAAGTTTCCTAACATGTTAGTTAAAGTAACTGTGTTTTCCTGTTGTGTTTTGATTGCTGCTGTGAGTACATCTTTAGAACTATTAGCCTGTGCAGCCTTAACTGTAACACCTGGAGTGGAAACTGCATTGACTTCTACAGAGTGAACATTATTAAGCTCATCTGCATGGGTTTTAAACCAAACTTCTTCCTCTGCTATAGCATGTTTTTAGATGCTACATATGTTTTGTGGTTTTGTGGTAAGAGCAGTCGCCTCAAATGTAAATGAAGGCCCTCGAGAAAAACAGACAAGAGCAAATCAAGTCTCTGACTCTCCACAGTGGGATCTTCCACTTTATCGACAGGTACTGTTTTACAAGAGAGTGCCTCTATTCTAGCAGCAAACTACCTAACGCTTTCTCTAGGCTTCTGAAAAGCTTGAATTAATGGTCTAATGTTAGCATGTAAATTTTGGACAGTAGTAAATCTGTCCTTTAAAGCATCAACCACAATTTCGAAATTTGTCTCATTCTTGAGACGAGGGTTATTGCGAATAAACGCAGCAGCTTCCCCATCTAATTTCACACGAATAGCAGTCAACTTATCCGAGTCAGCCCATCCTACATGTGCTGCAACTAAATTGACTCTGTCCATAAAATCATTAAGCTGTGTAATACCTTCAGCCCCAGTAAAAGTGGGAATTGACACCAAGGGGTCAGCCCCAAAAACTGAGATTCTACTTGCAAAAGGCTGAGGATTCCGACCCCCAGTTACACGGTTAATTACAGGCATTCTAGTTGCCGCTGGTGTTAAACTCTTCCTTTTTGTAGGCATATTAAACAATTTAACTGATAATAGTGTAACAAAATACAATATTACTAAATTAGTGTAAAAATTTAACACTGGTAAACAGTACAGCACAAATATACAAGCAAAATAGTGTATCTTAATTAAACATTTAACAGTACTTTTAACAAGTTCTCATAAAAATATTATACCATGAAATATAACTCCTTGCAATTATCAACATAAAGAAAATAATACCGGTAATTAATAATTACACTGCCACCACTCTTAGCAAAAGCAATTTTTTAAAATGCACTGGACCAAAAATAATTATTTAGAATACACGGCACCATTTTTCTTGCACAAAAGATACAAAATAAAATAGAAATTGCATATAATAAAAATTCAAAAAACATATTCTTTGTGGTCTGTCAATCGCGAGGTCACGGCACCATTTTCTTGTTGGAGTTTTTTCTCTTATTTAAAGTTTTTAATGTTCAATAACACATGAAAGTCAAGAATATGAATAAACAACTTTAGGTTAATTTCCAGTGAACGGTACGCTTCTTGTCCGCCATTTTGTTTTTGGCGACTATTAGCGAAACACAACTCCGCGAAGCACACGCCAAGTACCTAAGCCTAACACGCAGCGGGACACCGACCTTTCGCCATCGCAACATCGGAAAACGTGACGCCGACGATGTTCCGATGGCGAGCGGTCGATGTATCTTCGTGTTAGACCTAGAAACTCAGCGTGAACTCTATGGAGTCGTGCTCCGAAAATAGTCACCAAAAACAAGAAAATACAACAAAACAACAATAAATTTAAATACTATAAAATTAAAAACAAATACTAATTAAGAAATTTAAATACTATAAAATTAGAACAAATAAAAATTTTGAAATAAATACGATTGAAGAGAATGCAGAACTTAACCACTCCACTGGTGAAAAACAGATTGAAATGTAGCAAGCTGCAAAACCATTAAATTAACGGCAAAAAGTGTTGAAGATCAAACTTACCTCCTACAACTTTTAATATAATTGGATTAAACAAGAATTAGATCGTCATGTCATCACATCATTCATTGCGCAAGTTACTCCAAAGAGGATCCGATAACGCACACAAACCAAAGAAGAGAACGAGGTTACCATCTTTTAACGGGAGAGAAAGGGTGAAGTTGACAAGGAGAAAATAAGTATCGCCCGAAAAATGGCTCCAAAAATACGCCAAAAAATCGCCAAAATAGCGTACCGTACACTGGGATACAACAACAACTTTAAATCATATCATTATAATAAATACTGCATGGGTGTAAAATTGTGTGACAGACAAGATAAAACAACATTTAGACTGTAAAACCTATGTGTTCAAATATAACAGTAAATAGTACCAGATAATACCCCAACAGAAAGTATTAACAATGCGTTGTGTTTAAATTTGGTTTATAACCCGTTCAAGTTTTAATTAAATTTATTGGTTCCAATGTTCTAAATTATAAGTGAAAACATACAAGTTAAGTTAAATTAAATATTTCATTTATTAAAGGTAAACAGAACTAGTAACAATATACATTTGGTGGTGGAGGTGTTCAAAATGAGAATAAAATTTTTCATACCGTTATTCTACAAGAAGGGGATCCTCAAAATCACAATTACTTAACAGTGTACATTGAAGAAACATTCTGCCACTTATCAGCGTACATTGATGAAACATTCTGCCACTTAACAGCGTACATTGATGAAACGTTCAGCCATATTGAATCTAAAAGGGGAAAAGAATGTAAGTTAATATGATGGGCAAGTAATGAAGTTATAGAGCCTTCCGCCCCTTCTATCTGGGTATCTTCCTTACTGCGTCGCCGACCATCGGTGGTTTTCTCTCCTCAAATTCTTCAGCCATCTTTCCACTGTTACGTAGGCCTAGTACTCGGGACGGAGCGACTGCTTTCTCGTCTGTCGACAAACTTCAGAAAAATTTTCTTCCTCCCGTCTGGCTCAAACGTCTCCTCTCCTCGTAGATGGCTGCACGCCCTTTTCTTTCTTCGCGCCAGTCACTCGTTTGGCGATCCGAGATAGCCCAAAACCAGCCAAGTGCATGGCAACCCTAGGAGCCGAATCCACATTGAAAAGGTGAAGCAAGGTGGTTGGTAAGACAGAAGTTGGCGAATAATCGCTGACCCTCCAGGGTAATCAACCTGACAGCAGGAACTAGCCTAGTCCAGGGTCCCATTTTAGCATGTAGAACGCCTGCAAGGAAGCGAATCACCCCGACCCTTCAACCTTGGCTTGGTGTAGCTGCATACAAAACAAGCAGATTCAGCAGGGTGCAGATTTCTCACTTGACGAAAGATATTTCCCAGACCACTGTCTGGCAGAGCGAGCAAACGTCAAAACAATGTCATAAATCTTGATTTCCCAAAAGCAACGTAAAAAGATTTTCGAAAAGAATTAAGGATTTGTTCAGTTGAAATATAAAAATCACATAGAAAAATTTTTTATGTTTTCTACAACACCAAACACGCCCACCAGTCAGAAAATATGGATTCCAGCTTACTAGAAAAGGGGGTACGTTAACAAAACTTAATTAAACCTAAACACCAATTTGTGTAAGGCAAATTTAAAAGTGTTTTTTAAAAAAAATTGACCTTAAGGGTCAACTTAACAAGAAATTAAACATTAAGCAAACAAGTTAAGAATAAGTATTAACTAAACAAAAAAAATTAAATAGTTAACCAAACTACCTTAAGGAAAAGAAAAAATAAAATTACTCAAGCAACTTAAATTCAGAGTTAACCAAAACTGTAAGAAAATTAAATGACGACAGTTACTTTTCAACAAGGCAAAAAAATTTAAGATCAACTACAAAATAAAAACAAATTAAAAACTTTTAAGTCTGATAACAGAAATAAGATAAACCATTACAATTAAGCTATTTTAATTCAACAACTGAAGTAGCTAAGTATGTATTACATAACAATGTTTTTTCTCAACTCTCTTGGAAACCTTGCGGTGATAACATAAGAGAGAGTTGAAAATTACATAATTTCATTTCATGTATGTGTTTTTTCTGAACTCTCTTGGAAACCTTGCAGTGATAACGTAAAAGAGAGTTAAAAATTGTATATTTCGTAATCATGTATATGTTTTTTCTCAACTGTCTTGCAAATCTTGCGGTGATAACGTAAGGGAGAGCTTGGAATTGCTTACTTCCTCTTCATGGTATATGTTTTTTCTGAAGTCTCTTGGAAACCTTACGGTGATACCGGAATAGAGAGTTTAAAATTGTATATTTTCATTCCATTTATTCGCTTTATCTCAACCCTCTTGGAAACGTTGCGGTGATAACGTAAGAGAGAGTAGAAAATTGTATACTTCTTTTTCATATACATGCTTTCTCTTAAATCTCTTGGAAACCTTGCGGTGATAACTAAGAGAGAGTATCTCTCTTGGAAACCTTGCGGTGATAACGTAAGAAAGATTTGACAATTGTTTATTTCCTGTTCATGTATATGTTTTTTTTTCAACTTTCTCTGAAACCTTCCGGTGATAACGTAAGAGAAATTTGAAAATTGTATATTTTCCTTTCATTTATTTGCTTTTTCGCAACCCTCTTGGAAACCTTGTTTTGATCACGTAGGAGAGAGTTGAAAATTGTATACTTGCTTTTGATGTATATGTTTGTTCTCAACTCTCTTGGAAAACCTGCTGTGATAACGTTTCTAGTCCCTGAAATCTTGCTGTGATAACGTAAGATAGAGTGGAAAATTGTATATTTCCTTTTCCTGTCCATGTTTTTTCTGAATACTCTTGGAAACCTTGCGGTGGTAACGTAAAGAAGAGTTGAAAATTGTTTATTCCCTTTTCATGTATAAGTTCTTTTTCAACGCTCTGGAACCTTGCGTTGATAACATAAGAGAGAGCTGAAAATTGTATATTTCCTTTTCATGTATATGTTTTCTCTCAACTCTTTTGGAGACCTTGCTATGATAACGTAAAAGAGAGTTGAAATTTGCATATTTTCATTTTATGTATGTGCTTTTTTTCAACTCTCTCGGAAGTGCTTTTTCTCAACCGACTTGGAGACCTTGTAGTGATAACGTAAGAGAGAGATGAAATTGAATATTTCCTTTTAATGTATATGTTTTTTATCAACTCTCTTTTAAACCTTGCGGTGATAACGTGAGAGAGATTTGAAAATTGTATATTTGCTTTTCTTGTATATGTTTTTTCTCAACTGTCTTGGAAACCTTGCGGTGATAACCTAAGAGAGAGCTGAAAAATGTATATTCCCTTTTCATGTATATATTTGTTCTCAACTCTCTTGAAACCTTGCGGTGATAATGTAAGAGAGATTTGAAAATTGTATATCTCCTTTTCATTTATGTGCCTTTGTCAGCTCTTCGAAACCTTGCGGTTATAACGTAAGAGAGAGTTGAATATTGTTTACTTGATTTTCATGTATATGTTTTTTCTCAACTCTCTTGGAAACCTTGCGGTGATAACGTACGAGAGAGTTCAAACTTGTATACTTCCTTTGCACGTATATATTTCTTCTCAACTCTCTTGAAACCTTGCTGTGATAACGTAAGAAAGCGTTGAAAATTGTTTATGTCCTGTTTATATGTATGTTTTTTTCTCAACATTCTCTGAAGCCTTGCGAGAATACAGTAAGAGAAAGTTGAAAAATTTATTATTTCATTTTCTTGTATATGTTTTCTCTCAACACTCTTTGAAAAACTGCGGTGATAAAGTAAGAAAAAGTTGAAAATTTTGTATTTCCTTTTATTGTATAAGTTTTTTCTCAAGTCTTTGAAACCTTGCGGTGATAACATAAGAGAGAGTTGAAAATTGTATATTTCTTGTTCATGTATATGTTTTTTCTTAACTCTCTTGAAACCCTTGCGGTGGTAACGTAAAAAATAGTTTGAAATTGTATTTCAAACTATTTTTGTATTTCAAATCGTATCGAATTTTTTGATTTGTATTTCCTTTTAATGTATATGTTGTTCCTCAACGCTCTGAAACCTTGCGTTGATAACGTAAGAGAGAGTTGAAAATTGTATATTTCATTTTCATGTATATTCTCTTTTCTCAACTCTCTTAGAAACCTTACAGTCATAACGTAATAAAGGGTTCAAAATTGTATATTTCCTTTTCATGCATATGTTTTTTCTCAACTCTCTTGGAAACCTTGTGGTGATAACGTAAGAGAGAGATGAAAATCGTATATTTTCTTTTCATGTATATATGTTTTTTCTCAACTGTCCGGAAACCTTGCGATGATAAGATAAGAGAGAGTTGAAAATTGTATACTTCCTTTTCATGCATATGTTTTTTGGCAAGTTTTTTGGAAACCTTGCGGTGATAACGTAATAGAGAGTCGAAAATTCTATACTTCCTTTTCATGTATATGTTTCTTCTCAACTCTCTCTAAACCTTGAGGTGAGAACGTAAGAAAGAGTTAAAAATTGTTTATTTCCTGTTCAGGTATATGTTTTTTTCTAAATATTCTTGAAACCTTGCGGTGATAACGTAAGAGAGAGTTGAAAATTGTATATTTCCGCTTCACGTATATGTTTTTTCTGAACTCTCTTGTAGCTTGGAAAATGTCCCCAAGCTTGTCGATTATTTGGCGACATTTTGGTCTGATCTATGTGTAACTGTAACTGGTGCGATCGTTAATGTAACTCTAACTGTTTGCAGCTGAATGTGACTGTAAGCATTTTAATGAATACGATTGGAAATTTGGCCAGACTCAATTGCCTCGTACTTCTAATTTTTTTCTTCTTTTGCATAAGAAATGAATTAAAGTTCTATGCAATGAATGCGGAATATCAATTTTCATCACTACAGGAATGTGTCATGCTATATTCTTCGCTAGAAGGAAACTGGCCACCAAGGAGTCACGTGTATGCATATTGAGACCCTGGCTCACATTGTATCTCTAATAAAGAAATTTTGTTTCGAAACATTGGATGAACATAAACACTTACCATTAATCTCTGTAAAATTGTTACACCTTCATGTTCTCCAGACTGGACAACAGTCGATTTCTGATATAAAAACGTGCCAAAATATTGTACCAGGTATTTTGCCTAACAACTAATATCTGTATATATTTTATTACGTGAGATTAGAACTTGTTCACCTTTTCTATACGAGTTATAAAGGACAAATGTGCATAATACGTAAACTTCTTCTTATTTTGAACTATTCAGTCTTTTCAGTATGTGTTGCATTAATCAGATTTAACTTCTAAAACTAGTACACTGAACTTATTTAAATATTTTAAGTGCCTTTATTTCGTCATTTGAAATGTATTAATTAAAAAGTTGTTTCATTTGCGCATTTTTTTAAATGTTATCAACAACATACTCAAGTGTTTGTTCAATCTGTTCGAACTGCCTATGATGTTGATTCAAAAGCGAAAACGTACAGTTGTCAGCTACGTCGAAAGTTTTCAAAATAATTTCTGGTAATTTTTTCTTTAAATGGCTACAGTATCTGGAAAAGATTCGCTATTAGGCTCTAAAACTCTTCTGAGGTAATATTACTAGTGGAAATATGCCTCATGTATATGTCTCCACGGCTTGCTTTTTTATACGCCTGATGTTATTGTAAGTACAGAAAATGTGTAGCAAGAACTGAAAACATGAGAGTTATGATTAAGATTTAAATTAAATTTTTCTTTGTAACAAATTCAAACGTAGCTTGAAGTTAGCTTTCACCCATTCAAATAAGTTTTCTTAAAATAAATTTAAATACTTTTTCCCAAAATGAGGTTCAGTGTTTTCGATAATCGGATTATGAGAAACTATTTATTGCACATGATTTGCCTTCTAACTATTTGTTTCTGCCAATGTTAAAAATAAAATAAATGCTTATATGCTTTTCAAAAACAGCTGTACATTAGTGCCTTATCAAGTTTCGATAAATCAAATGGAAACTATATTTTGAACGTTACTTTTTACATCTTGATGTATTACATTTCTGTCATTGATGAAATATATACTTTTCTATTCCAAAAGTTTTCGAGCAACGTTCGTAGGGCAATTCGATTTGAAGTGTAAAAATAAATTTCTAGTCACTTTCTGATCAAATATCCATCGGAACACATACAGTTGCTCCACCGCTTCTGACATTCTTTATAACACTGGAAGAATATTTATTTTGCCATTTGTCTCAGACAGGCTGTCTTCTCGTTTTGGATAGATAAATTGTCTAAAAAAACAGTAACCTCGTATTCAGAGGAGAGGACTGAAGGATCAGAGGATGAAAAGTTCTGTAAGTAGTTGTGGCATGACATCGATGTGTTCCAGATCAAGAAGCCTAATCTTCTGCTGAAAATAACAACATCATACTGAGGCTTTACATCTTTAATTCTGTTTATAGGACCACGAGAACTACCAGACCGTATTAGTCCATTTATTTCTTTAGCATGGAGTATGCTAATGCTATATAACTGACAAATTAAGCATTGCAAGTGCTATGCGTGTGGCATATCTTTTTTGTGAACGTTTTGAACAGAAGCGTATTATAAAAATGAAGTATGACTTCTTCATTTGACAGTTTTTCCAAAGAGAGGTTTGAATACTTGAAGTAGTACTTTTAAAGGCTATGAGTAGGCGAATATGTAGAATGTGTTCAAAACATACTCGCTTATCATCCTTCAAATGCTTCCGCTTTTAATATTTTAATGTTTCATGAGCATGGAAAAAGAAAATGGCAAACTTTTTGTAGAATTCGTCGTGTTATTTCAAATAGTAGGTATTAGAATGTAAGCCTAAGACAGCTTGTAATACATAGTTTACATAATATTTAATTAAATATTTATTTTTTCATTGTTCTTAATTAAAAATGAAGTTACTCCTCGCGCGGTAATATTCTTGTTCCTGCATCCATAAATATGGAGGGGAATCCAAATATGTTTTCTTATCGATTTATGCAATAATATCAAAGTAAGAAAAATGTTAAATTTATTCTGAAGATCATAGGATATTTTATGCAGTGAACGTTTTACTAGTTATAAATATTCTTTCTGAAAGAAGGAAAGGAGAAGAAGTAGAAAAGAAATTTTCCTGTCAAACCTTTCTTTCTTCATCCGATAACAATAAATCTTATCTTTTGTATTTATTTTAACGCTCAGATGTATGAAATATTTCTAACACTTCTTGATGATTAATATTAGTCTAAGAAGAATGCAGCCTTTAGCAAACATACGTAAGAAAAGAAAAACAGAAAAATTGCAGAGTGGGCGAGTGCATCCAATAAAAGTATTCTCATAGGACTTTCATCGTTCTGAGCAAAATAGATGCGTCTCTGGCTAATCCGTTTTCAAGAAACATTTATTTCTTATCTGTTTCTGGTATTTCAAAGTTCCCATGGGAAGCAAAGAAAAAAGGTGAGGAGCGATAAATATGAAACGGTATAAAAGTTAAGAAAAACATACGGATACCTTTTCCCCCAGGAGGTGTATTTAAAGGATAAATTGGCCGAATTCAGAAGCTACATTTAATGTATCGTGAATGAATCGCTATCGCTTCGGATCTGGCTATTAGTTTAGATATTTATTCTTCACCATGTCTCTTCTCGACTCTATCTTCCTCTTTGACTAACGTGATTGCCCCCCCCCCTCGCCATCCAATGTCTCAGTAGGCGTGTATTCCAGAAAGTAACTTTGCCCATTAACTACTGATAACGGGTTTTCTAAATTCTGCTGCTAAAGCGGCAAAGAATGGCAAGGAATTATCGGACGAAGTCTGTCCGGCGTTCTGTAAGCTTGTTTTCTGTTGGAAAATGATGTAATTAGTGTATTTGGGTGGATCTAAGTAAATTTGGAAGTAGCTCATGGAGTTTCATGGTTGGGAGAAGTGATAAGAGAAATGTTATTCAGCAAACTTTGATGGATCTATTTTTTATCAGAAAATGATTAATGAAAATAGTATGATTAACTACTTTTTTAGATTGAATTATTATTAAATCTTTTAACCCCTGTTACGTTCAGCGTAAAATATTGCTTCTGGTAAGCGATAAAATTACAATTTCAGTTGCAGTTCGTATTTTTATGGATAATATTTATGCTGTAGTATACTTTACGCTAGCTTCTAGATTGAGTTGGATTGGATTGGACTATTTGATTTGTACCCGAGCACACTAGAGATATTGGCCTAAAGAATGTTGTCTCTCAGCGGTTTTTCAACTGCGCTAAAGATAGAAGAGAAAACTACTAAATGCACAGATGATATTCTCTATCCCTAAAGCCAACAGCGTCAGAAACGTTTTCCTTGCCCGACAAAATTAACTTTTCAAGAAAATTAACTTAATAAATTCAAGAAAAGGTATCTAACAAAGAGTGCTTTTTTTAAAGCTGAACAGTTGATAGTAATTTTACTGTTCGAAGACAAGCTGAAGCAAAAATGCGTAATAGAAAATGATTTGATTGCATATATACATGCATTAAAATTCACTTAACTTGAAGTTTATTTTAAGATTTTTTTATGGCGCTGAATTATTTTCAAGCTGTCTTCAAAATACGGGGAAATCCGATTTAACACTTAAAAATGATCATTAAGTCCTTCATTTAGTTTTCATTTATTTGAAGCTTTTTGAAGTTTTAGGCAGACACACACAGCAAAAACTAAATTACTGATAATTAAGTGAAAAATGGAAAAGTAACATGTATATATGTATATATTATACATGTATAAACTCATATATATAGATACATATATCTATATATATATATATACAGGTGTAGACATAAAGTAAGAAATTTAGAACTGATTTTTCACAAAGACCAAAAATTGAAATTCATAAGTAATAAATTTCAAATAATCATATAAATGCACTAAAGAAATTAATAATAAATGTTAAAACAAAACTTTTCAAACAAGCAATACCCCAATTCAAAACATCTATGAAATTTAAATAAAAACTAACATAATACAAGAGGAATTTAATCAACTTCAATGCTACTTCTTCAGGAGGAGGAAGACTGAAATCAATTGAAAATTCTTGCTTTTCTGCATCCAGATTTAGCCGATGAACCATTTCAATGTATTTTAATTATAATAGTTCACCCGAAAATTCTGGCCTTCCCCAAAGCAAGTGAAAAACATGATTGTGTTTTGTTTGAAAAAAAAATTGCAATTATACATATGTATATACATATATTATACATATATACACACGCAATGTATATGTATATATATGCATGTGTGTATGTGTGTGTAAAACATAAAATATGAAACGAGATCATTAAACTTGATTTGAACCAATTGGCAATAGATCTTTAAATTCATAACCGTTAGTTAAGCAATCTCCGCTGCAACCATACGCTTTTAGAAGCAAAAGTCCATATATATTGAATAGCATGATATACAATAATGTGAATGTACGATTTAGTAGAATTATTATAATTTAAACCACCAACAATATCCACAGATAACAGTTCAAAAGGTTCTCATACGGACGGTAATGCTTGCATTACACCAAGTTTCTTTTATTTGCTATTCTTATTAAACTGATTTGCGAATAATATTTACAATAATTTCTAGTATCTTGGACTATTCCTGCCCAATAATACTGAGGTGACCACAAATTTAACACAGAGGGGGCACCAGTATGCCCAAGTTCAACATGAGCTTTTTCAAGTAATTTAATGGGAATAGATATTGAAATTAAGATTTTGTACAAACCCTTTTCTTTTATACTTAACACATCGTCAATTTTCTTATACTTAGAGTTACAAATATTATTATCTAAATTTTGATGATCTTTAATTTTCTGTAACAATAATAAATTAGTTTGTACTCATAAATATTGGTAAATGGAATTTCTAGTTAGCATATCAGCTTCAATATTAGTAGAGCCTTTTTCATATTTTGTATCAAAATCATCGTCTAAATAGTCTACCTGCAGAACGTTTTATATCTTTAAGCCAAATCGGGACAACACGATCGGTATGTACAATAGTATCTCTACATATAATAAAACAAAGAGTCTGTGTGTGTGTGTCTTTCGTTCGTGTTGCGAGTAAGCTAATAGATCCAGGACCACGAAATTTGGTACATAGGTGTATCTACACAAGAGCCAGTGCACCTCGAAGCGATTTTTTCGAAATTCGAATTATATTTTTTTTATTTTACGTTTTGTGACCAAATCGCGTCATTTTGAGACATAATGGGCTACAGGAAAGCGAGATTTCACTCTATACATTTCATTTTTACATCGTCATGAAGCGTAGACACTTAGCTATTTTACGAACTTAAAATAAATTTCGTATTTCAATAAATCGATTCAATACGAATTTATTTAGGAAGGTGAGCTTAACACCTTTTCGGCGGAATTTTTTTTAAAAAACTTATTTTAAAAAATGTGCTGTTTATTTTCCTTTGATTTTTGGACACGTTGAACTTTAATCCTTTCGACTCCTTTTAAAAAAAGAATTTTGAATAAAATAATAATTTTTGGCAACAATTTTCCTTTCTTATTGTTGTTGATAGATTTTTGATGAAATTGCGTCATTTTGAATAGTTTCATTCTTTTAAAAATTTCGGTTTGGCAACAATTTTTCATCGTATTTCTTATGTTACTGTTTTTAAGAGACTGAAAAGTTTAAGAAATTAAAAAGTTTTTTCTTTTTGCAACGGTAAATTGTTTAATTACTTTATTCAGATAATTAACATTTGTATCAAGGGATATTGCTTATTTCATTGTAATATTTTATATTATGTTTTAATTATATATAATTTTAATTATAAAAAAGTTTTGCATGATATTTTTTAATCTGTTTAAGTTTTTAATCTGTTTATACCATTTGAGTTCTTAAGATTTTGCAAAGGGAAGTTGGTTATTTATTTATTAGGATAATTAATATTTGTATTAAGGGATATTGCTTATTTCGTTATGTGCTTTTTATATGTAATGCATTTTTAACTGATTTTTTTTCCGTTGTTGTTTGTTTCTTTTTGGATAAAATTATTCTGCAGGTTTTCAAATTTAATGTTTGGTGTTCTCTTTAGGCATTTTTCTGGTACACTTAAAGCCAGACAAAGGCTGGTCGCGCAGCGGTTGGTGTACAATAAAATGGCTATTATTAATAGCATCTATAGTAATTAAGCATTCTATAATTCAGGTAACTGCAAAATTTTTTTCAGAAGCGCTAATTTTTGAGAATGGTAAGCTATGGGATGTAAATTACTCTGGCGAGATGTTCTTGTTTTATAATTGCAACAAAACCTTTTTTAGATGCATCTACAAATACATGACATGGACATTTCGGATCAAATAAAGTTAAAAGTAGGTCTGGGAATCAAAGCATCCTTTAAATTTTGAAAGGCTGTTTGATATTCAGACGTCCACTTATACGGAGTATCTTTTATTGAGCAAATTTGTTAAAGGGGCTGTATGTAATTCTTGCATAATTTGGAATAAATGTATGCTATATATTAATGCATCCAAGAAACTTTTGTAATTTTTTAACATTTTTAGGGGTTATAATTTTTTAATAACTTCATAGCATATATTGCTATGAAGGCATATATGCTATTGGCATTAGAAGAGTGCTATTTTCCTGCTTGAACTTCATATCCTAAAAATTAAATTTTTTAGCAGAATAGTCAGTCTGGACTGTTTTAATTTTATAATTTCTGTTTCACATATGTCAAATATTATTTTAAGATGCTCTAAATGTATCATATCATCAAAATAATAATTTAAGGCAAACTGAATTTCATATTTATTTAAAATATGTCTAAGAGCTCTTTGGAAAATAGCCAGGAAATTTTCCAGTCAAAAGGTAATCTATTCAATTCTTAAAGACAAAATTCGTTGTAGACGCTAATTTCTCTGTATCTTTTCCATTTAACTTGATACGCCAATAAACAAAGTTAGGTCTAATGTAGAAAACATCGATGCATTCGTTAATTGATCTAATACTGCATCAATTCTAGGTAAGAGTTCCGATATATTTCAGTAATTTGGTTTTTCTAATATCAGCATATAATATAGTTTCTGAATTTCATATCTTTTATAGAGGCAAGGGCAGCATAATACCTAGATGATGGTTTTGTAATATCTGCATGCAATAATTCGTCCGTTTGTTTTTTAAATTCATTGCTATATTTAGGGATGCTCTACATGAGCGACGAGCGATTTTGCAGGGCAGAAGAATTGCAGAAAAAGAGTGATGTAATTTTGCAAGAGGATGAAAAATTTTGCAAAGGGTATAGTTATATATAAAAGATAAAACATGAAACTAAATTATTAAACTTAATTGGAACCAATTGGCAATAGACCTTCAAAATAATAAATTTTAACTAAACACATCTCCGCTTCAACGATACGCTTTGCACCATTTTTTGTCACTCTGCTGAATGTTATGTCATTCTTTCCCTGAAATATCTATGCATTGGGAAGTTTTAGCCCAATCTCTGCTCAAAACTCACACAAAGACTTTCCAGCTATAAATAACACCGCCTGCATTACGTTTTCCTCGCCTGCTGCTGCTTGAAGAAACCACGTCTCTCGCTTAGCCGCCTTCTCTATTGTTTAAAAAAACGTGAATGAATATTTACAAAATTTTGGGGAGGAGCTTGCTTCCATTATGTGCTGTTACTCAATATGATATTTGAACAGAGTAATTATCGCATGATACATCAAGTAATAAAGATGTATTGTGTTTACCCAAGGATTTTATAGTTCTAAAATTTCACGACATCTATTACGCCGTCTGGATTGTGTGGCAAGTCTATTACCACTTCGACTATGATTAAAAAATGAAACGTACCATGATTGCAAACCTCTGAACTGCAATATCATACATCTATATCTATCTATTTGTCTATATATATATCAGGCATGGCCAAACTGAGGCTCTCCGGCCCGTTAATTGCCACTCGCGAGAGGCATCGTGTCACATACTTTGTCCCTTTTACGATTTGCTTGCAGCAAAAAATAGTTTAATTTTAGAAATATAATTGCATTTTCAAACAGAAATCGAGCAAAGGCATTTCAATTTTCTTTCGTTAGTAATTGACTATAAATTGTATTTTATGCGTAATAATTTAATCGAATTCAACTTCTTTGCTACTTGCTAGTCGTCAGAGCAGCAAACAAAATTGCAAAAAATTCTGTTTCTGCGTATTGCAACCATGGTAATGGCCATCGAGACAATATGAAAAATAAGCGCGATTATCATTTATAAAATAATGTACTGTAATTTTTTATCTGTGATTTATTTTATTTCAGGCGCCAGTTTCAGCCTAGAGTCCTATACAATCCCCTTATTTTTCAATAACCTTGATCCAGCGCCTCGAAATATATGCTGTTCCTTGTAGGGTACTATATTTATTCAATTCTGAGATGTTTGAGTAAAGGCCGAAGAAACCTGTTTCAGATATGCAAAATGCAGGAGTTCTTTCAATTTGGATAAGAATTTGAAGTCTGGTGAATTCATGTATCAAATTCAGAGCAGCTGAGGTAAAATACTTCCAACACGTACCTGGTTAGTGAATCTGCCAGAAATTCCGACGTACAAGGTGCGAAAAAATAATTACATAAAAATAATCATAGTAATATTTAGAGAAGATCACAATGCATAAGAATAATTTTTTTAAAGAAGCCAGAAAGCAATCGGTGGTTCTTCACTTGTCGAGCATCGTAAACATAACTAGCATTCTTTTTGTTAACAGTAGCGATAGCAGCTCCGTGTCACTTGAAAGGAATTTAACGCTTCCTCAGTTTGAAATTACAAAATTAAAAAAAATTATATACTTACAAACAACTTAAATTACCGTGGCATTATAATGCATTTTTTGAAACTACAAAATGAAATTCCCCTTTTTTAGTGGAGCTGAGCAAAGTACTGCCACATGTATGATGCTCAAGGCTCTTGTCAACGACTGGTACAGTCTTGCACTCATTGCCACGATGAATTTCGTGGGTTTGTTCTGATGCTACTGTAACACAAGTTAGATAAGTCAGAAAAACCACATGAGGCTTTCGTAGAATTCTTCTTACTGTGACGAAAGCTCCACAATAAATTTTCGAGTCAAACTTCAGGTGCTAGAAAATTGCGTAACTCTGCTACTTTTATAATGCTGTAAAATATTCTAAATCTTTGGCAACATATTTGAATGTCTTCGCCTTATCCGAATAAAAAGTTCCTTCTTCTTTCGATGAAACATCGGAGAGACAAAATGAAATTATTTACAGACATAATTAGAAATGGGTTCCAGATTTAACGCTCATTAACAGCGCACGTAAACCAATACGGTGCATGGTTTCTGAATGGTATTTCCACATTTGACATAAACAGGACCTGTGAAATCCACACTGGTAACACAGAAAGGTAGTTTTCCTGCAATCCGCTTTTTAGGCAACTGAAATGTCATTTATTTCAGAGGATTTAATGAATATTTGTGACATATTATATAGTTTCCTAATAAGATTTCTTCACCAGTTGGCGGCCTTTTGGAATCCAAAACTTCTGTTGTAGTTTTGCTATAGTTATGCAACTCTTGCGTGTAGAACGTCGTTACGTTCTCTTTTTACAATTAATTCAATAAATCTGGAATCTTTAGGAAGAAGAATGGTTGTTTTTCGTCAACTGTATATTTCGGTTTCTTCTAGTCTCCTCTTAATTCGAAAGATATGATTTTATCAAGAAGTGAAGAAGCTCGGAAAAATTAGCTTGCTAGACTAAAGAGCCCTAATTTCAGACGTAAAGAAATACATCTGAGCTATGAGAAAAAATATTTCAGATTTCTGAATTTCAGACGCACTTAATGGGCAACTATTAGCAGGCACTTTTCTTGCTGTGACAACGAAAAGTTTAACCAGTGCCACAATTCTAAGAAATTTACACATTACTGAATTTCCTTATTACTGAATTTATAAGTGATCGCTTCTTTCCACAATAATGTCGTAAACAGATATCTTACTACGGCGTCTAATTGCGCATCTTTTCCGATGTCAAAATTATGTTTTGGCCATTTTATGTATTCGTTTTGTAACCATTCCGGCCCAGACCACCAAAGTAAATAAGCCATCAGAAAATTTACGCTTAATTTACGCCTCTGATTAGTAAACCTACGGGATTTCGGTTACCTTTACAATGTTTTCAATCATTGGGATTCGTCAAGACTTGAATTTCTGCAACCGCCCCCCGAAAAAAAAGACAAAAGGTTTCCAGTTGCTAGACGATCTTTGATCCAGTATAATACGATTTGCGAATCTGTCTAGAAGTACATCTGCTGACAAATATGATTAAATAATTATTTCGTTATTTTGCAATTTTAGCTGCCATTATAGCGTTCAACAATTCTAATAGGGGTAATTTCAAGCTTTTAAGAGGAGCTACTCTGGTTTCGAAAAAATGAAACTTGTTTTGATTTACCAAATGTTATCTGTATATCTGAAATATGCTACACTTCCATGTGCTTTATTACTTGCGTCACAAAGTATGTGTAAGGAAATGTCACTATTTTGTTTATGAACATTTTGAAAGTATTTTATATGTATCGATATCCCTTGTAAATGAATTATTTCCGCGAGCGAACCATTTCTTAAATTCAATTTCAATATCATTTGGAAGCTGTTCGTTCTAATCAAGATCTTTTATCCATATCTGTTGTAGCAGGATTTTAATTCTAATCACGAATGGAGATATAAATCCAGTTTGATCACAGATTTTAGTTTATCTTGTTACACTGCTCTTTTGGTATATAACACACAGTTAGTCGAAGATGATTCTAAAGATCTTAAATATAGTTTAATAGTGTCATTTTCTGTATGCCAGTCAATACCTAAAATTTTAGCTTGTGCAAAGGCCCCATTCATTGAATCATAAGGCATGATTGCTCGTGCAAAGGAATCATAAACCTTTTTTAACTGTATGTTTTCAACTTAGGATGTAACTGTATGTCTTTATCTTAAGATTTTAATTAAACTTGCATAGATTCACACTCGCGTGCTTTAAGATGGCAAATCCATCAGATGACAGACGGTATGCTTTTTCTACTGTATTTGCTTCATAATATAAATCATCCATACATAAAGATGAATTCAACATTTTTGATAATTTTGTGGTTTTTTTAGTGATGTATTTTTTAATATGATACTTTATTGTAGCTGCTAGAATGACTGGACTTGTAGTAATACCAAATGGTAAATGTGTCATGTTTCTAATTTTGAACTGTCATTCTGAAATAAAAATAATTTTACATATTTGAGATTTTCCTCGACAATACGTATCATTAGAAATGTCTCTTCTGTACCAGCTGGAAAAGAGATACTGTGTTTCCGAAATTTAAAAATGATATTCAGTACGTTAGGATTTAAATTAGATCCGGCTTGTAACAAATCATTCAAGGATTTAGAATTTTCTTCTTTACATGACGCATCGAAAACAATTCTAATGCGAAACGTTTCTGTGTCAAGTCTTATCACTACTCTATGGGGCATAGGATTCGACATCTTTATTTTGATGTACACTGGTGTGCAAACATTAAGAACGACACGGTTTTTTCAATATAACTTTGTACAAAAGCTTTCCAAATCAACACATTTAATACCGTAAGATCCCCAATACGTAAGGACATGAGTAATGTAAGCAACACGTACTAAAAGAGAAATCAGAGGGATAAAAAGAAGCTTTATTGAAAAAGTAGCATGGATGCGACTGAAGGCCGAAACATC
>KK116828.1:6202-111650 GCA_000611955.2 Stegodyphus mimosarum | reverse complement strand
TGCTAGGCAGGTTTCACATCATTTGTGCATGCTGGATATGTGGTTGTTAATGAGCTGTTGAGACACTGCTGCTCGTTCCTCTTGTAGCACCAATCGCAGTTTCGGAATCGTTACTGGCGATAAGTTACGTGCTGCCACGGGTCTCCCTAGTAAATTCCGTACATGCTTGATGGGATTTAGATCCAGAGACCTTGCCGACCAATCCATGTGTTCAATATCTTCACTCTCCAACAGCTCTTCGACAGTAACTGTGCGATGAGGTGGAGCATTGTCGTGCATGAAGAGGAACTGAGGACCCTAAGCCCTTGTGAAAAGACGCATGTAAAGAAGAAGAACCTCGTTACAATAGCAGTCCCAGGTGACGAACCTCCTTGGGAGATATGAAGGTCGGTCCGGCTACCAAGCATTATGTCTGCTCGAACGAGAACTCCGCGACCTCCAAAACAGTCCCTTTTGATGATGTTGAAGGGGTTATTGCGTGTTCCCCGCTTTGTCCAGATGTGTATGTGTCTAGAATCGCAACTCAGACTAAATGTGCTCTCATCTGTAAAGAGTACTCGTCCCCATTCATTGTCTCTCCAATTCCGGTGTTCCCGGCACCACAGAAAACGCCTTTTCCGATGGGCAGGCGTTAGAGGTACACACCGTACAGGGCGTCGTGCAAACAGACCACCACCGTGCAGTCTTCTGACCACGGTAAAACGCGATATCGTCGTCCAGTCGCCTGTGGCGTGTGTCTAGAGATTTCTCCCGTTGTCTGTCGCCTGTTTCATCTGGCCTGTAAGGCAATATACCGGTCATCTGCGGGTGTGGTTCCTCGTGGACGACCACTACTAACCCCCGGATAGCTGTTCCTGTAGTTTGAAATTGTCTCCAAAGTCGTGAAACGATGCTGTGAGCAATTCCGAACTCTGCAGCCACACGTGTCACACTGCGGCCTTCCTCCCCATTTCCCAATGATTCGACCTCGGGTAAAAGCATCCAGATGTCGTCTAACAGATTGATTATTCGCCATTTCTCGCTGAGGCAGCAACTCGGTGTGATTTTAACTGCTATACGGCGTGCAATCTCTTTGCCAGAAATACTGATCTTACACCGACAACATGCTTTATACTACTCAGACATCCCCCATTACGTCTACCTGCATATCTGCGCATGTGCTACCGTACATCACCTTACTTAATCTCCTGATTGGTCTTTCTGTCCGCTCTGCCTCTTCGTTCAACTGATATGCTAATTTTTCGACTTCGTCCTTAATTTTTGCACACCAGTGTATTTCAATAATTCCATCTGCGGCTGTTCTTCAATTACTTTTGCATATTCTTTGTGCACTTCTAAATCCTTATCCAATGTATCTTTCAAAATCTAAAAATGCTTCCTTGCAATTTGAAAATTATTATTTAATTTATCAAGATTAGATTTCTAGCACTGATAAATTAAATAATAACTGTGTTAAGTAATTTAATTTGGTATTTACTGTTATTAAAGAATAAAGAGGTTTCAAATTGATCAATTATATGTTTATCTTTAACAGACAAATCTACGCTTTCTTCTGAAATATCCGATAATTCTCAAAACGCTGTCAAGCTATTCATTGTCGGATTCTTCATAACAACAATATTTTGTGGACAGGCTTTCTGTTTTCCAAATTCTATATCTGTAATTACTCATTCAAAGACAGTGTCATCTTATTTTAATGTCTGTTTATTGAAATGTTTTCGTCTAAGATTAATTTCTAAAATGTATCGGATTCTATTAGGATTTCAATATCCAAATATTTATCCCCGTAGCATAGGGCCTCACCAGAGGTAAAGTTTCTGAACACTGGTAGTTTGTTATGAGGTTCGAATCCCGTGAACGAGCTGACTATATGGACGTTTTCATAGTTTACCTCATGTGTAACGTGTATACGAGTCAATTTCCATCAGAACGTTTTCCACGAAGACATCCCTCCTCTTAGGCAAATGGCATTCATGTGCTTTGTCATAATTAGATAAACCAAGCCAAACCGTAGCATAAGTCAAAACTAGAATTATTTGAAAATTAAATATCCTAAGCACTACAATTTAAATTCAGTGATTCTTTGCATTTATCTGGGATTTAATTTCTGTGGTTAATTGCAGTATTATTATTTTGATTATTACCCAGTCAAATGGAACTATGATGGCTTTTGCTTTTGAAACAAAAAAGTTTATTAAAAGGACAGTTTTTACTAAGATGATACATTTTGAAACATTTGAAACAACGTTTAGAGTTCTTTAAAATTTCTAATTTATTTTACTGGTGACATTTTATATAAAAATTGTGTGCAATTATATCAACAACACAATTTGATCTTCAAAATTCAAGTACGTTCAAATTTCGGTTATTATTCGAAAGAAATTCTCTAATTAAAAAAAAGTTGATTTCTGATTTATAGTTGTTGGCAACTGGGCACTTAAATGTGAAATTTTTTGAAGAATGTGCAAGGCACGTAAGATTTTGGAGCTACTGAGCATAGAGCAATGTTTCTGTTGAAACATGTTCAATTATTATTAATAACAGTGTATTAGAGTGATTCTCAACCTGTGGGAAGCGCTCCCATTGTGGGACGCGAGCACACTAGAGAGGGGAGAGGCGAGAATATCTAAGAGAAAATATTATTTAAAAAATTGATTAACTGACTGAAAAGAAAGCACACATACACATAGAAAACAAAATATATTTTGACATATTTAATAATTAACTTATTAAAGTAAAACAACTTCTAAATAAAAACTTACTTAATCAAAACATACTAAATTAAAAACAAACATTTTATATTTGTTACTACGATTACAAACGTAGTTAACACAATATTCAGACCTGGACTCATTTCTTTGGAAGCCAAAGCTTCTCTGTGGATCATGCAATATGTACAGACGTACTGAGGCGATTTTTGTTTTACAAGTGCTTGTATACTCTGGAATCTTCGGGACATTGAACGAGCACCATCGGTACATATTTCGAGGCAATTTTTCCATTCTATGTTTGCCTCGTTCATAAAATCACTTAAAATAGCGAATAATGCGAGCGCTATGGCTTTGAGTTCTATTGGTTTGTAGAAAAGTAGTTCTTCTACTATTGACATATTATCACAAAATCGAACATAGGCAATAAAATGAGCATCTTTATTACTATCTGTTGCTTCATCAAGCTGTATTGAAAACAATTTGTCACGTAACTTCGAGAAAAGCTGACACTGTACATCTTCAGCTATATCACCAATTCGACGAGCAACAGTATGATTTTAAAGAGTTATGGACAGCATTCGTTTTGAAAAATGATCTCCAAACATAATTTCTACAATCTCGATTGCTGCTTGCAAAATTAGCTCTTCACCAACGGTGTGAGGTTGTTTTTTTTACATCTGGCTATTTTATATGAAACTTTGTAGGATGCAATTAAAGCTTTCTTATTCACAGACAAAGTTTCTTTAAAAAATGAATTTTGCTTTTCATATCAGTTTAATTTTAATTCGAAGAATTCTCTGGGTTTGTTGACGTACTCACTATGAAGCGTTTCCAAATGCCGTTCAATTTTATTAGGTTTCATGCTGTCTGCGGCCAACATTTTAGAGGAAATGATACACAGGGGCCTTTCTTCTTCATTTACTTCAGTACTGGTAAACCCCAAATTTAAGTATCCTTGAGAATATTTTCTTGATTTTATTTTTGGAATCACGCGCGTCTGTGTACTTGTTGATGCTTGACTATCGTCTAATGCTCGCTTAAAAAATATTCATGAGTCTGCATAAATCAGCTGCCTGAATATTTAATATGATGAATTGCAATTATCACGAAAACCTATATAACATAAGATAGATTCGATAGCGATCGACTCGAATGAGAATTGAAGCTTGCGTTATCGAACATTTTCCTTCTTCCTGTGTGAAAACATTTGCTCTGTTCATGCTCGAAACGGCTTCCACAAACCATATTACTTATTTTTTCTCTTTTCTTTAGTCATGCTGCTATTTTATTCATTTCAGTTTCTAAATTTAGCTCACCCCATCTAGGTTAACTTTCATTAAGGTATATTTGTACTTACATATTCTTTTAACGTTATCTCCCTGTTTGGCTTTCATTTCAAATATAATATTTAAATTTTCCCCGCTTCCATTCGCTTCATCCGTTCACCGCGCGCTTGGCAAAATGCCAGATGTGGTTTCTCGCCAACGTTGGCTTGCTTTTACCCTTGTTATGGCAGTTAATTAAAAATAATTTAAAAACAGAAATCAAAATACTAAATATATATTATTATTGTATACATTTTATTGTATGCGGGGAAGAGGGAGCGATGAAAATTATGATTGAAACTGGGCCGCTAATAATGAAAGGTTTAGAAACCCTGGTGTATTAATAAAGAACTAAACAAAACAAAATAGCAAATTAGATCGCAATATATTATGTGGATAGCATCGTATAAGACTCATAGTTTAAAGTTATGAATTCTTAAAATCATTCTGATTTAATTGGAAAATCTACGGAAATATAAACCGATTGCCAATTAATAGATTGAGTAAAAAACCGAAAACGCTGTAATATTTCAATTCACATTCAGTGGAAACATTTCTTAGTAAAAGATGAATATGAAATGAAGCAGATCATTCCTTAGTTTTTGTGTTCTCAAAATCAAGAAGCAGATATGTTAACTACACATGTACCAACTGTAAAGTTGCAACATGAATTCTTAAAGCATGTACATAACTGACTAATTAAAATTCAATCTTTTAATACAAATGAGGAACAAATAAATGGTATCATTTATAAAGGAATAATTTTAAATCCTAATATTTGGTAACACGTTTTTCCTTGATAGTGAAAGACTGGTTAAATGTATATGGTATCAGTAGAGAATATTATGGTTTTGGTGAATATTGTGTTCCTGTCTATGATGAATGTTCTTTAATAAAGCTTTTAATGCGTTAATGATTAATGCTGTTTGAAATAGATGTTGTTCAGAAAATACAGCATTTAGAAATTATCAGCAATAAACACGTACAACTGCTTTGTTACACAGTGTTTCCTACTAACAAGTGTTCAGTACTCAATATACCGCACCACAAAATACGTTTTTTACCCCGATCATGGTTGAAGTGGCAAACGTCTTTGTTTAAATCTTGCACAAACTTTGTAGCAATACAAGTGGAGACTACCAGCACAATTAGAGAACGGTGTTAACAGTGTTCGGGAAATTGCAAGAACCGTGAAATCATCACTGCAACAGACCTTGCATAATTGTATCCTTATAAACTGCAATCGCTGTGCCGGCTCCCACAAAGTTATATCCGTAAGTGGGAGGAATTCGCCACATAGGCTTTGAAGAAGGTTGCTGGTGTTCCACAGTAGATTCACAACATCCTTTGAATATATGAAATACATTTTTGTTGCAATCATTTTTTTATATGGGCAAAGGATAAGCTTCGCACGTGCACCAAATAGCCATTAAACTGGCCATGAGCAATCGTGTAGTGAGGTTTCACGATAGCTGTCACCAATCATGTTTTAAGAACTATGTGCAAGAAGTGGCTGGAAGCATGCTGCATACCAGGACAGTGTTGCCTGAAAATGTTATGCGAGAACGTGGTACCGTGCTCGAGAGAGTGAATTGTTATAGAAACTCAACAGACTGTATAATAGCTAATGCTTTATTGCTTGACAACATTCGGTCTTCAGACTTAATGCACCTGGAGTTTTAGGCGTACAGCTATTTGAAACTCTGAATGTATAGCGGCCTGTCACCCCTAGCAGAATTAAAAGATGTTATCCACCTGGTAGTCGCATCTGTAGATCAGATATTGCTCATCCAGATATGCATCGATGAGTAGTTGATCACAGTATTGCAGAAAGTGTTTATGGGACGCCCTGATCCTCCGCGACTGTAGACTATCCCTTCCGTCATCCATTGTCGTCAACACGGAAAAACTACCATATTGCTCCGACTGAGGTGGCGGCCATTACACCTGTCCGAGCAATCTGCTTCTCTGAAGCCTACTATACGCTCTTTCTCAAAGTCTGACAACTGTTCGTACTGTCACCAGTTACGGTCTCAGAAGCATCTCTAGTCACAGTACCGTCCAGCAAAGTCGACAGATTTGTTTGAATATCCCTATGGCACATGCGGTCATGCTTTTAAACTCTCCCATCTGCGTATCTCATATGCGCATAGCGCGCTTACCCTTGTCTCATTGGCTTTGAAATTTAAATCATTTGCATACCTCTCACTAGACAACGTTCTTGCCGAGTTTCGTGAGTGTGGCTCGATTTCTTCTGGGTACTGAAAACTTCTGAATGTATAGCGGCCTGTCACCCCTAGCAGAATTAAAAGATGTTATCCACCGGGTAGTCTCATCTGTAGATTAGATATTGCTCATTCAGATATGCATCGATGAGTAGTTGATCACAGTATTGCAGAAAGTGTTTATGGGGCGCCCTGATCCTCTGCGACGGTAGGCTATCCCTTCCGTCATCCATTGTCGTCAACACCGAAAAACTACCATATTGCTCCGACTGAGGTGGAGGCCATTACACCTGTCCGAGCAATCTGCTTCTCTGAAGCCTACTATACGCACTTTCTCAAAGTCTGACAACTGTTCGTACTGTCACCAGTTACGTCTCAGAGACATCTCTATCACAGTACTGTCCAGTAAAGTCGACAGATTTGTTTGAATAGCCCTATGGCACATGCAGTCATGCTTTTAAACTCTTTCATCTGCGAATCTGACATGCGCATATCGCGCTTACCCTTGTCTCATTGGCTTTGAAATTTAAATCATTTGCATACCTCTCACTAGACAACGTTCTTGCCGAGTTTCGTGAGTGTGGCTCGATTTCTTCAGGGTACATATATTCTTTTTATGACAGAGTGTATATTGAACTTCAGGGCGTATGGATCGTAACGAATGAAAGAAGTACTTCCTTGTCCGCGGCAAGTGCTTTGTCAGTTAAGCAGCCTGGAGCTTTTAGAATAATTTCTAACTAACAATAAACCTAGTTGATACTGAATGTAATGAAAGTTGCAGCAAAGAGCACCTTTCAACCGTATCACTTCCCTTAATGTTGATGGCAATGTATTTCTTTTCTGTCGCATAATTCTCATCCGAGACGCTAGGTACTGTAAGAGATCTACTACTTTTGTAATGAAATAATTTTATTGTTATAGGTACAAACCCTAAAAAACTGAGTGCCAACTTCCCTGAACAGAAATCGTACTTCCATTTTATTGAACCAAGTTTGTAATGAAATATTTCTTGTCGAACTCTTCTGTTTTATTAATCGTTTTAAATAATATTTGTGATTTATGGCGTTACTGGTTACTCAAATGTTTTCATGTCGCATAAGAAAGTTTCTACAGTATTATGCTTAGAATATCATTAACCTTTCACCAGATATCAGTTTACATTTGTTGAAAAGCTCTCCATGTTTTTATTTAATTCGAATGAGAGCAAAGTTCTTTATAGAATGACATTTTTCAAATCGTTTTGTTAAATCACCGAAGCACGATTTAATTGACTAGTACTTAAAAATTAGGATAAAACTTCTGAAATGTATTACGCATGTGAGCGTTAATCATTAAATTGCCTGAGTGATATTGAGAATATTGTTTAACCGATATAAAATGATGAACCAGTTATAAGTAATCGTTATAAAAGAGTGAATGAGAAGCCATATGTAACCTTCAAAAATAGAGAACCGAAAGATATTCCAATATCCGCTTGTTTCGAGGTTAATATCAGTCACATCTCCAACAATGAAAAGGAAATGACTATTTGATAAGAGAAAAATAGCCATATAATTCATTGCTTGGTCCGAAATTGTTTCCTCTGATTTCCTGTTAGTTTCCTACACTTTCTTACAAAGTTGCTCTGTATTTTGGTAAAATTGCAATTTTTTGAAAAGCCGTTTAATTGAAATGCTCGATTACCTTTAATAAATTTTACAACAAATATAAATGAAAGTTTTTCTGCTCATTGAAGTATAAATACATTTTTCTTATGCATTCCGCTTTATTAACTATCAGCAAAGGGTTATTTTCCTCTTTATGCTACTTGGTTTTACGAAGCAGCCTTCAGAAAGACTTTTCGCGAAAGAAATCCAAAGGACTTCGCTTTTCTAATAAAAGGTGGAAAGTGAAATTTCACTTATTTGTTACATGTCTAGTGGTTAGACTATTTAAGTTAAATATTAAGAGATATAATAAAATTTCAGTAACTGAAGTGAATATCAACGTGTTAAAGATGTGTTAATTTTAAAATTCGCTCTGTTTATCATTTATAGTCTAGGGAACGGAAAGAAGGAAAAAAATGACTTAAATATTGAATAATTTTCCTTTAGGAAGTAATAAGTAACGAATTAAGAGAGAAATACAATGGTTAAAGCATTAATTTTAACGCATACCTAGATTTACTAGCACTGAGGGATAGAAACATAAAATATACTTTTGAGATTACATTAATTTTAAAGTAAAATAATTTGAAGGTTATCTTAATTAGCTGTTACATTAATGGGTTTTTATAAACCGACATAATATTAGTAGAAATTTTAGCAAAGTTACTGTAGATTAATACTATGATGAATACAATAATATACGTCCAGTGAATTAACATTCACAGTATATTAGCTTGAATTGAGATTAGTTTCACACAGTTTAATGACTTTCTTTAGAGAAGGTCAGTATATAATATTAAATTTCAACTTGATCAACATATTATTCATAAGAACGTTAAGCAGAACGCAAAATGAGGGATAATGTTTTAATTATAATTGAAAATATTTAAACATTCAAAAATCTAGAACACAAACCAAAATTTACCTTAATTCATCACTTTTATTTATTTAGTTTCTGCTTTATATGATGCCCTTATAGCACTTATTTATGGCATGTTCTATATGCCATAAATAAATGCAGAAAGTTTGACTTTTGTTTATTTTTGAAATATTCTTCGATTATTAGATTCTGCCTTTTCTAAATTTATAAATAAAAATGAAGTAAATTTTTTACAACTTATAGGGAATACAGCAGACTATGACTCAGAAACAGAAAACGTATGGCCTTATGTTTTTTTATAATACTGAAGGCTATTTTATTCTTTGCTAATAAGCAGAGTTATTATTTATTGATGCTTGAAACGCGGTAGAGAGAAACGTTTACATTCATTTAGTTATTTTCTTTTTGAAACCTTCCCAACAAACTTGGGTTTTGAGAATCACAGTGCTGTTACCTATAATATAAATAATAATAATCTAAATGTAAAATCGATACTAATGCAAAATTTCTGAGAATAATAATATATCTGAAATCGCTAAAATATCATATTTTAGACTTTAACTAGTAAAACGGGAAGTAATGTTAAGTAAAGTCATTATAATGTTTGTTTTCTTTTACCAATTCTGATTCGGTAAAAATAATTTTTCTCCCATTAAGGCCATTCTTTAAAATTTTATGCTTGGAAAACATTTTACACGCGATTTCCGAAGACGAAAAAAAAAATAGTGAAGAATGAGATCTAATTTTCCTTCCGCTTCACATCCCGTACTCGTAATGTCTGAGAAATTAACTCCAAAAAAGTAGTTTTAAATTTAAATAGAAATGCGAAAGTACTCATCTCTCTCTCTCTCTCTTCTACATTTTTCTGCCTAAATTAAAGAAACGCGAATTCTTGAGGAGAGATAAAAAAATGCGGAGCTAATTAACAGCGATTTGGCTTGGTAGCAAATTTAACTGCGAGATTTGATAAATGCAGTAATGAAGGATTTGTAAGTGCTTCTGAGGAAAGAATATGTACGTTTTCTGTAGAAGCATGCGTAAGTAATCACATTACATGTATTGATATTCTTATTTATGTTTAACACTTATTCTCTTTTGCTAAATAACTAGAAGCTCAACTTTTGCATTCTTTTTAGTTATTTTAAAGCATTTTCCCCGTTCATTTAAATATCTCATTTTTGACTACCTGTCTTGAGTGTGGTGACACCAGTAATAATCTCCCCTACGGAAAAGTCGAATACTTACACACGTTGAAGAAGTGATATACTCACGACATTTAATATTAAATTCCATTTTAGTCGACAAAGTATATAAGATATCCTCTTCTTACCTACTTTACTCACCCTACCTACCTTTGGGCTAAGAATAATCGGTTTGTTTGGAAAATCATTTATATATGAACAGCCTTTTCTTCCGCTGATGAAAATTAATAAAGAAAGTATCTGATTGACAGACGAACATCTCTAATCCCTGATAAAAGTAATTTCTTACCAAGGCTACAAGGTTTATCAGAAAGGAACCGTCATCATATGTCAAACTGCAGTAACGTATTTTTATTTATGCGACGAAGAAATATTTAATGTGTAGAGAGAATAGATTTTCATTATTTATTCTCAAGTGTCTTCTCACTTTCGAAAGTTTTCATAATTTGTTTATTTTTAGTTTAAGTGAGTTGACTGCAACTATGTCCTATGGAGTGTAGCAAGGACGAGAGAGGAGAAGAGCTAAAATTACCCTTTATTTTTTTTTCACGTTTTCCCAGTCGCTCCCGTACTTCGGGATACCAAGACCAACCACTTATAGTCTGAACGTAAAAGTATAAAACTACTAACTAACAATTTAAATAGGAGCTAACTTTTAATGTTTTACACAGATGACTAACACTAAAACTGGCCTTTTAAATTACTATGCTTGTAGTACGCAAACTGCGGAAAACTACAATAGGTTTTTAGCTTTCAAGAGGACTAAACCCTCTGGCCTTAAAGGCGGACAGTAACTGATGGCAAGCTCGTGAAGACTCGTGGCAAGACGGCTCACTCTCTCTTCTTCTAATATGTTCTTGGCAAAAAGCCACAACTTAAATACTTAAGCGTTAGCAAGTACAGTTTGCATAAAGATATTCACGTGTTAATTCTGGCTGGAAGTGGAAAATGAGAGATGAGAGTAAAGTTTTAAAATAAAATAAAAGTTAGTCAAATTTAAGATTCTTACATACCGTGCCTCAATGCCCACTCGTATTGCATCGTATTCAGGCTCGAACTGGCCTAACATTGTATTAAGAACTTCCACTCAGTTGTAGATTTTCCTGTAATAAATGATCCTTTTGCTTTGATTGTATAATCACATATTTATAGACACTGCACTCATATGTATAAAATTCCGTTTATGGCAATGCGAATAAAATGTAACAAATAATTAGTTTTCCGTATTCCTTCAAAAAAAAAGTAGATGGCATAAATAGAAAATGATGATGAAGCGAAAAATGCAAAATATTATTGTTGCAATTGGGGAAATTCTTTTGCATAAAAGTTGTAGATGTTTTGGAGGAATTTCCTTTTTCTCTTAATACCGATCACATGGCTTCTACTTGATAATCGTTCGACTTCTGCACCACTAAAACTCTTTCACGACTAAAACGCCCTAGACTACCTTTCTTTCGAACGACCAGCGGACATTTGAATGGTCGTTTGATCTCAATCATTCGGGAGGCCATTGTATGCTGTGTTTACATACTGTAGTTCTAGTCTACCTCTTAAGTACACAGTAGTCTGAGGTACAGTTACATAAATGCATTGTATCAGTTTTCTTTTATTGTAGGCAGTCTAAACGATTTTTAAATGATTCGTCGTAAAATAATTCTTTCGTGAATCTTTATCTGTATGTTAAAGGTGACTTAATATGCACCGATGGGCTAATAGAAGCTCCTTGGTTAGGAACTAGAAACGATATCATTTGAAACCTTCACACTTCTTTTTTCGTTAATGACTAAGGGCGGGGAGAAATTGTTGTGTATCTCAAATGGAATTTAAGGCATTTCGGTATTTTAAGCAAACAGATTCTCGAAGGCCTTGGTATTCTAAGAGTTTTCTGTCCATGTTTCGAAATTTTCTAGAGCAATACAAGAGATTATCATTATAAATATTTATGTTACTGCTTAATGAGAGGAATAACGTTCTATGAAACATTACACATCACCCTATCTTGTATTAATTTCGCGGATCCTTCTTTCCTTCTTCTTCTGAAGTTTTCCGTTAAAATCATCTTTCTTGCTGATTCTAAAGTTATTTCATTTCTTCCTTGTTGAGATCTTTCTATTGTCTTCTAGCAACTCCTTCGCGTCTTGGTTCTTAACGCATGTTTTATGAAGAAAAAAACATATTTTAAATAATTTTTTTCAGGATCTAATAATTAGAAGCTACTAAAAATATTCCTGAATAACTGGTGTCGGACACATGCATTAAAGTAATAAAACTATTTAACAAATTCCTCAGCATCTTGCCAATAATCACACATCCCAATAAATCATCCAAAATAACAATAAGGGGTTAGTACATTAATCAATAGTTGCATTGCATTTTTATAATAATAAGAAAAAGCCAAGGAAATTAAATTTCAATGTTTCAAAGATCAAATGGATTAACTGAAAAAAGACCACTTAATAATATCCACATAACCGAAAGTAATACAAAAAGATTTAACAATAACACATTTATTTATTTATTTATAGATTAAATAAACATTCAAATAATTAGGTTAACTGAGAAGTTCCCTACAATATTTTATCTTAGATACATTTAAACACATACATTTCAATCTGAGAATTAAAATTCCCTCATTTTAACATATTATATGTCATTTTAACATTATTTTTCCATAATTCACAAATTTAGGCAGTTACACAAATATTTTAAGCCTTTCATTAATATATACATTAAAATATCGGATCATTACTTAGTAGTTAACCTTCGAAGATCCTTACAATAATAAGTAAAACAGGAGACAAGGGAAAAAATCACCAGTCATAGGCTAAACCATAAACATCTGAATTTTTCATTGGAGACTGCACTGATCGCCAGAACACTAGGGAGATTTCATGTTCCAGTAGATCTCTCTATACTAATTTCAGTTGACCGCCCAGAAAGTGTCCACATACATTAGCCGACCCTGAAAATAGAACACAAGAAGGAGTAGTCAGAAAGTCATGAAACTCGGCAGACAGAGAGAGACAGAAACGAACAATAAGTGATCTTTATTTCGAAATGATACGCATAATACAGAGAGGGAACAACGTCGGCTCAGTAGGCTGTAAGACCACCTTGGATGGCTATACACGAAGCAACACTTCTAGGTAGAGAATCAACGAGACAATGCATGGCGTCCTGAGAAATGGTCCCTGTTCCCTTCAATCATTTGCCACTGTTCGTCTTCTGAACGTAGCAGTGGCAGGGTCTGTAAATGGCGTCCAATCACATTCCAAATGTGTTCGCTTGGTGAGGGATTAGGAGCGAACGGGCCAGAGAAGCATCTGTACACCTTGCAGAGAACTTTGGCTGATGCGGGCAGTGCGTGGTCGGGCGTTATCCTTCTTACAAAGGCAACTGGGCACTCCTTAAAGATAGAGGAATGTCACCGGCCGCAGCACATCACCCATGTGTCGTTGGGTCATCATAGTGCTCTGAATACGAAATAGAGGCAACCTGGAATCGTACGCAGTTGCGCCCCAAACCATGATGTCATGTTGTCGCGTGGTGGAGCAGACTGAAACCACTGCAGAATTTTCCTTTTCCCTTATAACCGCTTTAGAAAATTAACGAGCTTTTACACGGATCCTCACGACCGCCAGAAAACTCTCCCATGTAAGTCCGAAGCAAGAGATTCTGGCTCCAGTTCTTTCCGCTTTTTCCTCTTTAAAATTTCTGGCGGATCTCCGCTTTAACCAGTACCTTGTCCGGGGAAAACCTCGGGCCTCACCCCGCTTACTCAGGCAAGCCCGCAACAAGATAAGCTGGCCCCAGATCAATACGGCTTGCCTTGGGTAATTTAGATAAATCTCATTTTTACTCTCGGACAACTTTTGAAGCCTCAACAAGTAACGCCCACTTAAATCCTACAAGTTGAAAGATAAAATTTTACTTTAGAAACCGGATGTATGTTGTGCCGTTCCTTTTTTATTTCACGCACCCCAATACGAATAGAAATACATAAGCTATAATAAAGGCTGTCTTCTTGACACCTTCAAACCACCCGGAACAAAGAGTGATGCAACACGGGACAAAACTCGACCAGTGTTGTCTTCAGAAACAGGAAATGTTTCATTTGTCTCCCCTAATTGCCAGCTCAACAAAAACTCGCCCATTTGCCATTAGGTCACAATCAAATCCCTGCAGCACCATAACTGCAAAATTACAATTTATCTTAAACTGAAGCTTTTTTCCATCTCCACAACAAAGCCGAACGCCAAAATAACCTTAACTTCTCTTACTTCCATTCACAGCTCTCTAGAAAATTCCTCCTGGGAACACTTGGCAAGTGACTAACAGAAGTGTAAAAGTATCATGTGGTAAGTGTGCCAAATGACTGTCTTTTAACTACCGCCAAAACAGACGTTCAAGAAGGGAAACGCCCTTTGCTCTTCGTGAAGAAATTAAGAACTGAAAATAATGCAACGAACGTTTTTAACTGCCAAAAATAAACTCTACTGCACTAGTCAACAACTAGTTTCAGTAAAACAAAAAACTTTAATAACAGTTCATTAAAACGCTATTAAAATTTGCGACAGAACCCTGCGAGGCTTTGTTTATGAGACTTAAAAAATGGGGAACATTAAAGTGATGTTTCTAGAAATTCCTGAGCGTTAATTTTGTGTTAGAGGTTATTTGTAAACACCTTTGATAAAGTTCTTTTTTGTAGAGTTTCTTAAAATTTGAAATAATGTGGTAATCCACGGGCTGCATTAAATAATGTTAGAAGGAAGCAACTTGAAATCTAACTCTTCCACAAGTCGAGCTTGAGAGGAGATAAGGTTTATTATCTATTAAAAGAAGGCACTTCAATGGCAGATTGTTTTCTTGTAAGCATTTCTTCACACCTGGGGCAAAGACGTCATTCGTCCAATCGATAAAATATTGCCATACAATTAGTAGTTACCAGAATCTTACCGTTAGTGCTCCACATAATAGGCAATTTACTTTTATCACATTGCCTTTAAACATCCTGTTATTCTCTGAGTAGAATATATGTAATAGCTTGGCTTTTGGACTTCACTTGCGTTGAGACAAAAGAATTAGGCAATCCATCATCACTGATATGCCAAGGTAATGCTACCCCCCTGTTAAGTGATATATGTTCTTCCAGCCTTTTTATCCATTTATGATTTGCTGGTAACTTATTGTTCATCACTGTTGAACACTTGCTCAAGAGTTTTCGATGCCACTTCTTTTCTTAAAATTCTCAAATCAACATCCGCTAGTTTTGAAAAAATCAGTATCAGTTGTCTTATCAGGTTAGTTTTCTATCAGGTCATCATGCAATTCGCTTATATTTTCTCAGAGTTTGTCACCAAATAACATTTGCTCATTTACCCAAATGAGCAGCTATTTCTCCACAATTTTCCATCATATGTGATCTTTTTTTCGTATCTTTCAAATGTCTGTCACTACTCTTGTAACATAAACTCCTTTGAGCATTTTTTTTACTTTGAAAGTAACGCAGATCGTTGAATTTTCTTTACAAAATGAGCAGTAAGATCAAAGGCATGAACTTAATTTTCCTCCATGCTTTCGTTTTCAGCTCTACCATGTTTCTAGTCACTTCTCTTTTCATTTTGCTGGCTATCATTATCCCTCTCTCACTGCATGGTATCATATTTGATAATTTGTATTACAAATGCAAATCACAATGATATTTTAGTGAAAGAAAGAGCATAGGTTGCATCAAGTAACTGACAGTGTCCTGGCGACATTCCCGCCTTGTCCTCCATTGGCGCCATTAAGATTTTTGAGAGTTATATTTAAATTCTGCTAAAAACAAATATGTATGAACTTCTTCTAGAACCTCATATGAGCAATTTCTAATGAAAATTCATAAAAAAGCACTTTCATGTCAGAAAGAATATTAATGTGTAAGACAGGATTGAAATTTCCATTCCCAGAAATGGGAAAACTCGAAATTTTTAATATGAAAAAATTCTTCTTCATTCAGCTTTTAAAATCAAGATTTTAGATCCAATTTCGCCGCCTGAAAGTTGTCGCTTACTTTCAAAAAATGATTTAAGCTCAGTTTTTGCATATTACAGAACTTCTTCGCATAATGGTGTTTAACAGAATGAAGCGCCATTTACTCACTGGAGCCTTTTGTGTAGAGAGTATGAGAAAACATTTAAATAATAGACACCTCGTTTTTCGTATTATAACATTAATAAAAATCGCATACTTCCATTTCAGTGGCAAGAACATAACAAACGGCTTGACGTCTAAAACGCATCGTCAAATTGTTTTAATATTTGGCTTTGATCTAATAGAAATAACACTATTAAAGAAAATTCAATAGAAATTTGAAAATACTTACCATTTCGGAATACTTTGTAATTCTGAAATATTTAAGATTCTATGACGTCATTGATTCTCAGATCTCTCTGTGTTTAGCGATGCTTATATCAGAAAATAGGTGCGTCTTAGACACGAAGAAATGCAATTATTACTACAACGTGCAAAGTGACTAAAATCGTTGCCTTCTTCTTTATTACTTAATTAATTTTTAAATTATTAGAATGTTAAGTTTGCACCAACGTTTCAAGAAATATTTAGTAATCAAATCCTTTTTAAACCCTCTGAACGGTTTGCTAAAGTATAATTAATTAAATACCCCCCGCTTCTTATTAATTTTATATGAAGTATTTAATTCTTTATTTAGAACGCTATTCTGTCTTGATTTGATGGAAGAATATTTTAGGTCTTGATATACTAAATAAAATTCCATATCGCGCCTTAAAACTAATTTCTACAAATACGGACTTAAATCTCTTCTAAAGATAGTCATTAATCGTTTCGTATTAAGCCTTTCAGATAGAAAAACTTCAGCGCATATTCCCTGCATGTGCGATGTAAGAAAACTAACGTTTCTTTTCGAGCGAATAACATTTTGATACGCATAGCAAACATAGGAAGTGAAGAAAAAAGCAGCTATTAATCTTACCGTTTTCCAGAAAGAAAGAGAGGGGAAAAAAGCTGGAAATATTCTTATCTAACGGAGCAAAGGGGAAAAACTGTAATAAAAGATTTTAAGAAAATAAAGAAAAACGAAGCTAGTCTGGATCATTAAATTTTGCGGAGCCTTTAGAAAAGAAGAAATTATACGTGAGTAATTTTATAAAACGAGGGAACATTTTGACTCGTGAAGTCTAATTTTATTTATTTTCTTTTCACATAAAATGTCTCAGATATCCTACTTTATATCCAAAAAATGCGTAATTCCTCGATGATTAAGTAAACCTTTTTTTCATTATACTTAATATCAGTTTTTGTTTGATAATATTGTTTGCTGTTCGTTCAATTTTACCGAAGAAAATAACAAAAAGAAAAATTAATGGAAAAAATATTCATTTTCATAAAACGGATTTGTTCTTTATCATTTGAAAACTTTTGAGTGTTTTGGAAGAAGAAGAAATGGTTATCTTAAATACATTTATTATTTTTCCATTAATAGTTTATAATTTTAATTATTTTTTAATATGAAAAGGAATTTAGTAGAGAGCATAATAATTTTCACATTTAATGTTTTAGCTTAAATTCTGAAAAAGTCATACTTTGTTTCATTTCACAAAATGATTTTGTACATTCTTTTAGTTACCTTTTTCTATATTTACTATAGTTTCTATGATCGCAGTATATCTTCATTTAAATGCACTGCTTTTAATAAATAAACGTAATTTTTTTTTCAAAGTAAATAATTCTGTCAATAACATTAAACGGAAAACACTACAGGAAATTTATATACACATTTATTTTTGGTTATAATACATTTATGTTTCTTTTATTTATATTTTAAATGATTACTTTCATGGTGCATAGATTATATATTACATTTCAGTAAGTTAAAATCTGAGTAAAAGCCATAGAAATAGCAACACTTTGATAATGATGCCATGCTAATGAAGTTAAATGATACACCAACACATTTTGAAAGGTTCAGAAGTACAAATACGAATATATTTATAAGTTACGAAAACTTTTCAGAAACGTCCTTCCACTCGGCAGTTATAATACCGATCTATCTTCAAAAATCTTTGCTGAAGAGTTTATCATAGTTCTTACATGTTATTCTATAAAGACCTTTTAGACGGAAGATCAGGCTATAGCCTGCGTTACAAAAGCACACTATTGTCTGTTCATCCCATTTCATGAGCTAAATGACTTTTCAGCCATGGTAATTTAATATTTTTTGAAAAGTAAAATAATTTATGCATAATAAAGATGGAAATGTCAGTTTTCCTGTCGTCTTCCTAAAAATACCAAGGGCGAAAAGCGGAAGAACAGTCTTTGCAATACAAAAGCTTAAATTTCTGAGAGTGTACAGCAAGGATGACTTCAATGGTATGCTACAGATGAACACATTTAATCTTGGCCTGTAAGCTTTATAAGTCTCACTGCCTCAAGTGGGCTTAGGGGCATCTTAGATATGCTTGTGAGCTCAAAAAGCAACAAAAGCTTTGCCGAATATTTAGGAGAGCAGCTGCTATGTGTATTAGATGCTTAGGGGACCAGCATACCCTGATTAGGGTATGACTCGTTGAGTGAAAAAGCAAAAATATTTCGGGAAAACTGAACAAATTCAAGAATTTCAGATATTTTCAATTAATGTTTTAAAACTTTTTGCTACATCTGATGGATTACTGATTAAATATCTTTAATACTATATTTTATTACAATTTATTTGATTATGACTGAGAAATGATCTTGTTCTAAAATCTATGCCAAGCCTTTGAATTTTGAATCACTCCTTAGCTTTCTACTATATTTACGGAATATTAAATCTGCTATTTTCATATTAATGTAATAATGCAAAAAAACCTGTATACGTTTCTTCCCTCATTTTAATGGACTGCTCAGAGGAACTTTGCTCTCCGCTCTCTTAATTTTTGAACTGGGACTTTGCCTCAGTTGGCCGTAAACAGAAATAGACCACAGCGTAGTGACACTGAAGCCGCTATGGCGTAACGATATGTATTTTAGCGATTATGAAACTATATTCTTTGCAACCGTTTTACATTATACTTCAAGTAAGTCTTTTAAGGTCACTTGCCGAGTATAATGGGAGAAAATTCTCCGTAATGTTACAGTGATTTTACATTACCTTCTGTTGCCTGTCAAATACTGATAAAGAGTTCTGATGCTCAGAGAATATTTCCTTATTTTTAAAACTGTGCTACGTAATGATGAAAATCTATTTATGCAGAATTTCTTTTAGTTAAATAAGAATTGTGATCTTGATCTGGCAGTTAAATCAAGGCATTGATTCTCTCGCAAAATTTATATTATTATATGCAAATGGTAGATCCCACACCGAAACTAGGAATTCGTCTTCTATGTTATTTTCTCCACTTTGCATTGTACTAAAAAAAGATACGAATTCTATGGCAATAATATATGAGAATTACTATTCAGAAGTCATAATTCTGAAAAAAAAAAAAAACAAAAACAAGCGCGTTTCTTATGGTTAATTCCTTTTTTTCGAAACGATAGTTCCCCGGATTCATATTTTTGCTATGGAATTCACAAAATGATAATTTTCATTTAAAAAAAGTTACCATGTAGTATTTAATGCTAATTAGTTGCATTTTTTCTCTGTATCCAGAATGTTTTTGAGAAATTTTGGAAATACAATGAAATTTGGAATTTTTTGAAAAAAATGCTTTCTTACTACGAAGCTAAATAACGGAGTTTTCGGCGAACGTTTTGATGTAAAGTAAAGACTGCGAAAATTTCGTGAAATTTCCAGGTTACTTCTATGATTTTCATTTTTTTCCACGTCAAAATGATTCTCCTGACTATAATTTATTTCATAATGTGTAAAATTAATTGTCTAAAAAGATCATTTATGGACTTCACTACAATTCTTTTTTACTCCTCCTTTTTTATGCGGTATTTGAATTATTCTCAGGAAATATTTATAAATGATCATATTTTCTAATGTTAATTTCTCGAAAGTTATAGAGTTTTAAAATAAATCGAAAATAAATTTGGCAACAGCAAAATAATCACTGCTTTTTTTATTATCCTGTTATTTGCTGTTATTTATCAATAAAAAATAAAAATTATTTTGCTTTTGACGCTTGAGGAAACAAAAAAGTAATCCATATTGAAATTTATTGCTGTGTTAATGTTTAGACTCTGAATAATAGCTAAAAATTGAAATGGTAGCATTTTGCCAGAAAAGCGAAGCAGATGAATGAAAAAATATTACCTATCGAATTGTTATTACTCTATTTATTTACTTGTCATTTGTTGATTTTGTCAGAAGTATGTTTTCAGAAAGATAAAAATGGCACCGAGATATGTGATATCTCTGGAAAAGGGCAGTAATGAAGAAAGAAAGAAAGAAGTCGGAAAAGATAAACCACAAATCGATCATTCGGCTACAAATGAAACCTTTTTCTGTAACCATTGATTAGCCATATCCAGTGAGGAAGCAGTCTTTAAAGAAAAGGTGAAATCTGATTTGGATACTATTTCATTTAAACCAGTTCCATGCATAGGTGAAATAGTGGGTTCAAGCTTAAAAATTTCCAACTATTGGCAGTAAACATTGTTAAAAATGTTATTATTATTATTCTAATGGTCGGATACTTGCTGGAAGGCCTTCATAACAAATGGTTGAGCCTATCTATCATTTAAGCATTTCATCATTGAGAACGTAGGCCGAAGTGCACTGCACTGGTGGACCGATATTCACACACGACGAAAAGGGTAGAGAACAAATATACCATCCAGTCTGACATTACAAAACAATGAAAATGTGGAGGCCCCGTAACGTTTCCAAGAGCCAAGGATATAATCCTAAACCCTATTTTCGCAAACCAACTTTTATTTATTTAGATGGCATAATAATCATAAGTGATACCTCTAATGAACATGTTTGGGATCTTTACGAAGTTTTTTCTAACATTTAAAATAAAATGTGGTAAAATGTAAATTCGCCGCTAAAAAATTCCGATAACTGGGATAAAAGATTAGAGTTAATGTGATTTTGCATTAAGCAATTATTTATAATTTCCAGCTTTACTATAATTTCTCCTTTTCGTTTCCTCACCTGAAATTCAATGAGCTGAGGTTTCCGGATTGTAAGGCAGAGTGTGCTTCTGCCAATCAAGGCCACGTTACATAGTTTTTCCAGCCCTGATAAGATTATAACTATCGGTAAATTATCGGTTTTGAGTTATAACTACTGTCATTTAAATTGCTATACTAGTGAGAACTTCTAAGATAACTTAGATTTAAATTAAATTGTGCAGTCTTTGAAGGTTACGTTTTAAATTTGAATCTGATTGTTATTTAAAGTTACATCGCCATAAGTGGTGGGTGATCTTGTCAAGCAAGAGAAGTGCGTTTATGCTCAATTTCTGTTTTATTTAAAACCTTTCCAAGACTTCGAATTAGTAGAGTTAATTTCAGACACACAGATAATTCGCCCTGTTTGCTCTCGATAACTGTTAAGAATTTGGTTCTGGTTTATACTCCCAAAGAAAGTCAAAATCTATACGATATTTGAGAGGGAAATCGGAAAGGAAGATTTTAAAATTGCCGAAATAAAAAATTACGCGCTACTTAACATGGCAAAGAAACTAGCACTGTGTTTAGGCTTGTACTTCGAACTTTCATCAAAGATTTTGCTGAAATAGCTGAGCTCTACTGAATTAAAAACGCACTTTGCCGGAAGAAGCAAATACAGAGTTGCAAAATATTAAGAGACATTAATCTAAATTCCTATCTTGAAATTTCTTAAAGAGTGCGGTAGATGCATTTGATTAATAAGCCGTAGAATGCTGTAGAATCATCTACGCCATAAAAATAAATCATCTACGGCATCACAATAATAATATATGTTCATCATAATAATATATAATCATCTACAGCATAAAAACAAATCATCTGCTACATCTGTAATAGTAAAATCATCTACGGATCTGATGTAGATGATTTGATAAAAAAAGCCGTTGATGCATTTCATTTTGCAATAGAAACCTTCTTTATGCAAGATTGATAGCCAGTAATATATTTTAACAAAATACGTAGTCAAACTTAAAGAAATAGTACTACTATTAAGAGATAAATATTAGCAGTTGATGATGCAAAACTTTGAATTTTATTTTGAGAATACTTTTCGCTGGTTACCATGCGGCCATTGTACTCCTGTATTTCGGGAAGACTTATCACAGCCGGTATAGACAAAATTCTACCTGATGTTCAGTTGCGAATTAAACTAGACGATGAGGGGAAAGAAATGAAATGTGCCATGTTAATTTATAAAATTTTACTTAATGAGAAACAGTTATTGCAGAACTACTGACAGACTCGTAATTTTAAAATATTTAGGCGTATTCGAAAAATTCCGATCCTACAGCAAAATAACAAATAATGGTGAACTAAGATCAGTTACTCCAGTGAGTTTATGATTAAGCAGTTCATAGCAATTTCATGAAGCACCAATGTCAGGTCATCTCCGAATAAGGAAAATAGTCCAGACAGTAAGAGAAGCTTCTTCCCGCAGTCACGAAACATTTGTACAGGAGTTCAAGAATATTTGCTCTACCCAAAGCAATGCAGTCACCAAATAGGTTGAAGGAATGCAATCCTTGAGACAGAATTGTTTCTATAATCTTATTTCTCTCACTGAACTTATTATAACTTATTTAATTGTTCGATAAAAATTATGTAAAATGCGATAACATTTCTATAGACTTAACAATATTGTTTAGTAAAAGGATGTTTCTTTAATTTTCACTTTTGCTTTTATCGCTGACACTTAAATTGCACTGATGTAAGTGTTTAGAAGACTAGCAAAGAAGGTTCAACTTTTCGTGTTGCTTCTGTCTTTTATTATTTACTAAACAGAAAAGGTTCTGAGAAAAGATGTAGTATGCAATAAATGCTCTATTGTTTTGCTGTAAATGTTAATAAAAATGCTTATCACTGAAATTCTCTTTATTTTTTGTACTTTTATACTTTTTATTGTAGATACCAATAAGCTTCTATGTACAGTATAAATAGAGTTCAGAACTTATTTTCAAAATAAGCTGTTTAAAACGAAGAACGGAGAACTTCCAGTCAAAATTAGTTTCAGTTCTAATTAAAAGCTGACGTAATTTTTCTGTGCAGAATTGCTCTTATATAGGCTAACATTTGAAGACTTCATTTAAGGACAATTTTGCGAACGCTTTTTAAAGAAACAAACTGGTATTTACGCTGCGAGTAGAAAGAGCTATGAAAATTCATAAGACCAATTTGTTTAGTTGCGGGAAACAGAAACCGAAATAAAATGTCTGTATGTCTGTGGATGCTACTTGGTCAATGTTGTATCTCTTCCTACAAATAGACACCAAAAATGTATTAACAGTTATGGCTTTAAAAGATGTCCTGTAAACCCATCGGAACGGTTTAGTTTTTTTTACTGTAGTTTAACATGATTGTTATCAAAAAGTGGTATTTTCACAATAATAGTTACATCAAAAGAAGAAATAATGTCACTAATTAAAAGGACGAGTTTCTTAGAGCAGTATTTCTCAATTTGATGTATATGTGTGATTTTCCGTGTGTTATGCAGCATGGTTTCCTTGTGTCGCAAATTTTAATTAGGATTATGCAATTTAATTAATCACTATCAAAGTTTTTATTGAACTGAAATTGTTGTGAATAGAGTAGTGGATATATAGTTTTTGGCAGTTAAAGCTTTTGTATTTATTTTTCGATGCTTAGACTTTCTCACGAAACAACGGTTTTTCGGAACATCTGCGCGAGCGGGTGTCGCAGTGTTTCCCCAATTGATTGTGAATAGCATTTACGATGAGATTGAGGCCTTGTAATATTTTTTTAGCGCTGTAGGAGGTTTTGTTTGCGAGTAGATAAAGGAAAATTTAATTGGCGGCTTTGCTACACATTTGCTTTCTGAATGTTGAAAGTAATGGATAAATGTGTTTTTTCGAAAGGACGGAAGTCTGTTAATTCTTATTTTAAGAGCAACTGTAACTTTATCTCTTGTTTTCTGTTGTTAGAAGGGATCGAATTTGATTTCTTAACCGTTTGGGGTGACTCACTGTTGCAGGTGTCCAGTTGATGTCTTTGTGGAAATTTTCTGTTTCTATTCGTTGGGGGGATTGGAGTAATGAAAAAAGAGAGAGAGAAAATTCTTCCGGTTGGGGAAACTTAATTTTATGTATAATTTTCAGCCTATAGATTTTGGTGGAGGGAGAAAATGAGTTTTCTTCGAGGCTTGCACGGGAGTTGAAAATCAGTTTTATTTTAGTTTGAAAGTTTGGAGAATAAGAAAAGGTTTTAGCGCCAGCTTTTCTTGCTGCTGCCTTGCCTGCGTAAGAGGGCTGGGACCTGCTTGTTCCTGGCCGATGCACCCCCGTAGTTGACTACCTCTTTGTAAAGCCCAAGTTCCGGTCGTAGGAAGAAGACATCGCGTTTGTGCTTCATGTTTCATTGCTGAAGTCGAGCAGATATATCAATAGACGTCATTATTGCTCAATTCCCATTACCTGTTGATTTAGACCCTTCAGTACCATATTCAGGTAGCAGTACTTTCTGGTCTCTATGTTCCAGGGTATTTAAGGGTTTTTGTCTTTTCTTCATGCGTCTGTCTTCAGTAACTAAAAATACTGACGACATCTTCATTTATTTTCTACAGTAGCGGTCTGAGGTTTTTAAGAACGCAGTTTGCTCCAATATTCTCCTCTGGTTCGTCAAGAATTCCTCAACCACTGTAACTCAGGAGCTTCAAGCCGGAAGTGATCTTTAAAAAATGGTTCTTCAAATGACAATATAACTGTTATGGTCATCTTTCCGAATAATCAAAGCATTATTATGAGGCAACAGGTAACTCGGACATTTAACTTTACCCTTTTTTTAACATTCTGAGTAGAATGTGGGTCTAGTTTCCATTGTAAATATTATTCGTCTCTTGATGGTTATTTTCATACCTGTAATTTTGTAAAAATACTTTCTTTACCTTGTATATAACATTGCGTGAAAATTCTAAATCTGCCACAACTGATTTCTGTTCAATAAAGCCTTTGACGCCAATTGTAGAGGCTATCCTACGCGAGAAAAAATGCGACAAGTTTATGGGGAGTTGATATATTAGGTTTCTTTCATTTTATATTTTGAATTAATCCTTATTTACGTATGTAGTTGTTCCCACTGTCAATATAGTAGCTAACAGAAGCTAGTTTCAAGGCTGATGGAATCTGTTTTGAATCCTGAAAAAGGTAAAAATCTTTCTGATTGCGATGTGTTTTAGTCATGCGCGGTATATGGCTGCAATGCTGACGAAATCTGCTTTGAATCCTGAAAAAGGTATGAATGTTTGCGATTACCATGTCTTTTAGAAATGCGCGGTAGCTGCTGCAATGCCGACGGAATCTGTCTTGGATCCTGGCAAAGGTATAGATGTTTGCGATTGCGATGCCTTTTAGCAAAGCGCTGTATTTAAATTATGGAAATTCAAAAATCCTTTTGAGCAGTTGGTAGTAAGGTAAGACAAGCAAGAGACTCTTGAATTCCATCAATATAAGGCTTTTGCCTAAAACCAAAGTAGAATTGAGCATAAATTTCAAATGCTTTACTTTAGTTGAATAATTGAAGCTACTTAATTTAGCTCATATAGTTCAAATGTTTAAAGATGGTCACGAAGACTCTTCACAAAGCGATACTTATTGTTTCAAATTTAATTACAGTAGTAGTTCTATTTTACAATGAATAGATAGGAGTGTTAGTCGCCATACAACATTTTGTTTCTTGCATTAATATTTCATGCATTTGTTGCCCACCAGCGGCCGAGCGGTAAAGACGCTGAACACTGGTAGTTCGGTCCGAGGTTCGAATCCTGCGAACGGGCTGGCTGCATGGGCGTTTTCGCGGTTTTCCCCATGTGTAACGTGTATACGAGCCAGTTTCCCTTAGAAAGTCCTCCACGAAGGCATCCCTCCCCTTAGGCAGATAGCCCTCGTGAGCTTTGCCATAATTGAATAACCTAACCTAACCTCATGCATTTGTTAGAAATAAAAGTAAACAAAAGAATTTAAATTTTCTCCTCAGTTAAGAAACCTTAATCAAGTTAAAAGCTGTGCTCTATACATGTTTTAAAACTTCCATGTCATTTCGTCATCTTTTGTTAATAAAAAAATAGTGCCTTTTTTATATCTGAACAAACGAATTTTCATTTAGGAGGAATTTTAGATTTAAAGCTAGGTCTCTTTTTCCAAAAGTAAAATTAAGCTTTCCACTTTTTGCAATTTAAACATGTAAATTTCATGAGAGACTCTAGTAACACATTTAGGGCGGGTGAGTCTCAAAAGAAATGTTTTCAGAAAAAAATCCTTACAAGAAATTTGCAGTTTGGAAGCAAATCCAGCTCTCAGCACGTGAATAACAGCAAATTCGTGTCTTCTCTTGTTAACTAAAAAAGATAAAACTGCTAAGAGTTACGGAAAGGAAAGGATTTTCTGTTTAACTACAACGGATGTAATGGTTTTCATTAGGACTTTGGGAATTTTGTATGAGGTAGGGTAAAGAAAACAAAAATTTCTTGACTTCTTAGAGAAAAAGAAGACGAACTAATCTTTGGAAAGAAAAGTATTAAACCGAAGAAAACTTTGTCTTTTGAAAGTATTGCAGTGTATAAATACTGTTTTTGTCTTTTTAAGGACTAAAGTTTTTATCCATTATTTGGATCTTCATAACACCAGTTTTTGTTTTAATATGAGAATATTTAATACAAATATTTTTTGCCATTCAAACTGTTTTTTAATCACTTGAGGTTAATGAAATTCATAATTAAAATAAACGTGTAAAGAAAACATTCAATGTTTTACGAAGTATTTCTATTTTCTCTTTGAGCTTCTATTACATTTTCATAAAATTAGAAGAAAATCTAAGTATATGTAACGATTTTTATATGGCAAGTGAGTTTGTGGAATATTGGCAGATTGAAAGAGTACGTACTATTGCGTGCTTACGGTTTCATTATAGATTGAATGCACATAGGTCCAATGCTAGGTTGATTAAAATTTATTTTATCAAAAGAAAGACTTCAGAGTTCTGGAACTTTTCACAAAAGTACTCCTGTGAATCTTCACAGTATCACAGAACACAGTCAGTAATGACACTTAAAACTACAAGAACGTTAAACACAACGCAATGCAAAGAGAAGCTAAAGAGCGAAACTAAACCGGAGACAGTACTCGGAACTTATGCTCAGCTAACGCCTAACAACAATAAGTGAGAACAGATGCTCTCTTCGGCCGTATATAGCTTTCACCTGACCGCCAAGATATTTCTGGTACTTTCTGCTTATCGAAATTAGTGGAAGGCAATACGAGGGACGAATCAATTACGGTTACAGCTAATATAGCGATCAATTACATTTATTCAATTACAATACCGGACCAAAATATCGCCCAAAATATGGTCGCTACGTTTTGCGACTTCTTGCTAAATTTAGCGACAAAGATTAGTCGCCAAAACCGTTGCCGGCTTGGCGCTATCTCGCCAAATTACCGAGATACCCATTTACCTAATGCTTAATAGATTCTCATGTATTCTTACTTTTCCGGCATAGCTCTTATCTCTAAATTTTCATGTTTCATAGAAAAATACAACAATTTCACATATAATTCCGCTAAAATCCTTTATCTATGTACAAAATTTGTAACAATACAAATGCTAAAACCCAGTATTTAGCGTAGGAATAAGTAATATACGAAGCAGTCTTCAGTCTATAAGAAATTTCAGAATAAAACGAATTAATTGTGGTACATTTTTATAAAAGTACCTTTCTACATCACTTTATAATCCATCAGGAAACGTAGTATTAGACTATTTTACAGGAAGTTGTATACATTGCATGGTATAATTACACAAAATAGTACATTGCACACAACTTAGGAATAGAAAATGTCTTGCTAAATTAACATTTGTTGATAAAAGCAGACAAATGCTTTGTAGCATCTGTATAAACATGTTTTTTTTCTGGATCTTTGTTTTATGCTGTCTGAAGAAGATGAATCGAATAAAATATGAATTAAGAAGAACGTTTTAGAATTATATGATTAGTTAAAAAGGAAGGTGACTGAACAGCTTTTAGATGCACATTCTTCCTTAAACGGTACTGAAAGTTTTAAAAGAAGTTTTAATAATAGCTAAAGAAAATTGTATGGTTATAAAGTCATTAGATTATTTGGAAGTAGGAGACGTGAAAAATGAGCAAAGCTTTCGCCGGGACTCGAACCACGGACCTCTGGAATACGCGTCCAGTGTGCTGCCGACTACACCCCGAAGGCATGCAAAGAAGGGTGGGAAAAGTGCTTTATAAGGTATTCATTTAAATCACTCAGTTATTTTATGCTCAGAATATATACTTTCATTTCTCCCTTTCCGTTTTCTGACAGAATGGAAATTTTAGCTCGCGCCTATTATTTAAATAAGGTAGAAAAAGATAGTATTTAACGGGAAGTTTTAGATTGTTCAGGCAGAGCATAATTCGTATGCTGAACTTCACGTTATTAGTTGAAATTCTACGATAACATTCTGTGCACAGCATTGATTTAATCTTGTCAATAGTGCTGTCATGACGGTGTAGGTTTGAGCCAACTTGCTCGTTAAGTACTTCTGAGTAGTCTTTGGATTACTAAGATTTAATTTAAATTTGAATTTTCTACCTTTTGAGTTTACGCTATGAATGCTGGATGGTTTTGTAAGCACCAAGAGTGCCTTCTGTTGAACTATTTCACTTGTCAATAAAAGGGTCTTTTACGCTCTTCTTACGTTTCTGTTTGATTGATTATACATAGCGAAAGTCGCTTATGCCTACGTTAGATTCTTGACTTAGTATATGTATCTAAAAGAGATACTATGAAATTCTACTCTACAAAATTCTAACTACTGACTATTCTACAAAATTTTAGAGTTTCAAAATAAATTTCAGAAATATAAAATGCAATTCTTGTGAATTATGGACAAAATGTAGCATTTTCAGCTTTAGATCATCATAAAATTGGCAAGTGTTTTTATATGTAAGTAAACTTATAGTTATTTAAAAATAGAAAGAGCACTGACAAAATGTACACAAAATTAAGGTAAATATTAAATATAAGCAAACAATTCAATTTAAAAGAGGAAACTTATTGTCATTTTTATTCATTCATTCCTTTTTAAAAGATTCTCCCAAAAATAAAATATATAGACTTTAGGAGAAAGATTTCATCTGATACAACTTAGGTATTTTTTCTGTTTCATAAAACCAAAATATACAAATAAGAATAATCATTTAAAATCAGGTAAAATGTAACCTTAGCTTGCTGTATTTTTATCAAACTCTCTCGATTTCGAGGGCCGTCAGAGACATAAGTACCTCTTATTCTGGAGCTAAACAATTTTGGAAAATGCTTTTTTCTCCTGAAGAAGAGGATCTGGTTGCCTTAATCTGTTGCTTTAATCCATAGATCAATCCATAAATCTATGGACTTTTATTCAATTTCTATTCAAACTAACGTTGCGTTTTTTGCATAAGGCGCTACTATGGATTTATCTGTCTTTACATCAGACCGACGAATGAAAATTTACAAGAACTTTTGTTGAACACCAAAATGTATTTCCTGTCTGAAATTTAAAACAAAGTACTTTTTATCTTATGCTATTATTAATACCCTAAATAAATATATTTCTGTGAATCTTGTTAACTATAAATTTTCAAAACATGCTATTAGATATCTCGTTTTTATTTCATCAGCTTAATTTATGATCGAATCAATAAGCAAAGAGTATTTTCCAACGAACGAGAAGAGGAAAAATAATAAACTTGAAAAAAAAAAAGGAAATATAATCACAAATCACGAGCAATAATTTTCGGTTCCGCTAAAAGTAAATTATAGAGACAGGAAGTCACTTACATCGGACATGTTATTTCTCCTAAAGGTATGTGTACGGATCCTTGCAAAAGTGTCCGCAGTTAAAGAATGCAGGCGCCTTGAAAATGTCATTCAGCTAAGAAGTTTTTTGGGGCTTTGCAACTACTATGGGCGACAGATGAAGAGTTTTTCTACCATCGCAAGACACCTTCGCAAGCTGACGGAAAGCAAGCAAACGTTTTTGTGGACAAAGGAATGTGAAGATGCATTTAACACCCTAAAGGAAGCTTTAACATCTGCTCCAATCCTGACGTATTCTCTGCTCCCCAAACCATTTATTTTCGTCACGGATGCGAACAATGAAAATGCCGGTGTTGTTTTGTCGTAAGGAATAAATGACCAAGAACGTGTCGTGGCTTAATGGACCAAGTGCCTATCTAAACCGAAGAGGAATTACTGTGTCATCAGGAAAGAGTTCCTTGTCATAAGTAAAGCCGCAGAACATTTCCATCATTATCTCTACGGCAGAAAATTCTTGCTTCGCCCGGATCATGCATCATTGACCTGGCTTTTAAATATCAAGAATTCTGAAGGTCAGATACCCAGGACATACATGCATACATAGACTCCAGGAATATGACATCACTATCGTCATCAGAAGGGATCATCACAGGAAAACACCGACGCCCTGTCTATAAGACCTTGGCCAGACAGCTGCCGATATTGTTCCAGGGGTCGAAGGAAAATACAAGCTACTTAATTCGGTTAAACGATAAATTACAAGATCAACATCGACTGATCGGGACCCTTGGAGTGACAAAGCAGTCAGGAAAGACAAGCTGTAGGACTTCGACATTAAACCCATAGTTGACGTAATAGAGTCTTGAAACAGAAAACCTACCTGGCCAGTTATTTCGATATATAGCCCTACGACAATACAGTATTGCCTCTCTGGGACTCACTCCATATTCGAAACGGTGTCTTGTACCGGAAATTCGAATAGGATGATGGAAAGACCTTCCGATGGCAGCTGATACTTCCAAGATCCAGGATTCCGGACGTCCTTAAAGAACTACATAGCGGCTGTACAAGAGGCCACTTCGGAATAATGAAGACTTCGCAGAGAGCTCCGGACGACCTTTATTGGAGTAATGCACAGGATGACGTGCAAAAGAGGTACCAATATTGATGCCTTTGCGGGTTGGAAAGGACCGAAGAAACCCAGCCGAAGGAAGCTACAACGTTACAGTGTTCGAGCGCTTTTTGAACGCATCGCCTTTGATATACTGGGACCACTGTCACGAACTGCTGATGGTAAGAAATACATCCTCGTTGTCATAGATTATTTCCCCAAGTGGCCTGAAGCTTATCCTATTCCTGATCAACAGGCTGTCAGGGTAGCAAAGGTAATGATACAACATTTGATTTCTAAGTTGGGAGTGTCTCTTCTGTTACATTCCGATAAAGAAAGAAATTTTACCTCGGCTATAATTAAAAAACTCTGCAAGCTACTTGGCATAGACAAAAACCAAACGACACCTTTACATCTCCAGTTAGACGGCATGGCAAAGATATTTAATCGAACCATCCTTACTAGCTTCTCGTTGGTGGTTTCCAGAAATAAACAGGATTGGGACCTGAAGTTACCTCTATTTTTACTAGCTTATAGCAGTTTTGTCCACTAGACTGCAGTCTATTCCCTATCTCAGATACGCTTGAGTGATGACCTTCGTCTGCCTTGTGATCTCTTGTTTGGCCGCCATCGGGATGCGGCTTCATCGTCCGAGGAGTACATTCTGAATTTTCATGCACGGTTTCAAGTGACGCAGAATTTTGCACGATAGCCAGCCAGCTTGGCAACGGAGAAGATGAAGACTCGATATGACTAGTTAACTGCAGGACATCTAGTGAACGAAGAAGACAACGTGTGGTTGTGAATCTGATTCGGCGTAAAGGATTCTCTTGTGAACTACAGTCACCTTATGATGGTCCTTACATAGCCCTAAACAGGCTAAAATACGTCGTAGCTCGGATCCATAAGTCATCGAATTCTAAGCCCAAAGTCGTTCATTAAGACAGGCTAACTCCTTACTATGGCCATAGTACGTAGTGTATATATTGTATATAGTATTATATAATGGTCATATTTTGTTCTAAATTTCTAAATTTGTGCACACAGTTATATATTTAGTATTTGATTTAAGTCACCTATTGAAATTATTCTTTATGTTGCTTGTTATTGTAATGTAACGTTTATTATTGCATTTATGTCTTAGTTGTAAGTATAGCTTTCTGTCCAAGGATTGTACTGCCCGGGACGTGAATCCTTGGAAGGGGGGAAGTGTTATGAATTTGTATTTAGTTATATAATTTCAGTAGAATTATAATTGGAATTGTTGTACTTCCATACGCAATGCAGCGCGAGGCAAATTTTAAGAGAAAGCTATACTGGAAAAGCAAAAATACAGGAGCACATGCATTTAACATGTAAATGGTTATTTCTCTAATTTGTATCAAGAATTGTATTTAAACTGAATAAATGTAATTGACACTATGTTAGCTGTAACTAATTACATCCTCTTATTGCGTTTCAGAAATCTCGAGAAACAGAACCATCTCATGACCGGTTGAAATCTATAAAAAGCCAGAGAGAGAACATCTCAGTTCAATCATGTCAAGCAGTACCAGCTATAAAAATACTTCTAACGAAACGAAAATACTAAAGTAAATGCGCACAGGGCTAACAGTTCAGCCAGATCAAACGAGGAGAATAATTCTTGATGAGGCCAGTTCTAACGCAGGACCAGAAGGTGATAAAACACATCGACCACGAAAGCCACTTTGAAAGCTTACTCCTACGGAGACTTCTGATTTGCCAGCGGTACCGCCATCTGAGCCAGTTACAAACGAAAACATGGATACAACCCCAAATGTTGCTTCGCCCACGGCGCTAACTACATAAAGATCTGCCAGGAAAAACCCAATTTCTGTCAACGATAATAGGCATAATTGGTACGATCTTATGAAACTACTTAAAGCTCACAACTTCAACAAGCAGGACCATAAGGCAGAAATGATTCAGGATGGAATTAAAATTGTAGTTGCAAATCCGAATACCTACAGACAGATGACAACGTGCTACTTGTGCTGCGACGATGTGCTACGTGTTGAAAGTTTTTATTTTAGTTATTTTCCTCTTGCGGAAAGTAAACCCCCGAAACTCGTCATCAGCTGCCTACTCAGCTACATCAAAACTGAAGATATTCAAAATAAATTCATAGAACTTAGTTTTCATGTTGAATCTGTTCACCAATTGACCAGAAGGAAGAAGGGGGGAATCACCAAGCTCCCGTTATTCCCTCGTAGCGTTACCTCGATCCCTTGTTCTAACGAAATCAACAACGTAAAAATGGAGCTAAAAGTGGAACCATGCAAGGGAAGAGCAGGGCTTCTGCAATGTTTCAAATACCAGGGGTTCCACCACACCCGAAACAACGGAAACCATGAGGCCCGCTGAGTCCGCTGCGGGAAAAATCACGAATCTTCAAAATGAACGAAAGATTGCCGCGAGCCTTCAACTTGAGTAAACTGCCACAATTCACATATTGCAAAGTACAGGGATTGTGAAAAGTTTCGTAAATTGAAGAAACTCCTACAGTGAAAACGTATTCAGTCAGATTTGTTAGAAACCGAATTTATGCCAGTGCTCTGAAAACCGGACTTAACACTAGCTGATCTCACTGAAGCGAAGCAAGTTCTGAAAAGTTTAGCGGATCTCGTTTCCATCATCAAAGAATCGAGTATCCTCTCCCCATCAAGTTCAAAAACAAGGTTAAAACAACTCAGGAACAGGTCAGCACCCCAAATAATGAACCAGTACACCATTAGATGGTCACTAATATATATCATGAATTGGGACGCCTGTGGCCTCCACAACACAGTGGAGGAACTGCATAATTTCTTCCTAGGTCATTGATATTGGAATAATTTCTGAGATTCACGCCTCCCCTGGACAGAGACTTAGGGTACCGAACTATGTATGGTATATGTGTGACGACTTACTCATCGTGGCGGAGGTGCACTCCTGTATATTAAAAAGAATTGTCAGTCCTCCCTGAGTGAAAAACGAGAAATTGGATGTGAAATAGTTACTGCCTGTGTATCTCTAGCATCCTATCCCAATATTTAAGTGCAGTTTACAACTCTCCTACAAGTAAACATTCTCCTGAACTGCTTCATGAACATTTACCCGAGGATACCCCTGTGATTGCTGCAGGCGATGTCAAAGCCAAACATAAAGACTGGTGATGTAGAAAGAGTGACACCAGTAGCAATACTCTCCATAACTTTGTGATCAATAAGCCTATTGCACTGAATGTGCTTGGAGAACATACTTATTGCCCGAGTAGTCTTAACTACTCGGATATTCTGGACTTGGTTGTGACCACGACTTCTATCCAATTGCCATGGAAGTAAAACATGAACTTATTTTTGACCACGTGCCCGTGATCGCTGTTCCAGGAATCCAGCCAGAATTAGCCAGAATCACGTGACTTTAAACTCATCACTGATTAGACTCTGTTTCAAAATCTTCTCTTAAATAACCCTTTTGAAAGTGGAATGTTTAAAACCAAAAAGGATATTGACATTGCTATAAATATTTTCACGAACAGAATTCAAGAAGCCATGAGAGATGCATCTGAAAATGTTCGTGTCGCGGACCGAATATTAAGGCTTAGTTCTGACATCAGGAACACAATCCGTGAAAGGAACTGGTTACGGGAAAAGCGCCATGTGATCTGGGATCCTGCCCTCAAATACAAGATCAACAGAGACACCAAAAAATTAATTAAAGAACACAAGCAATTTCTTTGGGAACAACGAATGGAGAATCTGCATGTCATTGACTGTTCATTATGGAGCACCGTTAAAAAATTTAAGCAAAAATTCTCCTGCAACCGTCCCATCTACCATGACAATCAAATCTTTGTATCTAATGAGGAACAGTCTCTTATTTTTGCAAAGTATCTCAAGAAGCAATTTGCACCAAACACATGATCCACTGACAATCAATTGGAACTGAATGTCCTGATCAAAGTCCGTGATTGGCTGAAAGCATCCACTGCTCGAAATCCCACCGCCCTAGCTTCTCCGGATGAAATCTAGAACTTAATCAAAGGTCTCAGATTACGAAAAGCCCGTGGAATAGACGAAATGTCTAGTTCTGCCATTCAGAACCTCTCTACCAACATGATCACAAGATTCAATTCAATCATCAATGCATGCCTCTTCAGTTCCTATTTCCACAATAACTGGAAAAGAGCCCAAATCATCATGATCCCAAAGTTGGAAAAGAGCACTACAAACCTGAGGGATATAAGACTATAGTCTATTACCAGGTCGTAGAAAAATCTTTGAAAGGGTGATTCTACACAGAATAAAATCCTATTTCCACCTGTTTCTCCATCAGCAGTTCAGACTCGCAATTCGCATTTCAGATCAACCATCTCCCTAAATCTAAGCAGTTAATGAGAAACACAGAGTTCGCAGGGAAAGCGTTCTAAAATTCAAGTCGCACTCTTCATGTTAGACGTGACCAACGCTTTTCACCACGTCTGGCAGGAGGGACTCTCCGCAAGTTAATAGGTTTTCACTTCGATGGAGAATTAATTCTCTTACTTCACTCGTTCGTGACAAATCGCACGTTCCACGTCTTCGTCGGAAATGCCACTTCCGCTACAACTCCTATCATCGCAGGCGTTCCATAGGGAAGCGCGGTGAGCCCGATCCTCTATCTATACTACGTTGCTGACTTTCCCAAACCCTACTGCAACTATTCAATGTTTGAATGTTACCCTGACAATACGGCCTTGGCTGTTAAGTCAGCAAACATAAACCATGCAATTAAAAAACTACAAGAACAGATTCCGCAAATTCAAGACCAGTGCTGCAACTGGAAGGTAGCGATCAACGCACAAATGTCCCAGCCCCTTCTAATTCGCAGCAAAAACGCTCTACTGCATTCGGTGAATGTGTTTCAATTGTGAGGCAAGTGAAATATCTCGGCGTTGTACTTAATGGCAAACTCACTTGGAAAAAGCAAATAAAATATATCAGAAATAAAGCACATTGTGTCATGAATTTAATGCTCCGCATCATAGGCAAGCACGCCAGTTTGGACCTACGGAAGAAAAGACTAACATATACTTCTATCATTAGGCCAATTTTGACCTACGCATCCCCTGCCTGGGCTGCAGCAACGGACAGAGATATTCGGAAATTGCAAATTGTTCAGTCAAAATTCTTGCGAACTGTGAGGAACGCCCGTTATTATGTGCGTAATGACCAACTGCATGACGATTTCGGACTGGAATACATTCCCGATTACCTGGAGAAAGCAAATGATTGTTTCATCATGAAAGCCCTAGAGTGTGAGACTTAGAATTTCTTTGAGACTTAGAATTTCACTATGAGTTACTGTATGACGATCGCTTACTGAGATCCTTCACTGCCCATATGTTGGATAATAACATTCCGATATAATTTGCGGAAAGTAAAACACCCAATTGCTACGCAGGACTTTGAAAATTTGTAAATATTGTATATAATTTTAATTTGATTTGATTATCATGAAATGCAAATGTAAAAATGGCAGAATGTATTTCAGAGCCTATCAGATGTCAAGTTCCCCTCACATGATGCAGGAAAGAAGTTCAAGACTAAAATGGATGTCTACTCACCTGTCACGTTGTCAGGACTTTGTGTTCTGTGCATTCTTTTTGGAAACATGGTAAATTCTGTAAAGGGTTCTTATCCTCAAGTTCTAAGTCCTGAACTGGAACAGGGAGCGGAAGGTACGCTATGTTCTGATGTAACTGCTGGGCTGGAGAATAACTGCACGTGAAAGGGATTTGAAATCCTCTTTTATTAAATCACTAGTAAATACAAAACTTCCCAACTCGGAAGAGATACAGAACGTAAAAGACCGCACTTTGGTCGAACTTAACAATCAAATAAATTTAAATAAATTAAAATAGAACTTAAACTTTGCTTCGCAGAGCACTTCGCGGAAGTTGGCCTCTATCTAAAAGGGTGCGTAGCAAGATATACTAAATCCTACCGCACTTTAATTTATTTTACAATGCAATCACGTAGTAAGCACTATGGCTTATAAATTTAAACTGCTAACTGGTCAGACGAACGTTGAGCGGCGTGACCGTGATCTGAGGCAAAGCTCTCACACACCGAGAGGTTTCTACCTCTGGCTTAAATAGTGCTTGGCTGAACTTCAAAATTAGCATAAGCTAAAAACGCGCGCTTCTTCTGACAGGAAGTTGAAACAGAGAGGAGATAGAAAAGATTTAAATTAAAATGAAACTTGGTTAGTTTAACTAAAACCTTACAGCGTAACAATGGTCACGCTCCCTGCCTCCCTTCAGGTCTCCACCCGCTACGTGACCAGTCAGTCCAAGACTGCTATAGTCAGGCGTCACTTCGACACCACCTCGGAAAGCCAGATCACGTTATGCACATTAGTATGATATTCCGGCATACAGTGGGACTAGGAAGAACTAAGCAAGTAACTAAGTATGTATGTATAACTAAGCAACTGAGCTGAAAATCTCAGCTCAGTTGCTTAGTTATTGATGTTGCCAGTTGTAGTCCCGCGTGAAATGAGATAAATTGGAGTTAGGTTTCTCTTTAAATACGTTTTGTACTGCTTTGTATTTAACGTTTTTAGTAGCTTGAAGTATAACTACTGATTATACTGCATGATATTATGAACACTTGTACGAATATCTATGAGGAAAATTCCAGCCTTCTGTTAAGCTTCTCTTGATAAGAATAAATTTCATTAACCTTTTATCGGACCTGTGCATTCAATCTATTGCGAACTCGTACGCATGCAACAATAATAATTTTTTCAGACGTGAAGTCCTGTCACAAAGCTGGTTCTGTTTACAAACACTTCGTGTCTCGTTCAATTAAAATTTAAGTTTAGAAACAACAGTCTTACGAAATCTGAGGGAAATAAGAGATGTATTTTAAGTGTTCTCTTATTGCTCTCATTTGCATTACAATTTTAGAAGTATAGAGCATCACGAATTTTAAAGCTGATAAATTTTATAAATTACTGAAAATTACACTCTATATTTCCTATAATAATGATATTGTCTCGTTGTAGGTGCTGTTTCGAAAAAAGGAAATTTCATCACGTCTAGATATACTATATAACTTTTATTTCTGCTAAAATACTCTGGGTTACAAGCAGTGTCTCCCTCAGCTTTACATTCCTTGTAATAGCTACTTACCACAGTGGGATATGCATTCCACTCCAATGTTCTAAACAGGTGGTTTTCTTGAAGTTCTTGAAAAAGCATTTTCGTTAATATGGCAAAAAGTGCAATCCAACCCAAAAGAGTGAAAAATCTTTTGAGGAAATAGTTTCCTTTTGGGAATAATATTTTTCGTTTTGTTCGAATGTCTTGACAATTCAATATTGCAAAGTTACAGAATAATTCACCTTTATTAGGATCCTACTGCAGTTCAAGATGGTCCTACTGCAGTCAAGATTTTTATGACTTTATTTTACGCCATCACATAAGGTTTATTCTTAATTAATCTTAATTTAAGTTTATCCTTAATTAAACATAAAGAGTAATATTTATGTTTGCTTTTTCTAGCACTGAACATTCGTTTCTAGGCTACTTGTGGAGTTCAACCCCCCTCTTTTCTAGGCATTTGGGTCATTTTGATTACTAGATCAGAACTTGCTTGAACGTTATCAGCAGCCATCAATACATCACCCATATAAGAATCCGGTTGGCGGTTCCAAAAAAATTCTCACTTTTATCAACTACTAATTGCTTCAATGTTCTAGTCGCCAAGTATGGAGTAGAAGCAGTTTCGTACGTCACAGTACTCAATGGAAAAATCTGCACATACTGCTTCGAATTATCTCTCCAGTATATTCTTTGAAATTAGCTATGTTTAGGCTCAATTTTTACTTGTCTATACATTTTCTCAATATGAGCGGTTATTGCAATACGATGACACTGAATCTAGAACAGTAATATCAGATCGTCTTGGGTTTCCTTACCAATCATTAGCGTGTCATTAAAAGAAACACATGATGATGAATTTGCATTTGCATCAAATACTACTCTCAGTTTTGTACTTAAGCTTGACTCATTTAAGTCAATGTGATGAAGTATGTAAAATTTACATTTTCCAATTTAATTTACAATCTACTAATGGAATGAATTCCATATGACCGAACAGCAAATATTCGTGCATGTACTTTCTGTACTGATTATGAATTTCTGGCACTGTAGAAAGTCTTTTATCCAAATAAAGAAATCTATGGAAATCCATTTCCTGTGAGTTAACAAACAGATTTTTATTAGGTTTGAAAGGAAGCTCAATTGAGTATCTACCATTTTCATCACGAATATGCGAGTTTTGAAAATGAACCTCACAGGACTTTTTCTTGTAAGATTTTTGAATCTGGGATACTGTCTAATTTCCGAAATGACTTAACCTAATTGTTCAGTATTTACTCTTACGTGGTTTATTGATACTGGATTATTGTATTTAGGGATCTCAAAAGCTGTTGCTCCCTCAATAATCCAGTCTATTTTTGGACTAACGAGAAAAAATAAATTTTCACCACATTTAACAATGTTTCCATTTAATGAAGTTAAAAACACGTTTCTCCTAATAAAAATGTCAACTTTGGTTGATTTATAAAATGATTACGAAAGGGAGATTTTCACTAGTATTTTCTATAACCAAAGCAGTACTTGAAATTTTAAAGTCAGTATTCCTGTAACCCTTTTCTGCCAACACTCTACTATTTTGTAATGTCTTTACATAATGTTTTAAAAATTTTATCAATTCACTTAATTTGGGGATTTTCTACTTTTCAGTTGTCTCTCCCACCAAAATTTAGATGATTAATTTCATTTTTGCAAAACAATATAAGCCGATAATATATCTCTAAAGTTCTCTGATTTCTCTCGTAGAATGAATTCATGCACATAAACCAAAATTTCCTATTATGCAAAGAATCGTTTTGACTATAGCTAAATTTTATATGAATGTACATAACGTTATACTATATCAAGGGAGGTAGTAATCTGAGAAAGCATACAATTGCCTTACTTTGATAGTAAACGCTTTGCCAAATGAATTTTGGGGATAAGAAATCAGCAGTCTCGAAATATATCTTTTTATTAAAAACCTTTTGTAAATGGGCTTTACACACAGATAACAGGTTAAGAAAAAGATTTTTATCCAGATGAAAATGTAATATTCATTTTATTGTCCCAAAAAGGATTCAAGGAAGACTTAAACAGCACATCCTGTTCAAAATTCTAACTATATTGCACACGTCCTTTAATGAAACTAATCGCATTATCTAACAGAAGATAACAGATCTATTCGCATAGATTTTAGGAGTAATTACTTTATCTTTAACGAAGCTTAAGTTCTAAATTACCTCATTATGCTAAGGATAGTTTAAGCGCTTACTTCTTCCTGAGACTTTGCGCAATAATACGAATAATTTACTGCGCCGCTTCCAGCCTTCCACAAAATAATTTGTCACTTCTGTTAAGTTGATTTAATTTGGAAATATTACTTTATAAAATGATTGTACTTTTAAGACTTTTTGAAAAATTTTAAACATTGACTATTGGATAACTAGCCGCAAATAACTGAGTTTACAGATTTTACAGATTGGAGGAGAACATGAAAACTATTAACACATAAAGAGCTCAGATTTTATAAAATAGTATTTTGTCTGTTAATCAGATATTTTATAGCATGCGTATGCTTTTTTTTTGTGCAGGAAATCTAAGATTATGCGCAGGGTAACTACTTCAAGTTAATAACTTAAAATTTAAAATTCATTTGATGTTCCAGAAAATTAACATAATAAGCATAGAAATGCATGAGGTGTTGAAATTTTAACCTGCGACAAAAGTTTAATCTATAATTAGTTTGCTAATTTAATATTGGTAAGGTAAGTATTTTTTCAGTCGTTTTTAAGTAGCTTTAATTTAGTTTATGTTGTAAACGGGAAAGATTTGTGGGAGAATTACATGGTTTGCAAAAATCAGTAAATTTGAGAAAGAGAATGGAAAAACAAAATTTGAGGTTAAAACGTTTGAGCAGCGTTTATGTCTGTGAACAATAACTATTATATAAACAAATATTTCGCTAGGCAAATAATGTTTTTTGAGAAATTCTAATTAAAATAATTAGATACTGCTATATTGTTGTGTCTACGATAAAACCTATTCAAATAGCGCCATGAGTGAAGGGGACAGCACTGACAATCTGTAAAATGTTATCATCGTAGAAGTTCGGTCTCTTAAAGAAGACCAATTTTTTAATAAGATAATAGGGATGGCCGGACAACGAAATCTGTAAGCAGTTGTCAATTTTGAGCCCCGGCACTTATCACAGTTTCTGTAGGTTTTCGTACCCTCTCTATCGATTTTCAATCCTCTTTGATTGCCAGTTTTAAGCCTGACTATAGTTTTAGTGATAAGTCGACCTCAGTTGATGTTACGGAGCTGGCGCTTTATTGGAATTGAATGTTCCTTCAATTTATGTTTTACCACGGCATTTGCATTCCAAAGGATGACACTTACAGTATTATTATTGTTGAAATTTGGAGTCACTTTTGCCAGTTTTCCTGCGTTTTCATTACCTATGATGCTGGCATGCGCTGGCAACCATTGATAGTGTTGTAACCGGCACATAAATTACATTACATTCTGGTAAAAAAACGAAGGATACTAGAATTAAAATATTGTTTTTTGCCGAACTGTTTGTTGTTTGTTGCCGGACTGTTTTTGTTCTTCCGTACTGCACACACGCACACACACTCTCTCTCTTTCTCGCTCAGTTTTATACTGCCGTTCTACTGGGCCAAAATTACGATTTTCATGCCTCAAAAACGCGACTTGAGAAATGTACTAGATTTTTATATAATGTAGTACTAAAATATGCAATTTTACACAAAATCGGACTTTTACTGAAGTGACATGCCAGTTGTTTTCCATATTTCTGTTTTACAACTGAAATTATGCTTAAGTACCACACTTTGTAAAATCTGATGATAAACACACAGAGAAACGTTTATCTGGTGCACATGACAAACGTAGCGGTTGAATACTTGCAGAATACTGGTCGTTTGTCTCGGAGTACAACCCACGTGAACGGGCTGCCTGCAATGTCGGTTTTCATAGTTTCCTATATTTTGAATACGACACAGTTTTTCTTGCGAAGGTGCTCCACGAATACATCCCTCCTCTTAGGCAAATAGCTTTATATGCTTTGTCAAGTTTAATAGCCAACTAACCTACTTTAACAGCAATTTCTAAATACCGTTACTAGTGGAAGCCAAAAACTCATTAAAACCAATGAAACTATTAAATCGGGAGACCGAATATGAGAGATACGTAGCCAATAATTGAATGACCAATACGTTCGTTTTAAACTTAGATTGTCATTCATTAGTTAAACATAATTAATGTGTACGTTTAGTAGAACTAACGGAAAGGATAGAAATGTAGCTGTTAAAACCTTGATTGATATAAAATTTGCAATACTTGTAGAGAAAAGGGCAAATTTTGAAATGTTTGCAGTTGCTTTACGAGAAGATTTATTAAAGTAACAGAATCACTTATTATATTACTGATGGTTAGAATTCAGTTCTTGACAGTTACACTATAAATTAGAATTTTAAGCATATAATGAAAGTACACTAAACAGAAAAATACATTTTAGAATAAAATATTAATTAAAAAATCTTGAATTTGTAATTTGATAATTTCTGTTTAATAATTGCCCTGATTGACAATTAAACCCAGAATTTTAGAGCTGTGGATAATTGTTCTACTTGCCCACAGAACATGTTGAGCTATCCGGCAGTTAAGTAGCTGGAGATGATTTCTATTACATACATTTGTCAGGACTGAGTGTTCTGTGCGTGTTCTTGGCAAACATCTTAAAGTAACTCCTTAAAATCCTTAGTCCTGATCTGGAACAGGGAGCTGAATACAGCTATGTTCTGGTTGTAGATACTATGCTTCAGTTGTATAATAACTGCACTTGAAAGGGATTTAAAATCCTCTTTTATTAAATCAATATTATTTAAAAATCACTTCCCAACTCGGGAGGGATACAGAAAGTAAAAGACCACACTTGGGTCTAAATGAACAATCAGATAAATTTAAACTAAAAGCTAAATAGAAATTTAATTGATCTTTGCTCACAGAGCTCTTCGCGGAGTTGGCCTCTAACTAAATGGTGCGTAGCAAGAATTACTAATACTAGCGCATTTGGATTTATTTCAATAAGCAATCACGTAGTAAGCACTATGGCTTATAGTAATTTAGCTGCTAGCTGGTCAGGCGAACGTCGAACAGAATGACCGTGATCCGAGACTAAAAGCTCTCTTCACACTGAGAGGTTTCTACCTCTGGTTTAAATAGTACTTGGCTCTACTTCAAATTAGCATACGCTGAAAACGCGCGCTTCTTCTGACGGGAAGTTGAAACTGAGAAGAGATAGAAAAATTTAAATTAAAATAAAACTTTGTTAGTTTAACTAAAACCTTACACATTGAATTTCTGAAATTTGACTGATTAATTCAATCTCCATAGGTTTGAATGTTTGTATCGTATTTTGACTTTTATAAAAGTGATTATTCTAAATCTTACGTTTGTAAAAAATATACTGTCTTTGAAAATACGAAGTCTGGATGATAATATGAGTAGTTCCTTTAAATATAAGCAACAAATTAAAAAATATATAGTATGTAGTTATTGCAACAAAATATCTTTGAACATAAAGCATTTTTAGTATTATTTTTATTTATGCATTTGCTAGAGACATAAAAAGATAACCTTATATTATAGTTAACTTTGCCGCTATTAAACTTTTCTGTAGTAGAAGACAGCATGTTTTATTTATAATATTTTTGATGTATTGGTTGACATATTCAGAAGTACTGAATATATATGTATATGATTCACAGTTTTGAAATCTGCACAATATATTTCCGTACATATAAAATGAAGAAACGTAGCAGACAATAACCTAGCTATAATTTAAAAAAAATAAAATAGCTTTTCAAATAGTATTAATCAATATTTATCATTTATCATTAATAAAATTGAGGAAAAAATCCTTGCAATTAATTCTTCACAAGAGTTTATTTGGAAACTAAAGGTTAAAAATAACTGTGGCAGTTCATCGAAAACTGTAACAAAATCCGTAAATCACATCTGATGTTGTAATTGCTTAAAATAAAAATGCCGAATTTTAAAACTCCCTAAACTCCCTAAACTAAAATATGTAAATTCACGTATATATTGGAAAATTTTAAATAAAAAACTCTAATTTTGGGGAGAAAATAAAACAATTAAACGGTTTATTGAAATTTCTTTTATTAGAAAAACTGGTACTTCATATTAATGCAACCACCTTAGTAGAAGTCGCCGAATTTTCAGAATGTCCCAAACTCTGGCAACCATGCACACACCATTCTGCCGGCAAGCATGCTCATAACATTCCTTCAGTCAGGCGAGGCCGCCATTTTCATATGCGTTCTTTTTTGTCGTATTCAATGTTCCAACGGTTTGTGTTAACAAATCCTGATATTTTTAAGCCTGATATTTTTAATTATCCTTTTTTAAAAATATTAGCTTGTTGAATTTGCCAGCAATGGAAGAAAGAGAAAAATTTCTGCAGGAATACAGAATTTTACTGAAAATTCCAAAGGAAACCATGAGGAAAAGCGTTTCTTAGACAGGCGCTTCTAGATGCCTATGATTGCATAAAGCCGAATCAATTCTCTGACGTTTTCTTAAGCGAAATCAAATTGCTGTGTACTTTGGGAAAAGAATAGTATAAAAAAACTAGAGAAAGGTTTGAAGAAAAATGCAAGTATTTTATTTTTTCAATGTATCAAATAATCCGTTAATAATTAAAATTTGTATTTTAAATTGCTAAAGTATATTTTCTTTTCGTATGTTGATAATATTTACCGCTTTAGGATAAATATTGATAGTTTGGGAATCTTTCTAATAAAAAAGCTCAAAACCACCAATTTGCACTCGAAAAGTAACTTTTATTAATTTATAATTTCTTGTTTTCATCTGAATATCAATCATCAAACTACACAAGGTGAGTGCGTTAATACGTAAGTACCGACAGTACTGAAATGACAGTGAATATCGTGGGTGACTGAAAGATGGAAACTTAACAAAAACTGTCAAATATATCCGGAAAGTTAGGTTTATCTCAAAAGATTTTCTCCAGAGTGTAAAAGCAGTGTAGTGACATATGAAAAATATTTCTCATATACGAATATATCTCATTTCATATATGAAATCTCATTTCATAACAGACAAGATTGCCCATAAGGCAATGTATTGTTGGAGGATCGTTTTATGCCTTTAACAAAGAGAAACAAGTGCATCATGACATCATAAATTACTATGATCCACATTAGATCCACAGTGAATAACGTAAGCAGATTGACTGTACAAGCGGGAGAGGCTTCCAAATGAAACTAACAATGGCTTATACTCCTTTTACTTCAGTCTTGAGAAGCCGAAGTTTGAAATGTTATAAACACACTATAATTACATATGTACCATCTTTTACGAATGTTTCATAATTGGTAAAAATATACTTTAGGGTACCCCTTGGTGAAACTTCGCGATATTTGGCGGTACATGGATACCGAGTTTATGCAGTTCTTCTTATTTTGGCTTGCGTAACGCCAGTGTTCGTGCCAAAAATTGCCGCTACACAAAGCCAAAATAACAAGACAAAGAATTGCACAAACTTCGGTATCCATGTACACATCGACCTATTTTCACTTAAAAAAAATCAGAGAATTGCACAAAGTATGCCTTACGCACTCCCTTGAGTTTGTCCATGTACAGATCGATATATTTTACCTTTGCTTATTTTAAAACATTGGCCAGCGAGATGTTGTTAAAGTCAGAATGTAACTTTTAAGCCCAGCTGCCGAGAATATTAACGACAAGCCACTGTTTCCAGAAGCTCGGATATTGTTCGGAGAACAGCCTTGGTTGTGCCAACTTGGCTTCTTTAAGGGTATGGGCGACATTTCATCATGACAACGGAAGTAAACATTACAGAATAAATACTACAATAATAAATACTACAGTAATAAATACTAATAACTATATTACAATAAAAATGCTAATAATAAATACTACATATAATAAGTAATACTACAGATAATCCCTTAACAAGGGAAAAGTATTACGGCTGTCTACCTAGAGGAAGTACGTCATCCAATGACAACCATTGCCTGCCATACCACAATAAGCTGATGTATAAGATGTATGAAAACAAAACACATATTTTTCGATTTTCTTTTTTATAATATTTAATTTCAGCGTTTTGCAGTTTTTTGGAAGCTGTTGGAAATTTCGTCAAGCCTGGAAATCTGAGATAAATGGATAATTCCAAAATATATCATATAATATCAAATATCTCTTGTATTATTAATAGTATTTTACTCAGCGTACAATGATCAGTTTTCTTGTATTAAAGAATCACGCAAGGAAGATACTCAGGAAGTCTGCAACGGAAGTGAATGTGATTTTATAGTATCTCACTGTGTAAAAAGTGATATTACGAAACATGTAAAATAGTAAATAATTATCTATATAAAATGCTGAAAATTTGGTTAAACACAAAAATGTTAGCATCCTTATTCAAAAATCAACTGGTTGTGAAGTTACTGCATTTCGAACCGGATGGCTGCTTACACAGGTACTGCTTTGAATGCGGCAAATCATGTTTGCCATCTGTTTAGGAATATGTTTCCTGTTTCAGATATTGAAAGAAATATTTATGTGCTAAGATAAAAGTTTCCACCATTCTTAGAGAGATGACAAAAAAATATATATATAAAAAAACACACACATACACAAATAAAAAAATTAAAAAAAAGCGATCTTAATAAAATTGGAAGTATAAAAAAATATCTGAAAGGTTTCAGATTTTAAATTACACCTAAAGGGGTGTTTTTTTAACATTTTCTATGTTACCTTTATTTATTGAATATCATGTTCTTCGCACTTAAATCATAAAATTCAGTTCAAGAGCAATATAGTAAAATAATTTTAAAATGAGCCTCGCGCGTTGGAGATAAAAATGCTTTTTCTGTACAACGTTGCCACTGCTCGCTTTGAAATCCTCGAGTTTGTTAGTCAAAAATTCGTTACGTTTTACAAAATATGATATCGATAATAAAACAAATTTCAAATTTGGGGTTCTAGATGCCCATATTCGCAGGAGGGTTACGTTATTCAGAATTGGATGGCTCTAGGTTCCGTTGTTTTATCACAATGCGAGAAATATATATACATTTATGCAGATTCTTCATTATTTAATTTCTTTAAATATAATACAGGGCGATACTATTTGGTGGCAACAATTTGAAAAGCGAAACAACGTTTTTAGTGAATCAGCGTTGAAATTTATTTTAACAGTGCAAAGAATGAAATGAAAAGTGTTATTTTGCATCTTCCAGCTTTTATTGATGCCTCGACTGTTAAGTTCAATGATGATTATTAATAAACTGAGTAACTTAAATATTTCACTATTAAACTATGTTTCTTTTTAAGCAGATATGACTTGCTTTGATTCGCCATCGAAAATATATTTCGATGTGTAATACGTGTGGTAACCTTTCTGAAAAGAACCAACAAAGAATTATTCATTAAGGGTTGCCTATGTCACGTAATAAATTTAGCAGCATAAGAAGCATTTGCTGTATTTCTAGTAACCATAGATCAAATTCTGATGGACATATTTTATTACATTAAAGAAAAGTGGTAAAATAAAAATAGGGTTTAAGTCCTTGTAGCAGCTTCATGGAAAAAAAATAAAAAAACACTAAATCTTGCATAGACGAAGTGGTTGTCCATAGAAATAATAAAAATAAGAGACTGGGATCCACTTTCACGTTTTTAATTCATGAGAAAGTGAAATAAAGTTTAAGGCTATTGACAAAGAGGATAAAGCCCATATTTTGAAACTGCACCTAAGGGAATGAAAAAAAATGGAGAAATATATTTTTCTGTAATAGAGATGACTTTTCTTTCATCCGATCTAAATAAAATATTCTGAATTTTTTTTTTGTTATTAGCTGTTTCTGAAAATGCAATTTTTATGTATGCGGCTATAGTCCGCATCATCAAAGTTTCACGTTCTGAAGAAAATTCTAGAAATATTATTGCAAATGGCAGGCTTGCGGTTAAATTTATTAACCCTTCAGTAATAAAAAAATCTGTACTTGGGAGCTGTTAAAAACGTTAAAATATAACGAAGAAAAGAGCGTTTGCATCTGTTATCACATCATCTTATGTCTGACAGCTTTTGGATAAATTCTCGTTTCTACACAATAAAAAGCGGAGAGAACAATGATACAGTACAAAATTAATTCCAAAAACCTTTCATAACATTCTAGTGAGAAAAATTTGAATTGTTATAGCTTGAAAAATTTGGTGTGAAAGCAACGACTGATTTTACAAAAAGGGTGCTTACAGTATTGGTGGAAGGAATTACTCGGTATGTCAAAATCGCTGAAGTTCTGAAAGTTATGTTGTCCATACCTCACAATAATACGAGCTCGTTTTTTAACATTATAAAAAGTAACTGCAATTATAATAAATATTATGAAGCTAAATTTTCTGGTTCCTTTTTAACAAAAGTAGACTCAGTTGCTGGTGAGTATGTAAAAATAAGCTTTCTTAATTTTTAATCTTCTTAAATCGTGTTTAATTTTCTGAAATATGTTTCCGATACATGTGAATTTTTTGCCGAAAATTTCGCGTTTCGTAACTTCCTGAATTCTTCCGAACTTTGTCGAGTAAACTTCTGATTTTTACTCTCTCGACATTTGCAGGTATGTAGTTGGAGTCCAACCAGTTCAAATACAGTTTACCATTGAGATAAATCTTCTCTAAAGTGTAATATTAGACGTATGTATGTAAGATATAAAACTGTGAAATCAAACTGCGGATATTGTTCTAAGAACAACCTTGACGCCAAAAATGGAGAAACAGCTGATTGTGGCATGGCAGGCAATGGTTGTCATTCGATGACGTACATCCTCTAGGGAAACAGCCGTAATACTTTTCTCTTGCTAGGGGATTATCTGTAGTATTACTTATTATCTGTAGTATTTATTAGTAGTAATTATTATTGTAGTATAGTAATTAGTATTTATTATTGTAGTAGATCTATGTATTTATTGCTGTAGTACTTATTATTGTAGTATTTATTCTGTAGTATTTGATTATCTGTAGTATTTACTTCCGTTAGCATGATGAAATGTCGCCCATACCCTTAAAGATGCCAAGTTGGCGCAACCAAGGCTGTTCTCCGAACAATATCCCAAACTGCTAATTTTAATATTGCAATAGCCCCCTTGTTCTTCATTTTAATTTGGATACTTCCGCTTTCCATACTTTACATAAGCATGATGACATAACTAATTCGGAACTTAGCTATGCCAGGCAAGTTCCAGCTTAGTATGTTCGGCTAGTGTAGGTAGAACCAGAACCAAACATTTTGGCTTAAAATAAGCTTTCATTTTGGACAACTAAGCACTCTTCCGCTTTGCTTGTTTCGTGTTAGAATGCTGTAGCTTACCTCACTTTCTGTCATCCATTGTATGTTTTAAGATGTAAATTTCAAGTAATGATATCAAGACTGAGTGCAGATTGCATTCATGATGATAGGTGAATAAAAAAATATGCCTCAAAATTTAATTGTCCTGCAATAAAATTATGTGATATTTCTACAGCCATTCTCTGTCTGCAGATGCCATAATTACACCTACACAACAAATAATCTCCAATTTCATTACAGTTACGTTATAAGGTATTTCTCCCGCCTTCTTTGCATGCCTTTGTGGTGTAGTGGTTAGCACACTCGACGCGTAACCGAGAGGTCCGTGGTTCGATTCCCGGGAAAGCCGTTCCTCATTTTTCATCTCTCCGGCTTCTGAAAAACCTAATAACTCTACATGTGGGGTCCGAAAATTGTGGTGGATGATGATTCTCCAATGCCAGAATTTGACGATTGGGTTCCCCAAACCCCAGTCGCCCTTTAAAAGGAGGAGTATATAAGCTATTTCTCCCGCCTTCTTGGCATGCTTTCGCGGTGTAGTTGTCAGCACACTCGACGCGTAATCGCCAGGTAGTGGTTCGATTCCTGGCGAAGGCTTTGTTCATTTTTCATCTCTCTGGCTTCTAAAAAATCTAATGACTCTACAACATCTCTACCGAATCTACATATTACATATATATACAGAGAAAGTCAAAGACGATACAATAGAAGATGCACTAGATATTACATTTTAAAGCAGGATTCCTTTGAATCTAGATTTTCTAGGAAAGCTGCCAGGAGTTACAGAAAAAAATGGCGATAAACGTGTTTCTCAACTTGTAGCGATATATTTAACTATTGTAGAGTACTTATACTGATGGATAAGAGATTGTAAAACACCGTTGTAGAAAAACGTATGTTTAAAGTATATTTAAAGGTGCCCCTTGGATTATTGCTAAGCTGTTGTTTCATTTATCGCCAAGTTGTTTCACTTATTGTAACCTGAGTAGTTAAATGTTATGGAAACCCTGTTATGAAGTAATTGGTTGCGCGATTTGCGGTGAATTTGACTGATGGGAAAATTTGTTGGATATCAATTAGAATGTACGTCACGTATTGTGTGCTCTGCATCGTAAAATGGCTGCCGGTGGTAAAGTGGGTATTTGGTAGTATAGTACGAGACAGCGGAAGATGTTTTCTATTTTTCAAGCGTTTGAGGACAGAAGAAAAGAAACTGCTGAATGTAATTCAACGGCATTGTAAGTGTTCTGTTTGTACTAAGGAAATGCGTATGTAGAACGTCGGAAGATTCCGGCACTACGGAGGATATTTTTTACTCTTATCTTTGTGAATTTATATGGCGACAATAAATGGCTATTTGCTTTGTGTAGTGCTAAGACGAATTTCCTTTTATATGTTATTTCATCGTTTGGTTTAAAATGCAGTTTATTGAGATTACATATCTTTTTGTTTAGCTCTAGAGTAGAATTGGCTGCTCCTTTGACTTTTTAAGTGAAAATAGATCGTGTACACGGAAAAAGTCAAGGTAGTGCGCAATGCCAACGTTTGTGCAATTCTCTGATGTTTTTTTAAGTGAAAATAGGTCGATGTGTACATGGATACCAAGTCAAAGAATTGCCAAACTCGGTGTCCATGTACCGCCAAAAATCGTCAATTTTCGCTAAGTGGCACCCGTAATGTATGTAATGTATGTTTACCAAACATATATTTAAATGTCAAGGAATCATGGTTTTGCGTAAATATTTTCTATAAATTTAAACCTTCTATGCGGAAAACAAACGAAACTATGCCTGTTTTTATCGTTTACTCTTTCCTTCTTTCATTACAGTAGGCTTTTCTAAACCATTTTTTCATTGAATTTTGTAGAATCGTGTATTGGATAAAAAGGGAACATATTGTCATGAACTTGGTTATCTCTCTTCTTATTTAATTACAATATTTAAAAAATCAGCTTTCAAAAGTAAACGTATCGTGTAATACCCAAATTGCTTATTGGGTATAATTGTCCGTTGCGTTATTTTATTTTTAGGTATTTATTTTTAATTATTTCTTTTTATTAAAGAAAATAGAAGTTATTTGGCTTTATTTCGTATCAACTGTTAGACATATATAATGAGTATAAAGCAGCAATGTATCAAGTTTTCCAGGAATTTAATTAGATGCAGCAATATTATGAAATGCTAGAGTAAGTTTAGAATATTTCTTGAAAATAATCCGTTCTTCCTTTGGGAAAAGATGATAGTTCGAAATCATTTCTCTTAATGAGATGCAGCCAGAGCAATTAGTTTTGATTTCCTGTTCTTTAGCTTTTCAGTTACTTACTATGGATTTTTGATGAGAGCAATGCATTTATTTCCATGAACGTCTGAAGAATACTTGGGAAGTTTTATTTCTATAACGATCGTTAGTTTCAAAAGTTTAATTGGCCTAATACATTGTTTTTGTTGGAAAAAGAGTAGATGATTATCATTCATCAATATATCTTATTAAGATGGAATCTTTGCGTTATTATTTCTGCGTTATTATTTCGATCTCAAAGTTATATTTTGAGATCTATAATTATTAGAACAGGGTACACTGCGTGGAAAAAAAGGATAGTTCTATATCTCCCGTTTTACTGATACGATTGACGAAATTCAACTTGCGTTTTTCATGTCTCGAAAGCGCGACTTAGGGCATGTATTATATATATATATACAGCATTGCTCTAGTATGGGCATTTTGACACAAAATTGGACTTTTCTTGAAATAACAAGACAATCTTGTTCCATATTTCGATTCTGCGACTTAAATCATGCAAAAGTGCCAAGTTTTATAAAAATCGCACCAGTAGTTTTTAAATTATTAGCTCTAAAAATTTTAGCTCCTCAATTTTAATTGAATTTGGTATATATTAGTTCTCTTTCTTTATTAAACTTACTTAATTCTTCCTTCTACGTTTAGAAATTTAGGTTCCTTCCAAATAAAATTCGTCTATTTTTTATGATTTATTTTTAAATTTGTATTTTAAAATAATTTTTGTAAGTTTTCCGAAAAACATTTTTAGTTATAACCTATAAAATCTTTAACACCATCTTAAAGTAGATGTATTTCTAGGCAAACCTGCAAAAAATTAAAGTTTTTTTATTCAGAATTCCCTAAGATGTACGTGAATTGAAATATTTGCGCTTTTTGAAATTTGGCGTATTTGTTACAAGCGATAATAACGCCAAACGTGCTTTACGCACTCTGTTAAAATTATTTGAAAGTATGAACGCTGACTTTTTTCCGTTCGTCTATAATGAAAAAAAGGAAAGGAAAATAGGTTGCTATAAATTAAGAAGTTCGCGAAGTGAATTATTCTTGAGGCAAACTTAAAAAAATGCGTCAAGATAAAGTTTTGAATTTCTCCGTAAATTTCTCACCAAAATTTACAAATTTAATATTTCGGCATAATTTGAGTCTTAGAATCGGAATATGGAAACTAATTCGCATGTCATTTCAGAGAAAGCTCGATTTTGTGTAAAAATACGTGTGTTAGAATAATGCTATATATAAATCTAATACAGTGTCTCACAAAAGTGATGGGACACTTGTGCTTTACAAAAGGAAACTGTAATAAAATAAATTAAAAAAACATGTAAAAATTTTTTGTGGGTGTGTTTTATATTTAAATTTAGTAACAATTATTACATAACATACATTTTCTCAAAATATTAAAATATTAATTTAATAAAAATACAGTTGTTTAGAACGGAGCAAAAAATGGCTCACATAAGTGATGGGACATTATTAGACTATGCAACAAAAATAGCCTGAAGTAAACAATAAAAATATTTTTTGGGGTTTTTATTTTTACTCAAAAGCAATTGGCAATAATTTATAAAATCGTCTGCATTATTTCTCACCAGTTTGTTTTGGAAGTTTTGTGTTTTTCAGCTCTGTGCAGCCATGAATGCTAAACGAAAAGAAACTTTGCCTGAAATTCGAAAATTAGTTATTAATTTGCATATTGAACGTGGAAAATCTATTAGAGAAACTGCCGAAACAGTTAACTTGAGTCATTCAACAGTTTTTAGTATCATTAAACGATATAAAAAGAATCCTATGATTCAGGATCAAAGAAGACCTGGCCGACCATCAAAGCTATCCAATGGAATAAAGCGAATTATCGTTCGAAATATTAAAAAAAATCAAAGAATGGGTGCTCCTAAAGTTGTTGCTGATTTCCAAGCATTATATGGAGTAATTGTTAATCCTGAGACTATTAGAAGAGTAATTCGATAATATCACGGTAGAGCATCCAGGAAAAAATTCTTCGTAAGTGAAAAAAATAGAAAACTCAGACTGGCTTTCTCAAAATCCAACATAAATAAGAATTCTGATTACTGGAATGAAGTTATATTTGCTGATGAGAGTAAATTTAATATATTTGGTTCTGACGGTAGAATGTTGGTGTGGAGAAATTACTACTACTTGGTGCCAACAGTAAAACAAGGTGGAGGAGGAGTTATGGTATGGGGGTGTATGTCGTCCGCTGGAGTTGGTAATCTTGTTTTTATTGACAGTATAATGGATCAGTACAAGTATATTGTCATGTTAAATCGAAATTTGAAATCTTCAGCACGAAAATTGAACCTTCATAACGATTTTAAGTTCTACCAGGACAATGACCCCAAGCACACTGCTTTGAACGTTAGACTCTGGCTGCTGTATAACTGTCCTGAAATAATAAAAACACCACCACAATCTCCAGACTTAAATCCCATAGAGAATATTTGGCAAGAATTGGAATCAAAAATTCGCAAACACACCATTTCTTCAAATTAACAATTAAAATCGGTGCTTCAAGAAGAATGGGGTAAAATGACTCCAGAAATCACAAAAAAATTAGTCGAATCCATCCCAAGAAGATTAAATCATGTTTTAAAAGTAAAAGGAAATCCAACAAAATATTAAAACCTTTTAAAAAGTAAAATTTTTGGATAAATATTTGATGGAAAAGTAAGTGTCCCATCACTTATGTGAGCCATTTTTTGCTCCGTTCTAAACAATTGTATTTTTATTAAATTAATATTTTAATATTTTGAGAAAATGTATGTTATGTAATAATTGTTACTAAATTTAAGTATGAAACACACCCACAAAAAGTTTTTACATGTTTTTTTAATTTGTTTTACTACAATTTCCTTTTGTAAAGCGCAAGTGTCCCATCACTTTTGTGAGATACTGTATATGTCGTAAGTCGCGCTATCTAGACATGAAAAACGCAATTTGAATTTCGTCAATCGGCCCAGTAGAACGGGAGATATAGAATTGTCCACCCCTTTTTTATCGTAGTGTACTTACACAACTTTTACAAAAATAGAATGTTTTTTTTTATTTTCAATGGCTTGGCAAAAAGTTACAAAGAATTAAAATCTTATAAACAAAGTATTACAAGCAATAGAACAAAGAACAAAAATACCAAAGTCATTGTCTAAGAAGTGCTCTTGCCTCCCAGTATCTCGACTCTTCTGTAAGACCATGAAGAGCGCCACATCGAAGTAGGTGGTTCCTGTCCATTTCTTCTCCAGAATTGCAAAGTGGGCAAATAGGATCGCTTGAAATGTCTATGCGGTGCAGGTGAGCGGCAAGACAATCATATCCTGTAGACAAATGGAAAGCTGCAACTGCAGTAAGTCTTGGATTATCTGGAATAACAGAAGGACTTATCATTCTTCAACTTTTCAAGGCTGTACGAGTCCGTAGATCTCGTAAGGTATTAGATGTAAATACACTTTTTAAAAAAAGTTTAATCCTCCAATAAGAAACGGCTGTATTTGGATGTTGTAGTAAGTTGGCATCTCGTTTTCCAAGTAAGTCCGCTTGTTCATTGCCCCAAAGGCCACAATGGCCGGACACCCACTGGAGGACGATTTGTTTCCCCTTTAAAGTGAGAGTTCTCAGGAATTCTTGGCATTGCAAAATTTCAGTAGATGTTCAACAGAGCTAATTGATTGAATGGCTGCTTGAGAATCAGAAAAAATGACTGCCTTTGCAAACTTTGAATGAAAAGCTATTAATTGCTGTAGGGCTAAACGGATGGCTACTACTTCGCCATCAAAGGAGGTACCAATGTATCCTGCAGGGGCGTAGGAAGAAAAGAGATTCAAAAACACACCAGCTCCAACCTTAAAATGACAGTCAAACTGAGAACCATCAGTAAAAATGTACAACCAATGAATAGGTGGATATCTAGTCGCAATGGCCTCCAAAGCGAGACATTTCAAAACTCTTGGTGCAAAACATCTCTCTTTCTATGGATGGTTTCCACTAGGTCTAGCCTTACTTCGACATACCTGATAAAATGTTAGCTATGAACAAATCAGAATATGTTAAGGATACTCATAGCTATTTGCCTAAACAAAAAAAAGACTTCATGGAGAATGTTTTAAGTAAAAATAGCTTATATTTTCAATAAATGCGAGAAAAATAATGGAAACTTTATGCAATCTTCCTAGTCCTTACCAGGGTCAGAAAATGAACACAAAACAAATTACTAGTGCTTCAAAGACTTAGCTATACAATCTCTGGTTGATCACTTATTAATGCAGTCATTACTATTTATATTTTTAAGTTCACGTAAATAAAGCTGATCTGTTTATAAAAAAAGGGAGGATTAATCTTCATCGATTTCCCCATCAAACAATTATATACAAATTTCATAATCATCCAATCAATAATAATGTAACTTTTATTTATTTAAGAAAAGGGTTTTAAGCTTTAGTATACGTTTAAACCTTTATTCATGTTTTTTTATTTTTTGAAAGCTCGTGAAGTTCTCGCAAAGTGCTCGGTTGTTATATAAATTAACCAGTTATGTGATTTGGATCATTACAGTAACTTCCCCTTTCCTTTATCCTCACCAGAAGGTAAATCTAAATGAAGTTTTTGAATTTTAAGACACAGCGTGTTTCTGACTTCGTGCGCACACCATGTGTAGTGTCTGCCAGCTCTGATAGCTGTAATTATTCGGCTTTGCGGCATTTCGCATCCGACGCTCACGGGAGAATCGAAATTCGAGTTATAAATAAAATGTGTAGTCTTTGACTACTATTCCAAGTTTTAACTTGACTTCATTCCCACGAGCTGTGACTGATATTATTATTACAAGAAAGCGTAATTGTGTTCTAAATTCCGTTTAAATGAAAAGTAATTAAAACCTTTCTGCGACTTTTGTAATTACTCCCGACATAGCGATAATTTGCTTAACGTTTCTTAGGGATTTTTGGACTAATTAACATCGCCAGATCAAATAAAACCCCATAAGTGTTTTACAAACATATTCCTTTAGAAAAAATTTATTTATACAATTTAAAAAAATTATTTGTAATAAATGCTTAAATTAGAAGTTCGTGTTAAAAACACTCCTGAATTTTATAAATTAATCTTTATTTTAGTTGAACATTATTTTAGTAGGAACTACAATAGAAAATCTAAGCTACGACGAAATTATCATTTATGTTTATTAATTATGAAGGTGTCAGATTCAATAGTTTATTTACAACTGTATTTGAATTAGTTTTTAAATGCAACTTTTCCTTAAAGCGGATAGCTATGTGTATAATTCTGGAATTTTATTAAAAATGATTGCTTTAGTGTTACCTTTTTTATGCATTCCAATATATTAATATTGCATGTCTCTAAATCGAATTTTCCATCTGGTTTTTTAACATTTATTTTATTTATTTTTATATAGCTATTAGTTAACTTTATTTCTGTCCTGACACGCCTTTATTTCATTTAAACTTCATTATTGCAGAAAATTAAAGTAGCGATGCAATTAAAGAGTAATTGAAAACATTTTCGGAAGACAGCACGAATACAGTTTGATTCCACTAAGGAACGCCAGTTATTTCTCCTCGATACTTAGCACATTCACGACCACATATAGCAATTTAAAGAAGTTGCTCTGAGGAATTAATTAATGACACGGTAGAGTGAAAACGATTCTGAGTGGTAATTTAAGTTTTAAATTTATTTAGAATCCAGTAGGTCACAGTTGATGGATTTGCTTAATTTGCAGCCAAATTTCAACTTTAGAGCATTTAACTCGAGTTGCCACCTTAAGGCTTTTAATCATGAGTGGTAAATAAAAAACTAAATAAATAAAGTAGTAATGATTGGTAAATAAATAAAACTTCTACATATTTTGCAGATGCATAAAAGACAATGCTATAAATTTAAAATGTCTGCGGCAGAGTACTTAAGTAGATTTTTGTGTCTGCTAGGTGTTCTTCCAGGTGTAACTACACATTTTATAGATTGCTTTTGCAAGCAGAGTTATTTACATTTTTCATATAATTGTCTGACTGTAAATTATAGATTATAAGAATGTTTTTAAAACTTTAATTTGCAAATTCTCTACATTTAAAACAAAATTTTAGTTTTTAATTTTGATTCCACCTACTGAATGGCTGCACCTGTTCAATTCCACTTATTCAATGGCTGCACCTATTAAATTCCACCAACTTAATGGATGCATATTTTTACTAATGGCTCTCAATTTGACTGCCATTTTAATGTTGGGGCTGCTGGGTTTATGAATCGTTTTTCGTTCTACGCCTCTGCAGGATACATAAGTACCTTCTTTGATGGTGAAATAGTAACCATCTGTATAGCCCTACAGCAATTATTAGCTATTCATTACAAGTTTGCCAAAGGCAGTCATTTTGTGCTGATTCTCAGACAGACATTCAATCAATTAGCTTTGTTGAACACCCATTAATACCTGAAATTTTGCAATGTCGAAACTTCCTAAGAACTCTCCCTTTAAAGCGGAAACAAATCATTCTCAGGGCGGGATTGGCCATTGCGGCCTTTGGGGCAATGAACAAGCGGACTTACTTGCACAAAGAGATGTCAGCTTACTACAACATCCTAATACAACCATTTCTTATTGGAAGATTAAACTGTTTTTGAAACGTTTACTTACGTTTAATATTTTATGCGATCTTCAGACTCCAACAGCTTTAAAAAGTTGGAAAATGATAAGCCCTGCTCTTATTCCAGATAGTCCAAGACGCAATGCAATTCCGGCTTTCCGACTGTATACAGACATGGATGCCGTATAGGCATTTCAACCGATTCTATTTTCCCATTTTGTAATTCTGAAGAAGAAATGGACAGGGACCACCTGTTTCGATGTGGGGCTCTTTTTTTTCTTAGTTATATTGTTTGTAACCTCTGTTTGTAAGATTTTAGTTTTTTGTAAATTTCTGGCTAACCATTGAAATAAAAATAATTTTGATTACAAATCTGTGTGGTTATTTCACTTATCTGGAGTATGAAATGGTAATTCATCATAGTTAGAACAAAGAAAGAAGAATTAATAGTAAGGATAATTTATAGTAAGATAAATAGTAAGATAATGTATAGTTTATTACTTCATGTGTTCATGTCACTACACTGTACGTGCTTGAACGTTCCTTTTTCGTTTTACGTCATTTAAGAAAACGTGATATAATGCTCTGAAATATAAATTTATCAGGAATAACATCTAACTACTGCCAAAATATTAATATTAATTAATTTCATATATTAATATCAGGTAAAATTTAATATTTACTTAATGCCGATAAACTTCAGAAGCAGAAGATACATCTATTATTGTACTTATGTATTTCGCTTGATGTTTATTTGTCAGGACTGAGTGTTCTGTGCATAGCTTTGGCAAACATTTTTGAAGTAACTCCTTAACCTAAAGTCCTGATCTGGGACAGGGAGCTGAAATCAGCTGTGTCCTGGTGTAGATTCTGTGCTGAAGAATAACTGCACTTGAAAGGGATTTAAAATCCTCTTTTATTAAATCAGTATTATTTACACACTTCCCAACTCGGGAGGGATACAGAAAGTAAAAGACCACACTTGGGCCTAACTTAACAATCAAATAAATTTAAACTAAGCTAAATATAAATTTAATTAAATCCTTGCTCACAGAGCTAAATCGCGGAGTTGGCCTCTAACTAAATGGTGTGTAGCAAGAAATATTAATACTAGCGCACTTCAATTTATTTCAATAAACAATCACGTAGTAAGCACTATGGCTTATAATTTTAGCTGCTAGCTGATCAGGCGAACGTCGAACAGAATGACCGTGATCTGAGACTAAAAGCTCTCTCACACTGAGAGGTTTCTACCTCTGGTTTAAATAGTACTTGGCTGTACTTCAAATTAGCATAAGCTGAAAACGCGCGCTTCTTCTGACGGGAAGTTGAAACAGAGAAGAGATAGAAAGATTTAAATTAAAATAAAACTTTGTTAGTTTAACTAAAACCTTACATATTATACTCAATTACATTGTGGGATTTTACTTATTTAATTCAGTGCTCAATGTTTGAACCCCACAAACACTAATAAGCGAATAATCCCTTAAGTGTGTGAACAGAGACGTAAGATTTACGAAGGGTTAACTACCCTTTATTTCTTACAGTAAATATGATACAATCAACTCCTAACTCGGAGTGTACAGCAAAGCCTCCACTTGGGTTTGAACTTCAATAAATATGAAATTAAACTTAACTAAGCTTAACTAAAGCTAATTAAAAGATATAGCCTAAGTTATCAAGATTCTAAGTAGTTGGCCCCTAAATCTTAATTAAGCCAGCGAAGCCAAACAAGAGCCTAAAATATGGCCGAGCGTAGCAATAGCTTAGAGAGACGTAGTCAAAAGGCAAACGCACGCTAGTCAGGAATTCAGGCTCTCTCTGGATGTCGGTGAAATATCGACTTAAATACTACTCGTACTCATTTGCATTAACCGCGTTTCTGAAATTACGTTCTGGTAGGAAATTGTATGCTGAAACTAGAATAGATAGGAAAGATGCATAAAATTAAAATAACTGTTATTAAAATTAGGATAAATCTTACAACATTTACTATTGATATTTTTGTCAACTTTGACTTTATTGAGCAAAAACGAGTCAGCTAATATTTAGAGTGGGCTTCAAATGGCAAAACGTAGTAAATTTTAATTTAAAAAACAAGCGAAGACATTTTGAAAAGCATTGATTTTGTGATTTATATCAATTGAAAGTAGAACTGGCATTTTTAAAATTTCTTTTAAAAGTTGGAACGCATCTGTGGCATCATTTCTAAATATAGATTCTTGTATGTTAAGAAAATGTAACACTTGTTTACCGTATTTGATTTTTTATGCTTTTTTAAAATTGTTTGTACAAGTACAGGAATTTATCTCCTCAGAGTATACGTTACGCTATTCACTTCCCAAAGTCAAAATACCTAGGTAACTGAAATCCATTTTTAATCTCTATCATGGCGAATCTATTTTGGACTAAGAATGTATATGATAGAACATTAGATTTCCAGCAGAATATTTGTCTGCTACAATATACATTATTTTTCGAGAACTGTATTTTGGTTCGTGGTTCAGTTATGAGAATGATATGGGAATATTTGCAAATATTCCTTGGAAGAATATACACATCTCTCTCTTTATGCTACTTATTTCTCTGTACTTTTTACTCTTGCAGGATTATTTTGAAATTTTTATAAAAATATCTCCTGCACATATACTGGACTAGAATAAATATAGAGACTGACTTAAAAAAATAGAAGCACTAAAAAATCATAAAAGCAAACTACGTAAAAAAAAAACGACGTATATGTTGAGAAATACATGTAACAAGAAGATTGAATGTGTAAGATCTGCTAAAAGTGCATAAAAATTGTTCGCCCAAAATAAATTTAGAATTGTTATTTTTTATATGCGACCTGTTCTAAGCTGCAAATTGTGGAATACTTGGTGTTTTGAGAGGGATAGAGGCTCAAGTAGATGTGGATTATTATTTTACATATAATTTTAAAGCACCTAAAATCTTTTCAAGCAGCCTGAAAAAGTTATATGCATTGAAAACTTACTAAGCGAATATTATTTCGTGTTCAGTTTAGGTACTAAATATTTGTGAAGATATTACATAGGTTTAGAATAATCAATTGCAATTTTATGAACATGGGTAAATAGTGAAATTTTAATTGAGATAAATTAACAAGTTTAATTTTTGATGTGCATTTTCTCTTTCTGTCTCATTTCTTCACGTACTCGCTCAGTCTAAAGAATTCTGCAAATTTAATTGGAAAACTGTTTAGTCTAAAAACGGGAAAGAAATCGTAAACGTATGAGGTGTAATAGATCAACATACGGCTGCTATAAGGGCCTGTCGGTCTTACCTGCTATTTAGTGAATGCCACTGCTGTAGAAATTAGACTTACCAGACGTTAGTCTAGAGGAAAGTTAAAGTTTAGCTTAGCTTCAGTCTATCTGACCTACAGTTTCCACTCTTGATAGGAAAAGCCCAAATTTGCATTCAGGAGACTCTTACATTCAAGTTTTATATCTCTTAAGTTGAGGAGACTGATTTTTTATTTTACAGTTTTTTTTATTTGACCTTCAAAAACGGTGAAATAGAATAAAGTAAAATTAATGTTACCTGTCTGTCTTATTGTGTTTTCATTATTTGCTTGAGCTATTAGCTATAACTCACATCGTAGATTTTAGGTAACACCGAATAATGAGAATTAAAAATTGAATAGTTAAGTAGCTTGAAATAGCTTCTTAGCTTTTATAAATTGTTTAAATCAACAATATGCTACTATTTCACGTCTCGAAGAAAATTGCTTGGTAGAATATTGTTGCGTGCGTACGGGTGGATTGAATTCACAAGTTCTTAAAAAGTTAATAAAATTTATTCTTTTCACAAGAAATAAAACAAAATACTGAAATATTTCTTCAGAGATATTCGTACATCACAATATCTCAAACGTTAAACAGAACTCAAGTCAAAACAGAGGAACTAATTCAATCTCACAGCGAATTCGCTACAATTAATAACAGCATTAAGTAAACAAACCATTCGCTTAAAGCAGCTACAACTGAGATGAGGTGTTTTAATTCGGTTTTTATGAGCTTTTTAATAACTTACTAGAATATGCTGGTAAAACCTCGATATTTGTGGATGGCAACAGTAATTACAAGATATTTATTTATTAAATATTAAATGCATGCGTATGCTGTTGTATTTTTACCTTTCCGACGTAGCTAAATCGTTTGCGTTGCACGGGAAAATAAAGCAATTTTAATTAGAATTCTGAAAATGTTAAATAAATACGAAATCGGTAACAATATCAACAACTATAAATTATTTTTTGTTGATACTGTTATCGCATTTGCTATTACCTTTAACCATAAACAGCTGATTTGTTTTGGAAAGGATCTCTGAATATTAATAATTCATATTCGCATTCATATTTCTTTACCTCATATTTTAATATTAGCATCAGAAAGTTATACCTATGTATATTTTCCTCTAGCACACTTATTTATGTTTGTTGAAAACTTTACCATATGCTAACATTAGAGATATATTCAGTTTTTATTTTAAATCTATATCTTAGTTTATGTTTTATAATTTAATACGTTTTTGAAATAATAAATTGGGTTGGGATTTAATAAAAAGTGAAAGGGCCTTTGTTAAACCATTCATATTTTATTAATTTGTCAGATCTTTTGACTAACCGTTAGCCATCGTTAGACTAGTCAGAGAAAAGGAGTCCCCTATCTTATCTTTATCATTAACAGAAGTTTGTGAGTGGTTTGCATGGACCTTGTCACTTGGCTTGCGTGGTAGCCTCTGGTTTGTTCTCGTCATTAGCATAATGGTAACTTCTAATCTAGAGTCTTGTTGATTTGTTCTTTTCTGACGGAAGAGAGGAATCTCGGTTTCATGCTTTTTGATGAAGTCTGTGCTCGGGATATTTATTGATGGGAATTGCATGATTTTGTTTTAGTGCATTTCGATCAAGTGTTTTAGTGCATTTCGATCAAGATTTCGATGGATTCCAGACTCAGCCATCTGTTGAAATAATAGTTTTTATAACAGATCACTGATTCGAGAGCCCATCGAAATCAGATCCATTCATAATTGTCTAAATGAATTTTAGTTAAATGATACTTAAAGTTATGTTTTGATGCAAAGCCTATCCTTTGAATATTTACTTTTCAACAAAGAAGATCTGATTGTCTAAAACCTTTTCAGTAAATGGTTTAAGGAATAATCGAAAATATTTTCGATAAATAATCTTTTGTTTAAGAACATAAAATTTCATTGATTCTTAAACCATATAAGCATTAATCATGAATTTCCTGTGCTGTTACTGCAGGGCATCATAGACTTGAAGCGCTACATCAGATTGCGAGACTTAAAAATTTAAAACGATGCATTAGTAGCATATAATCCTTATCGATGCAGAAATGTATTAGGGTTCAAGCGTTTTACCGCATGTTGCTAAGGTAAGCTTCCATATCCTCAACGCTTAAGCATAAAGTTCTAGGATTTTGAAGTTTTACAAGAAATTCTTGGTATTAACATAAAAAATAATCATTTGCGTGAATTTTTGTGTCATTTCATGCTTTTGTCATAAAGTATCATTTCTGTAAATTTTAGACTGCAGTTCTTTTAATACAATTTCCAGATTTAAACTTATAAGTGACCGAATGGATTAGACACTTGAGCACTGCTATGTAGCCTCTATTTCGGATCTCGGTTAATTGGAGGATTGCAAGCGCGTTTTTTGGTTTTCAGCATGCCTAATAGGAACTGTAAGAAAGAAATTTCATCATAACGTGCTCCACAAAGGCATCCTTTTATTAACTCAGTTTACTCTGCACATTTGTTTCATATTTGGTGACTCACTGCACAGCTGTTGTCAGTTTTAATTTATGATGCTCCATAACGCTCAGGTAAACATTACAAACTATACAAAACTGAGTTTTGGAATGGCAGTTCGTAGATTTATATGCTTAAAGAATTTTTTACGAAAATGCTCATCTTTTGATAATGAACTGTAATGTGCATATCGTTTGACATGACATGTTAATATAGCTTAATGCGTTAAGTTATATGCACATGTTATTGAAAATGCAGCTGTACAAAATATCTAACCTTTCTTTTCTTATCTCTTGAAATCTGAGAAGCATGTGTTTGATTTTAGAATAAATATAATAAAATATGTCATTCATATCTGTTTCTAGACGTGTGATGTAAAATGTATGAGCTTTAAGTCAGAAACTTTCAAAAATATGTTTTTAAACCTTATTCATCATTAAATATCAAATTGTGTAAAATATTGATAACATACACAGTCCAGTCACATTAATGTGACCATCTGTCAAAAGCCAGAATAACCACCTTTCGCAGAGCGGACTGCTGCGAGACGTGCAGGAAGAGAGTCACATAGGTCCCTGAAGGTGTTCTCTGGGATGTTGAGCCATGCCGACTCTAATGCCGTGGCCAGCTGCGCTAGATTACGCGGTTGAGGATCCATGGCGCGAACAACTCGATCGAGATGGTCCCACAGATGCTCGATTGGGTTTAAGTCAGGTGAGTTTGCTGGCCAGGGGAGGACGGTAAACTCATCCTGGTGCTCTTCGAACCACGCACGTACACTGGCAGCTGTATGGCACCTCGCATTGTCCTGCTGGAAGATGCCATCATCCTGAGGAAAAACAATGCGCATGTAGGGGTGAACATGGTCCGCAAGGACAGATGCGTACTTGTATTGATCCATTGTGCCTTCCACAATGATCAGTGAACCTAGAGAATGCCAGGAAAACATTCCCCAGACCATAATGCTCCCGCCTCCAGCTTGGACCGTTCCGGCAATGGTTGCAGGGTGGTTCCTTTCAGAGGTTTCACGCCTTATACGCCAACGTCCATCTGTCCGATGGAGCATAAAACGCGATTCATCCGAAAACGCAACCTGTCGCCACTCAGTGGACGTCCAGCTGCTGTACTGGCGTGCAAATTCTAGCCTTCGCCGTCGATGAACAGCAGTCAGCATAGGTGCACGAACCAGGCGTCTGCTTCGGAGGCCCAGACGCAGCAATGTTCGCTGAATAGTACTTTGGGAGACACTTTTGGTAGCCCCTTGGTTCATTTTGGTGGTCAGTTGCTCAACGGTAGCCCGTCTATCTGCCCGAACGCATCTCCGCAACCGTCGTTCGCCTCTGTCATCTATGGCCCGTGGTGCACCACATTTGCCACGTCGCTGATTTTGGACAGTCCCATTTTGCCATGCACGGTACACTTTTACCACGGCGGCACGCGAACAGTTCACAAACTCAGCCGTTTCGGAAATGCTTCCACCCTTGGCCCGAAAGCCAATGATCATGCCCTTTTGGAAGTCGGATAAATCGCTTCGTTTCTGCATTACGCCAACGATTGAAATGTTTTCCGAAGCCCTCACACACCTTTTATATACGCTCAACTGCACTGTGCTGCCACCTGCCTTCTGTGATTGGTTATTTAACTCTGACATCGAAAGTACGTGGTGGTCACATTAATGTGACTGGACTGTGTATGTTGCATTAGTAAAGTGGGATTTCTGAATTAGTTGAAGTAGTTGCTGTTTCTTTTATGATCTGAAAACTTTTTGTCATATTTAGCTTTCGTGTTCCAAATAACGCTGCAGATAAAAATTTTAAACTTTTTTTATATTGTTAAAGAATAATAACGTACTATGAATCAAAATAATCAACTCAGAGTAAACTCACGAATACAGTTTAGAGTTAGGAAAACAAGAATTTTATTTTAGAGCAGATTTTGAGTAAAATTCTATCAATTTCGAGGAGTATCAGATACAAGTTCCTCTTCTTCTGGAGCAAAACAATTCTGCAAGAAAGCAGATAGTCGTACGTGTAAAGGCATTCAGCCGTTTATTGCACAGAAGCGTTTTCCTGGTTTCGCAATGAAATAATCCCGAATAGTTACTTGAAATAATAAGTTCCTGAATTTGAGCTTTTTTGGTGAGACGAAATTAGAAACTGCAAGAAGGATACTCAGTTGTTATACAGGCATCAGCTGTTTTAGGTATCTCTTTCCTGTAACCTCAGGTAGTCCCAGTGTGGGAACTGGCAAAAGGACGAGTCGTTATTTCCACTCTCAAAGAGTGATTCGTGAAATTAAAAAGCGAGTTGAAGCATTCATATACTGTCGAAGCTCTGACAGTGTCCAAAAGGGAAATTGTTGGTAGCAGCAATGGACGCAGCAAAGCTAATACAAACGTAGTGAGATATATCTACAAAAATAATAATGAAACTTGAAACATTAAGATATTAGAATTCTAAAAACGTTAGGAAAGACTGGACTGGATCACCCTGAGAAGATAACTTTTTGTGAATGTGAAAATCTTCGAGGAAATCCAATTCATCAACTAAAGAAGCTTTAAGGATAATTTTCGCAGAACCAAACTAAAACTGTGATTAAGTTTCCAGATATGATTAGCTATCAAATACTTGTTTATTTCCTTTTCAGACAAAAGACTAGTGATTCCTGATGCGAAAGTTTAACCCTCTTTTAGTTTGGCCAATATATCTCAAATCACACTAACACGATATACCATAAAATCAGAGATAGAATCTCTAAGAACTGAGCAACGAATTTCATTGATAGGTGAGTAATAACTAATAGTTTCATTGTGGTCTAAAAGCTGAACTTCTGGAGAATCTTTGAAGTTTTATAACTTATAGAAGTACGAAATGAAATGATGACACGATTGCTAATGTTATTTTAAACAGTGGAATGTATTCTTCGATGGCAAGACGAAACTATTATTAAAGACGTTTTGTCTATGGGAGAAAATTATTATGTCAGTGGTTATTAATTTCAAATAAATGAGTTCATTAGAAAGCTAAAATTTTGAAGAATAAACTTTGAACGCATGATATATATAAAAGTAGAAAGAAGCGTTTTTTGCTTAGCAGGATAGCATTATTTAACTCGGACAAGCAAGCAAACAGAAAAGTTTTACAGTAAAGAGTAGGACTGAAATTAAATTCATTGTGGATAATTGGAAAATAAAGGGAAGGAAGGGAACTGTCATTCTTTTCAAAAGTGAACTGGATGCTGGATCAACTGCATACTGTTATATTTAATTAAACCGTTGTTTAAATGACAGACATATTGCCGCTGCATAATATAAAGAAGAAAAGGTGAGGAATGTTTCTTAAATTTTAAATGACTTCAGTAACCAACTACCTAAGTAATTCCAGATGGTGACTATGTTGGACTATACCGGACAACAATTCCGTACAGAAATTAACATGTTTAAAGATGTTATATGTGTAATAAAATTAAAATGTATGGAAGTCTCAACGTTAAAATCAATAAAACCGTGTTTCCACATATAAGTGGATTGTCTTGCTTTAAAAGTTGGTTACTTGTCCTGTTTAAGATGAAAGTAGAGGTTCTGTTATAAGGACCAAAGCTTTAAAGTTTAATGACGTACTTGCATGAACTGACTTCTGATCTCATACTCAGAAGTTGAATGTCCGCTTAGTAAAAATCACATCATTAGGGCAGCTATGTCTCAGACCCGTGACGATTCTAGCAACACTGACACGCACTCCTTTAATTTTTCTGCAGTTAGTAGGAGATGCTACTAAAAGAATTTGAAAGCCCTTCAATCCCAGAAATAAACAAAGAGAATAGAGTGGAACTCAAAATTGGAACTCCGGGAGGTTTCTTGATACATTTTTAAATAGCCCGATATATTAGATTGAAAATTGACGCAAAAAGTTTGATGATTCAGAAAGTTTGAAAGCTTGAGGTGGGACTATTTTCTTCCAAGTCATCTGAGATAAGCTCTTGCGAAATAAGGTCGTTAGAGATGTTTTCAAACAAATTCCAATCGGATTTCCTAAAGTTCCAGAACAAGCCAGTGGGATTGACCTTAATATTAATTTCAATTAAAATAGTAAGATGATCGCTACCAATATTGTCAAGTACTCTCTAGTAACTGTAAGGAAATAAACCAGGGTTGATAACTGTCAAATACAGTTATAGCAGTTGATCCGAAACTATTGGAGAGGAACGTGTGAGTCTCGTCATTTAGGGCCAGGAAGTCCTAGTCATTGACCAGATTGTTAAGTTCCGAGTAACAGTGCGGTCCATGGAGAAGACATTTATACTAATTCGAGGCCCGTAATTGCATTACCAATATCTGACAATCTTTGAAAATGAACGCCTCGAGAAGAAGCATAAGACTGGGTCCACTTGACATTGATATCCCTTAACATTCAGAAGTTTCTGTTAATTTAATTTAGCTTCAATTGTACAGCAGTAATTTTCATCTGAAGTCTATCAGCGATTTCCAATATTTGGTCCAGCTTGCTGCAACGGAGCACTTTGCGTTCATTTTGTAAATAAACACATTTCCCTTCCATGCCATTTTTTGCGTTCGTGCTTAACATGTCACTTTAAACCCTACATTCCTGTACAAAAAATACGTATTGTAGTATGCTCAACCACCCTTCCAATTTTGTCCTACGATCGTAGAATCACTCTGTAGATAAAAGACTTATTATTACAAAATTCACATCACTTCTCAATCAATCACAAAAATGTTTTAAAAATATCTGTTCTTTTTTTCTCTTTTTTAGAAAGTAGATAAATTTATGCGACGGTTTAACGATGATTCCATATAAAAATAAAAAACTACGAGTATGGAATTTAGAATTCAGAACACAGAAAAAAAATTAATTGATGAAACAAAAAATGAATATATTTGTAGAACATTTTCAGGAGACAGGAAATATCAGAATATTTAAGTTTTAGTGCATATTATGTCAATACTTAGTTTTCCTTTTCGAAATAAGTGGACTAAAAATTATAGTTTTTTTCACCCACATTTATTTCAAAAGTTCCTCATTCTGCATTTGATGAATATTTTACATTAGTGACCAGTATGCTATGATCTGTTTTAAAGTGGATAAGTCTTTTTTTCTTTCTTGTGAAGAATTTTGGGAATGAATTTTATCATTCATATTGAATAAAATTTATAATCATAGCTAGTAAAATATAAGTCGGCAAAAAGATGAAAACAGCAAAGTTAAAACAGAGATGAAACAAAGAGGGTTTGTAGAAACATGAAATACATTTTTTTACTTAAATATAAAATGATTATTATATTACTGTCAGGTAACTTTCTTTTGAAACTTTGAATTTTTATGCAGAAGGTGTGTAAACTTCGGGAAAGTTTTCCAACAGATCGATGTAATTAATTAATTAACGATATTTTCGTTGAACGACATTTAATGGTCCTCTAAAACGGAATTACAGACTCTTCCTAATTTCTTCATAAATCCAGCTATTGTATACTTCATTAGACGCACAACATAATCGTAATCATAGTGCCATTAGAGCTCAAACTCAGTATCAGAAATGTTGCGTTATGGAATATTAATTTATTTCCAAAATTTCAGTTTGCCTAAATTGAGAGTGATTAGCTCCAAATTTCAAATTCTTTTCTTAAAAACGCCTTTGTTAATATGTAGATTTTAACATTCAGATCTGATAAAAAATTATATTTTATCCATCTCTTAATTCTAAGCATTTTTTTATTTCATAAAAAGGGAAAAATTTCCTTTTGTGAAATATCCTTCTTCGAAACGTTAGGTTAATCTTTCACCCATCGATGTCAATTATTTTTTAAATGAAAAGTAAAAAACAACCATTGAACAATTTAAACCTGAAACCATTAAACAATTTTACACCCGAAAAAAAGTTTCTTTTTTAAATTTTTTAAGCTGTTTTTGTGCACTTAAAATGTAGTAAATTACTGTTTCATTGCCTTGTAATCATAGCTAGCAAAATTTATAGTAAAATCGTAGCTAGAAAAATTTTCATACCCTGATCTACCGGATGTGTCTTTACATTGTGAAAGAAATGAACGAACTGCAAGTGGAAAATGGCATGACATCTTTGGACTATGAGACGTCTATTATTGTTTAGAAGCAAAGTAAACTGCTTAAAGTTAAACGTAGCTTATTTACGATGTATTTACCGGTGATAATCTCTATAGATGTTTCTGCAAAATTTATTTTGCGATGATTGTATATCTTGAATGTTGTGGAAATTTAATATTTAAGAGTTTGAAAAACTTGTTTGAAAGTCCATTTCTAAAAACTTTCATTAGGAATTAAATTTCAAAACCTTATCTTTCTTAAAAGCTTGAAAACGACATAAGCCGTATGACATTTCTTGTAAGTCCATTCTCTTGTTCGGAGTCGGAACATAGAATTCTGAGAAAATTAGTTTTGTTGATTCTAGAGAATTTTTATTTACTTTTGATCATCGATTCGAATGACTTGAAGTAATTCATTTCTGATAACGGTTTGGAGAAGGGCTTTAAGATCAATAAACGAAAAATTCGATCATTTCTAATCATATTATTGAATTTCATAAGAAAATTTGACGCGATTAACCAGGCTTTAATATTCATTCATATTAAATGTAAGCAAATAAAAATAAAATTAAATCATCGGTGCTTTGTTACTGATTGTGTTTTTTGGAGAAATCGTAAAAGATTAAGAAATGTCTTGTTAACCCAAAAGTATTGTCTCGAAAACTGTGAGTCTCGAAATGGGATTTTGAGTTGCCTCAATATAAAGAACGTATCACTTTTTAAATTGTTGCCACCAAATATTATCGTCCTGTATTATTTTTAAAGAATTAAAATAATGAAGAATGTGTATATTATGATGTACATATGTTCCTTGCATTGTAAAAGAAAAAAGACGCACATTGAGACATCAGATTTTAAATAATGTAATCCTCCACTCAACATGTGAAACTGGAAGCCCAAATTTTGAATTTATTTTATTATTTATTAGCCCAAACGCCCGGTAGCCCAGAACGGTATTTTGTGGCGTTTCACTATAAACGGCGAATCACTATTTAAATTGTTCTCACCAAATATTATCGTCCTGTATTATATTTAAAAAAGTTAAATAATGAAGCATCTGCATGAATATGGGTACGTTTCTGATATTGCGAAGAAACGATGGTACCTAGGGCCATTGAATTTTGAATAACATAATAATCTACCCGAACCCCTGGAACCCCGAATTTGGAATTTCGAATTTGTACTATTGTCTGTTTCATATTTAGTAAAACTTTAATGAATTTCTGATTTACAAACGCAACGATTTCAAAGCGAGCAGTAGGAATACTATATGGAAAAAAACATTTTTGTCTCCAGTGCGCGAGACTATGTCGGAAATTCTAAAAGTACGCTGTTTTTAAATATTTTGTGGTATTGTTGTTGAATTAGATTTTATGTGATTTAAGTGCGAAGAACATGATATTTAATAAATAAAGGTAGCACACAAAACGTTAAAAAAAGCCCCTTTGGGCGTAATATAAAATTTGAGAGCTTTCAGATTTTAAAATGTTTTTATATTTTGTAAAACTTTAATGAGTTTTTGATTAACAAACTCAACAATTTGATAGAAAGCAGTAGCAACACTGCTCGAAATAAAACATTTTTATCTTCAGCTCGTGAGACTGTTGCAATTCCAAAAAATGTAAGTTTTTTTTTTGTGCTTTTAGTTTTAATTAACAGACTCGGCTCTATGAAAGCAATGTGTTACCGCGGCCGAAAATAAAATACTTTTATCTTTCACGCGCCAGAGTGTTGTCGTTCAGTAAAACTTAAGATATTTTGAAATATAATTTGGAATGTTACTGAGCAATAATTTAAGCGATTTAAAAGCAATAGGCACAATTCTTAAGAATATTTGTTTCTATTTTTTATGTCATTGATTTAAATAAACATGTATTAAAATCATGAGCTGTATAGTTAGAAATATTCAGTATTTTGTGTGAAATTACACTAGTCGGGCCCATTAAAATCATTATATACTTTTTCGTTTTTATGGTTACTGTTACGTTTCTATGTTTACTGGCAGCGCGAGGTGCTAGTTTAAAAAATAATGCAGTGGATATAAAAATATGTATTCAACCTCTAACACTCTATCGGAAATTCCAAAACTATGCTGTTCCAAAACATCTTTTAATTTTGCTGTTGAACTGAATTTTAAGTGGCGCATTTCCGAAGAATGTGATATCTGGGATTCTAAACATTTGCTGCTATTCAGACTTTATAAATTTTGTGATTTTGTTGTTCAATTGTATGTGACATAAGTGTGAAAAAAACTGATGCTTAGTAATAAAGCTAAAGAGAAATGGGAGTGTAGCAGGCGTGATTGCAAGAGAAGAAGAGCGATCTGATAGATTGCGAGTTCAGTGAGAGCGTAAAATACCTTAAAAAAATCTTTTAGGTGGCCTTTAAAATCTAAAACTAGTCAGAAGTTTTCCCTTTATTATATTCATCGATATAGAAATGTATCAATCTGAATGTTTTTATCAAATTAATCATAAGTATTCATAGAAACATTTCAAAACTTAAACTAACCACTTTATTTAAGTTCCTTCATTCTCATTCCTAACTCAATTTTGTCCAGAGGATTGATTATTTATGAATACTATGGAGCATTTGGATAGGAATCATGAAGCCAGACTAGCTGAAGCAACTTAATACCTTCCTTTCAGTTTTGTTAGTGGCAATCTGTAACACGGAATATAGCTTTAATTTGAGAAATTAGTTACTTAGACAAATCCACTCAACACGTGTAATTCAGTAAGTCATTTCAGTTGGTCACTAGGTCTTTTTGCAGAGGAGATGTGAAAAATGTACAATACTCTCTCCAGGACTTGAACCTAGACCTCTCGAATACGCGTCGAATGTGCTGCCATTACACCAAGAAGGCAGGCTTGAAGGAGGAAGTAAATATTTTATATACTCCCTTTTTTAAGGGCGACTGGGGTTTAGGGAACTCAGTTGCCAAATCCTGGGGGTGATGAATTATTTTTCACTACCTTTTAGTTCAAACGCCACTGTAGAGACAACAGATTATTTTGAATGAGACATGAAAAATGAACAGTGTCCTCGCCGTGACTCCAATCGTGATCTCTCGAGTATGCGCCCAGTGTGCTACCATTGCAGCACGGAGGCATGCTGGAAGGAAAGAGAAAATGTTTTATGCAATAACTATTTCGGAAAAAATATGATTTGGCAACACTAAATTGTTCATAATACTTTGAGTCAGACGATTTAAATTAAATACATCTTATTATCGATAGAAAGTAAAATTATATTTAGATCTTGAATTGGAACGGAATATTAGTTACAAATTCTGATAGCTCTATAACGTTCAGTTATAAAGTTACATATATCTTTATAATATTCAGTAGAAATAACGTTCAGTTACAGTTTTTTTAGGTATTTATATCTCTTGAATGAAAATTGCTCGCAATCGTAAATAAATAGCCAATAAGCAAGCAAACTGTAACTTAAATAGGCTGAGCCTCGTAATTTTTCTAAAAATACGAAATATATTTATTTAATGATGTATGCTGTAAGTATCGACTTTTAAGGAATAAAATAAAAATTTTTAAAGGAATGTTTTAAGAAGATATGAGTTTAAATTTAAATAACGTTAAAGAAGATTTTAAGTGGACTGAAATTTTTACTTTTTTACTAGATGTCTGACGTTTCTAATTTAATGATTGGAGTTGTTTTATATCATTGCAGGAACTGAAAGAAGAAAGTAAAGATACAGCAGGGAAAATTACATTCATCATTATTTATTTAAATGATTTCTGATAGATCGTATAGCTGAACTCATATACAGATTTAAATTTTTCATTTAACATTGAAATCAGCGTATATATTTATAATTCATTCTTTAATTTCTTTTGTAATTTTTCACATTAATTTCAGAACAATTTACTCAACATTAATGAATTTTATTTTTATATTTTTTTTTATTGCATGCTGAAACCCAGCGGCTTTCAAACACGTGGTCACGACAAGACGGAGTTGAGAAAATGGTAAATAGCAACAGGAAGAAAAAGTTTAAAAAGAAAAAGATTTTAAAATAACAGTAACTGACAAAATATGTAAGAATAAACAACGTTTAAAAAGTTGTTCAAGAAGACAGACAGTGAAAGAAGGATAAGTGTCAACGATGAGACAGGGGTTCTGTGGATGTTTTATCTCTGACTTTAGAGTTTTACGTGACTGAAAATTCTTTTTATAATCTGAATAACCCGCCTTCTTCGCGTGCCTTCGTGGTGTAATGGTCAAGCACACTGGGCGCGTATTCGAGAGATCCGTGATTCAAATGCAGGCGAGGGCATTCCTCAATTTTTCATCTCTCATGTTTCAAAAAATACCTAATGCCTCTACACTGGCACCCGAACTAAAACAGTTGGTGAATGATGATTCTCCACCACCAAGGTTTGGCAATAGGGGATCCTAATCCTCAGTTGCTCTTTAAAAGGAGAGTATATAAGGTATTTCTCCCGCCTTCTTTGCATGCCTTCGTGGTGTAATGGTCAAACACACTCGGCGTGTATTCGAGAGGTCCATGGTTCAAGTCCCGATGAGGGCATTGCTCAGTTTTTCATCTCCCCTCTTTACAAAAAATACCTAATATCTCTACACGATCAAGCGCCACATTCATTCGTCTCACGCTCAGAAAGGCAGTGTTCATGATAAGGACCCACTTCAGATAGCTTTGAGGACTTAGATTCATTTCTTTGGGTACCGCACCTATAATTTTTCTTTTTCTATAATGAAAAAAAAAATTACATACGTATAACCGCAATCACCTTAGAAATAGGCAGAATGTCAGAATGCACCAAACTCAAGAAACAATCACTTGTATAAAAATTCTTCAGACAACAATGCGCATGGCAATTTTTTAATTAATGTCGCTATCTTCGTATCCGACGATCTAATTTTATCGTATTCTGAATTCCAACGATTTTCCTGGACAAATCGCTATATTTGTTGTCTTAAACTTGGTATTAAAATATGTGCTTAGGAATGCGAGTTATGATATGCATGGAAAATCAAGAAAACGAAAGCCCGCTTGTTTGTAGATTTTATTTATTGTTATTTTGAGAAAAATACCTTATTATTTTGGGACACATGTCTGTAATAATATATTACTTGTGTTGTTGTTATTTCTAATGTTCACTTATCCGACCTATACTCTTTTTTTACTGTCATATTACACATCGTCCCTCATTACCAGTCAGACTGGTACGGTATAGTTAACACATCACAGGCAACTATTTGTATGTAATAAATATTTTTTACAATCATGAGTCATCCGCTAAACTGTACCAAAATAGTTACGTTAATACGTAAGTACAGGTAAACAAATGTACTGAAATAAAGGAAAAATTTTAACCGTATTCCGGGTCCCCTAAAATCTGAGACCCAAGAAGCAGACTCTATAGGCAGGCCATAATCAAGGTCTGCTTGTGATTAAGTTCGAATGCCTTCAGAGTCGAATTATTGCGTTGATTTAAACGACTGTTGCTAAGAAAATGCTATCTCGGTTATAAATTATTCGAATATTTTTCTTTTTTTATTTAATATGTACAACGAAGACGCATTGCAAAATCTTATGAAGAATAGGTTTCGTAATTGCAAATACTGCGCATACAAAATTGGATAAATAATCTCTCAATGCTCTTTCGATTTTGATTAAAACGGTCAACAGTAATTAAATTATAATTAAAATTTGAATGTTTCTAGCTTTCAAAACGAAATTAAAGTCCACTAGCTGCCGATCAGTAATGTTGCTCAACACTGGTAGTTTGTGCCAGAGGTTTGAACCACGACGAACGGGCTGGCAGCAGTTGCGGTTTCGTGGTTTTCCCCATTGGTAACTTGCGTACGAGCCAGTTTTACTTAGAAAGTCCCTAACATAGGTTATCCCTCCCTTAAACAGATAGCCTTCGAGTGGTTTACCATCATTAAATAAACCAAACGAAAGTAAAGATTTCTTGTTTTAGAAATCTCTGGAAGTTTATGAAAACATTTAAAAATTACCCGAAACGATACACTTTCAGGTATATTTCAATAATACAGATTTTAAAATCATTGGACCTTGCACTCGTGCGTGAGAGTGTTAAATTGAGTGAGTGCTTACAAGTAAAAATTCTTTCAGTGAACTGTTCATTGAAATCGAAGTTGAACCAAATATTTCGAGTATTTTGGAATTAGTTTTTATTTTGCTTTAGGAATCAAGACATTCTTTAGAACTTTTTATTAAACCTTGCATATATTTACAACATTTATAGAACTTGCATTTTGTTACGTTACGCTGCCAAATTCTGTTTATTCCCACTCGCATTAACAAGTGTTTCTACTGCAGCAAACATTACACTACGTTGCACTGGTCTGGGAAATTAAGCATCATTAGTGACCAATAACCTTACTGGCACTGGCTCTCTTCTGTTATGATCAATGGTATCCTGCGGCTCAACAACTTATTGAATTTTACTGCACTGGCCCGTACAGTGATCTAGGGGGTTGAGCACGAACATTGATAATGCACCGACAAACTATAGGCTTGACAGATGTAGGAATGCCTTGACTTAATTTTAATTTAAAATCTATTTAAATTAACTTAAACTGTCTCATATTCTGACTTGTCCAATGACCAGCTGCTTTGACTATAACGGCTGTCTTTTAATTTAATTTCATCTACCCTGAACTAACCTGTGATCTTTAAGTTATACCCCAGTTACTGTCAACCTAATCAGCCAATTCACCGATAATCAACAGCCTTGACCACCACGGAAATACTTTAATTTTAGCTAAAAATTTGTTTAGATTAATTATTCCTGTTCAAATTAGTGAGGCATTTCTTAAGCAACAAAACCTATCAATTTTAGATCACAGATATCGTTGGTTTAGTGTGTACTTAAAACATTGTATAAATTTTCCACATGATGGTAATTTATGGGTTGACTGCTAATGACCGTCAGTTTGTAGATCACCGCTGATCAAAAACCTTTACCAATCTTGACGCTTTACTTTAAAATCTACTTAAATTAATTGCAATGTCGGGACCAGGGCACCCAACAACGGCTGTTAACTTTTAGGTCACTGGTAGTTTATTACTTTGATAGCTTCAGTTGTTCTTTGGTTTAATCCCATTGTTTTAAAAAATCTATATTCATTGCCCTGCCTTAAGCTTGTGACTTATGTTATATGGATGTTGTTAACTTGTACTTTACTGTTGGTGAATAATAACAACTGATATCTTTAGTTTTATTTATTTAAAAAAATCTGTCTACATTAACTGCAATGGTTTCGGCCGGTGACTTACTGGAAGACCAACAGTAGATTAACAATGACAGTAGGTTAACAACTGATAGTAAGCTGCCAACCAACAATAAGTTACGACTGTAGATTAAAAATTACTAAAAGACTTGGCAGGTACTGGTGTGCTTTGATATCATCCTAACCAAAAAGCATACATAAATATAAAAATGTGCTACCAAATACAAATGCTACATAGATATATATTAAATTATAAATACATAAATTTGCTCATTGTCTCACATTGGTGATTAATAGATTATCCCAAAACGAAAACCAACCTGCAATTCGCCGATGTCTATCCGCCTTGCTCGTGATCAGTGTCCTTCATTTCAATTTTAAAATGAATCAATATTTATTCAATCATATACCACTACCTACCGTCAAAATGCAAATAACTAGTGACCGACCCTGACAACCTAAGATTTCATTTTACGTTGAAAATATACTTAGCTCAAGTCTTTTCACAATTTCGCCATTCGAAACATCTTTAGCGGAACTTGCCACTATTTCTGTTAAAAGAGTACTGTTTTTTTGCTTTCAACGACACCTTTTATTAAAATTCAGTTTCAATCCATTGGTTTATTTAAATTAATTGTCCCTTAAAATCAGTATAAGAGTAATATTTTTTTTCTTTACTAATTTCTAGATGAAAAAATTTACAATTAAGATTACTTAACCCATAACTAGTCATTCGAAAGATCATGTGTATCGAAAGTTTTATTTTTATCTCACTTTCGAATTTCATGCTTTTAATACAATAGTTAGAAAATCCAAATTTAACACTTTGATATGAATTTTTGGAAACATTTTAAACACCAGTGCATTTCCCTAAAATGCAGATCAGTTGTTTTTACGTAGTTGTGCGTAGCTATACTTAACATTTACGTAGTAACAATACTTCAAACAGGTAGGAAAAATAAAACTGGAGGCAATTAATGAAAAATGTAAAATAAAATTTATATCAGCAAAGTAAATGTTAATTTTCTGTTCTTTCATGTACAGAAACTTCAAATATATTTAACTTATGTTTACTTCGTATTCATAAAATCTGAAATAATTCTGTAATAAATTCATAATAAAATAATAAGAATAATAAACTGCTATAAAATTTTATATTTTAAATCAAATATTAAAAAGAAAAAAAAATCTGAAGTATTTCAGATTCTAAACTGCGTCCAAAGGGGCGTTTTTTCAATGTTTTGTGTGTTACCTTTATTTATTAAACATCATGTTCTACATACTCAAACTATAAAATTCAGGTGTCGTTGAAAGAAAAAATAGTACTTTTTTAACAGACATTCTAATGGCGAAATTATGAAACGACTTGAACTAAGAATATTTTCAACAGCAATATCGCAGAATAATTTTAAAATGAGCATATCTTTAGAATTTCCGATACACAGTCTCGTGCGCTGGAGATAAAAAAGTTTTTTTTTAAAATTTCTCTTACCGTACAGTGTTGCTATTTACAAAATATGAAATCGATAATAAAACAAATTTCAAATTCAAATTAGGGCTTCCACATGCCAATATTCTATGGAAGATTACGTTATTCAAATTTTGATGGTTCTAGATACCGTTGTTTTATCACAATGCGAGAAACATACATACATTCATGCAGATTATTCATTATTTGATCTCTTGAAATATAATACAGGGCTCTAATATTTGGTAGCAACAATTTGAAAAGTCATTCGCCGGTTATAGTGTTCAACACAAAATGCTAAAACGAAATTAATAGACCTTCAGGGCAAATTGCCTCTGGGGACTGATAATTGTAATAAATTCATAAATTTAATTTTCTAATAAATTAATAAAACATTTATTGTTTAATTAAACAGCAAAAGTTATATTAAGTACAGCAGGCCGTGGTATGCCGGTTGCAATTCCCTCGGCAACTGCAAAGAATCAAGAGAAATCAGTAAAAACAAACTGATCTAAATGACTCTTAACATCCTTCGTCATCTATGAGGTGACTCCCACTTGCGGTTTGCTTAACAGCATTAATGGAGCATCAAGGCCGGTTTTTTTTGTTTGCTTATTCTACAAAACTGATTTTATTTTTCGTTTCCTACTAGTTCCTGACCAAGTCTGAAACTTCGGACGGAAGTGGTCGTTACTGGCGCCATCTTGTGAGCTAGAAAACTAATACTCTCCCACATTGATATAGTTTAGTGTCGAAATGTGATCAGTAAGTGAATGAAGAGTAAACTTTTTGTTCGCAGCTTTGAAAACTTGTCATAACAATTTATGCTTGACATCTGGATAGACAACGTGTCGCTTTATTTTGTGTTTCTGTTTGGATTAAAATGTTTTGGATTTTCGGTGATTATTGCTGTCATGTAGAATGGAAGAATTAAAGCTCATCAGGTCAGTGACATTTGAAAATTTTTGTTTTATACCTCTTTTGGAAATTAAGAATTCAAATTTAAATCAAAATATACTAATCATCCTGTTTGGTTAAATAAAAAAAGTAATATATGTACTTATTTAAAATCTCAGATGGGGAATGACACTTTTACTGTTCTGTCAAATATATTTATATAAAATATAACTACAAATTGTATTATGAATGCCTTTATTTCTCCTTTGTGCAGTGGAAGTTTGTAAACTGGATGCAAATGTTGGACCTAGGCTTTACGCAGATTAAAATTCTGGAACTGATTACTTAAATAAATGGGAATAATTATTAAATTAAAATTTTACCTGTTCGCCATTTAGAAAGTTATGTATAATTTTATGCTTTGTAACCTTCAAAAGTATTTTTAATTCTTTGAATTCTGCCGTTTAAATAAAAGTGAATTTTTTAATCATTAAATTTAATTTGAATAATATCATCAGAAATCAGAAAAACAAAGTTTATATCCAAAAGTTCTATATTTGAGAAAGTTTAAACCTTTCAGAACATAGTTCCATAAAATTTAGTTTGTAAATTATCAATTAAATTTCAAATATTCATGTTAAAACTTGTGAAGAAGATAAAATTCAAATATTTCAGAACATATTTCCGTGAAATTTATTTTGTGATATATAAATTAAATTTCATACATTAATGTTAAAACTTGCATTGGATATTGTTTATTCTGGAAGACGAAAGGGGAATCGAATATACTTGAATGTAACATTAAAATAAAAAAAGCGGAGAAAAGGGTTCTAATTGCGTACAAGCACATGCATTCATAAGCATTTTAAAAATTAAAAAAAAAAGGATTAACCACTTTGAATACATAAACTGAACTTTTTTAAACTTGTTGTAGAATAAAATTAAACAAAGCAACTGCTTTCTGTTTGGAGTATTCTTTGATCAAAACTCTATAGATTTTGAAGGCAACAACTGCAGATTCCTCATCATCAGAGGAAAAGAAGCTCTAAACAGAAGGCAGCTGTGTTTATGCCAAAATATATGCCAAACAGAAGGATGTTGGTTTTTCTTAATTTTATGTTTTATTTTGGTGTGTTTCGCTTCTCTTAGGAAGGATCTGTGGTATAAAAATTATGTTTAAATAAATATCTTCATTTTGCAATCGTCGATTTCTTTAAATTACAGTTAAATTTATATTTGACTTTAATATTATAATAAAGTAAAATTAATTTTGACGAACTCTAAATATTACTTCTTTAATTTATCGAAATTATAGTCGTTAGAAAATGAGGTAGCTCAATTTATGGCGCAGGTGAAAAAATAATTATTTTTAATAAAATAATTTTTATTAACTAAAACGAAAAGGAATTAGATTAAAGTTCACAGAAGTGAAGAAATTATATAAGTCGTTGAGAATAAGTTCTCTCTAAATTAATTATTAATGAAAGCTTTACAATTTAAATAATAAGTTAAAATAATTAATTACCTCTTAAATTCCATTGCACAAAGCTTTTATAACTTGCGAATGCACCAATATTTTGCCGTGCCAAACTGAATTTTTAAAGAAAATAATTTCGACTATGTGCAACAGAATTTTTAGTTTTTATTTACTTAATATATCATTCCAACTGCGAGATTTGCATTAAAGATTGAAAATGGCGTAGGGCAACTAGAAACAAGTATTTTTAAATAGACAAGTACAGAGTAAACAAGTGCAGTAAGTTTGACGAATTCCAATTCCAAATTTGGGCTTACTAATGCTCATATTCGAGTGGAGGACTACGTTATTCAAAATTTGATGTCTCTAGGTACCGTTGTTTTTTGACAGTGTGAGAAACATACATATATTCATGCAGATTTTTTATTATTTAATTTCTTTAAATACAATGCAAGGATCTACTATTTGAAAAGTGAAAAGCCATTTTATAGTGGGTAACGCAAAATGCCAAAACGAAATAAATTGCCCTTCTTGGCAAATTGCCTGTTTGGGCTAAAACGAAAAATTAAGTTGCTTAAAACATTTAGCCTATAGGGAATATTTTTTAATATCTGGATTTGAAATAAACGTCGAACTCCGTTTGAGGTCTACCCAAATATATGTTAAATTTCATTATTCTGTATAATTTATCATAAATGTTACATATTTAGGTTAAATAATACACACCATATTTTTACCTCTTCATCAGTACTAAATATGATTAAATAAGAAAAGCATTTTCTTTCCGATAAATTATTATAAACAAAAAGAAAATAAGAACCTGAAAGGTTTCAGATTTTAACAATAGCCCAAAAGGGTTTTCTAAGGCCTTACGCTCTCGCTGAGCTCGCAATCTACCAGTCTGCTGTTACCTCACTACTTACTAACCCATTTTCATGGTCTTTTTAGCTTTATTATTAAGCATAAATTTCTTCGCATATACAATTCAACAGAAAAGTTACAAAAATTTTAAAAGCAGCACAGCGGTATGTGTTTTGACATCCTCATGCAACCTTAAGTGTTGGCATGCATTTTTTTTCAGTCTTTCTTCAGTTCATCATATCAGTGTTTATCAATTTTTACAAAACTTGGAAATTTGACATAATTTAAGTCGTAGAAATGAAGTATGAAAAAAAGGTAGCACGTGATTTCAAGTCTGATTTTGTCTCAAAACACCATGTTACAACAATTGCTATTTGTAAATCTAATATATATCCTAAGTCGTGCTTTCGAGACATCAAAAACGCAATTTGAATTTCGTCAATCGGCCCAGTAGAATATAGAACTGTCCCTTTTTTTAGCAGTGCACTTAGTACTTTTTAAATATTTTAATTTATGCATGTTCTTTAAAGTTTTTGGCTTTAAAGTTTTATTTTGTCAAACTTCTTGAACAGTGTTAAAACGAAAGTGTGTAGAAATATCTTAGTTTCTATGACACTTGGTTTAAATGTAGAAGTACTGCATTGTATGTTCGCAACAGTCTGTTAATATAAGAGATTATGTCCAAATAATTTTGTTAAAATATCTTAATTACTTAAGCTTATTTTTAGGGCTTTTGTTAGCTTTGGAATTGAAAGAAATATTTTCATTCCTTGCAGACTGTTGTTCGTTCTTTCTCTAACAGCCACCTACGAAACCTACTTCATGTTTTAAATATATGTGATAACTTCCTTTCAAGCTGAGAATTCGGTTTCTGTGAATTTCCTGCTTTTAGCATCGATAGTGCAGTTGGAAAGGAAATAGATGCTGAGCAAATGGTTGACCTTTATAAGTGAGGGGCCCAAACTGGGATTCATCAGAAAATGTTGCGTTGTATAATACTCTACAGAAATGCGGGTTGTTTTAGTAAACATGCCCTATATAAGAAAGTAAAAAAAGGGCAAAGTGGTAGTGGAATTACAAATGAAGATTTTTTTTCAAGAAATGATGTCAAATTGCATCAGGGTTTTAGGTTAAGAAAGCAGTTAGTTCCTGCTTATTTTGTTTTTAATTAGAAATATCATAATATGATCTAATAAAAATTTTTTCCGTCCTCTTCCATAATGAAACAGCACGCGGTAAACAATTTTACAAGATATATACGCCAACTTGGTACCTTCTAGTGAGAAAGTATTCTTTATCATCAACTGGTTTCAACTGTAGATGAATATTTCTAAACGCCAGAAACATATCTCTTAGGTTTAAATAAGCAAGAAAAGAAGTAAAATAACACGGTTTAAAAAATTTTTATTGACACTATTTACTTTGAAAACCAGAACACTATTATAAGAAATCAGAACCAACACGCATAATTTAATGGTGGCCAATAGGGAACGTTGACACATATATATGTTTTTGTCGACCTTTATTTGGGGCATATTGTCCTGTAACAGAAAAGAATACATTTTTATAGGTTTACAACCATCTTACTATAAACACAGCTAAGGGAACTAAAATGTGTTCTATCTTAAAAGCTCTTGTTTCAGGATGAGATGTATTACAATTGCATTTCAAGATTTTCCGCTGATATGAGCATCGGCAGAGTTACAGGAATTAAGAAACTGAAAAACCATTTTGCTTTGCTGAATGCAAATTCGTTTCATTTGCTGTTAGATATAGTTGTTTTCTTTGGCTGTGAAACTCCTTATACATTAACCAAATACATTATGAAATGGAATTGCAAATGCTCATACTTTCTATTTACTGTCGCCTTTTTCCCACTGTAAAATGCTTATGTTTATACGAAAGAACTTAAATAAAGAATAAGTGATAGATCATGTCACCCGAAAATCTGGAAAAAAACAACAGAAAGTAAGCATTTCAAAACGTTTTTAAAAACTGTGGGAAAACCTTAAATTTTAGTTAAGATCTATATTTTTAAGCTTCAGATGTTAATTTCTTGACATCTGCAGTTAAACGCAGTTCGTCGTTGTTGCTTCAGATAGTTCGGCATTTGTAGCTTAATACATTTGCCGGGAATAACCATTATATATTAGTCATTTAAACTGTTTTATTACTGAAAACGTTACCCAGGTTGCACCATAAAGAGCGATTGAATTACAGTGATGAGAGCGACAACGTTCTGTCCCAGTTTTGACGAAAAACTCTTCAGAGAATAGGTTTTTTTCGGACTTAATGTGTCACTGGCATTTTAAGTGGCCCCATGTCAAACAGACACTATTCTACCTACTAATAACTAAAACTTCTCCGAGATTCAAACGTGGATCCAAAGATATGACAACCAGCATCGCTTACCACTGTACCGATCAGAGCAGCCATTTGGATATAATTTCTTTCTTTCAAATAGATGGCTATGGCATTATTGTAAACAAAAATGTTCTCAACGTACTAAGAGAAAGAGCAAGAGTATTTACTCCAGTATGATTTTTCTATGTAGTTTACTTATATATTTAGATTAGCTCTTAGTCTTTTGATATGTCTGGATTAGTTTTAACAGTTTTTCATATAAACTTTCAATTTTAGTGATTGCTTAACATGTAATATCCAGAATAGTTTTACAAATTAGAACTACAGTATGAAATTTTTTAAAAATAAATATCCTTAAAAAAGCAACAATTTCTAGAATAGCTAGAGTATTCAAAGCAAACTAGGTAAAGTTGACTCAATTTCATTGTTGTAGTTTAATTAGTAAGACCGCTCATGTTTTATTGTTCAAGAAATCTGCGTAACCCTTTTTGTATTAATCATTTTGATAACCTTGTAAATTATTTCACGGTAAACTGGTGCTTATTTAAGCAAAATATTTTTGCTTTATAAAGTGAGAGTGCAACGAATATTAAACTTCATTTTTTTACAAAAGTGAGAAGTTCTTTAATGAAAACCATCGAATATTTATGCTGCATAAAAAGGTATTATATGTATATATATCTACAGGTTGTTAATAAGTTTGTAAATATTAAAAATTGAAGGAACTGGTAGAATTGAACGCATTTTGCGAGAACAGTTATTCTCGTGAAGGGGGAGTTTTTTGGTAAACTAAAAAAAAAAAAATCGCCGATAGAGGGCGTTGTACGAGAACAAATCACACATTTCAAGGAAAACTATATATTTATTTTTATGCAGGCAAATGTTTACAGGCATATCACTCTTATTCTATGTGTCCATCATCACCACAAATTACAGGTTTTAAACGAGTTACAGTACCATTAACTGCAACAAGTAGCATATTCGAATGGATGCAAGGGATTTCGTGACGAATGGCATCCTTTAACTGCCTTATGTAAATGGGCTACACTCTGTACTTGACATAGTCCCCAAAGCCAAAAGTCAAGTGGTGGTAAGTCAGGCGAGCGAGGGGCCATTCGTTTCTGTAGTAACGGTTAATTACTCATTTCTGTAGTAACGGCTAATTTTCGGTGAAAGTTCTTAGGAACGTCTTCACTTCGGTTGTGATATGAGGAGGTGCCCCATCGTGCATAAATATAGCTGTGGTTAAGGGCATTATGTTCCAGTAAGTGCGATATCACTTTCTACTACAGCAATTGCAAGTAGCGCTTTACAGTAAATGAGCAGGTCTTCCAGCCAGCTTTTGCACAGGGCGTTTCGATGAAAAAGGGCTCACAATGGTGAACGTAGTGAAACGACACCAAACTGATAAACGCAGTGAATGCAGAGACTCCTCAGTATGGGCACGTGGGTTTTCCTTTGCCCAGATTCTACAGTTATGGGTGTTGGACTGTTCCATGCAATGAAAAATGAGCCTCATCTGTCTACAAGATATTGAGAAGGCATTGTGGATTGTTACCGATTTTTCGAAAAAATCCAATTGGTGAATTCATGTCGCTTAGCTTTAATAAGATAAGAGCTGGTGGACTTGGAAGGGTACCATTTTAAAACACTGTGAAGGATGTGGAATACCGCTGTCTTCGGTATACCAGTGTTCCGTGCCACTTCTCGTGCGCTACTTACTGCTGTCGTTGATTGTTCCCTTAGAGCATCAAAAGCCAGATCGGTAGTACGGACTCCTGATAAACTTGGTGCACCACTTCGAAGGGGATGACACAAACTTCCCGTTTCTTCAAAACATCGTACCAGGGAAACCAGACCGGTAAGAGTGATAGGACCTGAAGCCCTTATGTGTCCGAAAGTTTCAATCGGCGGTTCTTGGCTGACGTAAAACAACTTCACTAATAACGTTTTCTACATTGATGTGAGCTTCACAATTAAACCTCTATGTGCGAGCAAGTATGAGGAAAAATCGGAAATCAGCTGTTAATTGTAAAACCTGCAATTTGTAATAGAACTTTGATTTACATATTTCTTCTCACTGCGTCTGTGCAGCGTCCTCTATCGACGAAAATTTTAACTATTTTTTTATTCTTTACCAGAAAACATTCCGCTTCACGGGAATAACGTTTTGGCACACTGCGTTCAATTCTATTAATTCCTTAAATTTTTGTGAATTTTTAAAATTATGTACAGGACACCCTGTATATATATTCAGAAGTTAACTTTAGAAATAATTTTATGTACATACATCAGCAAATTACTTAAGTAGAAAGCAATAAATGATATAAAAAGAACAAAACACAACACATAATATGCAAGGAATAAATGCATATGGTCGTGATATATGATTAATAATTAAAATCACATCAGGCAATTTTTTTAATACAAATGTGAGAAATATGCACATATTTAATAAAATTGTATTTAAAATTTTCAGAACACACTGGTTCTATATATATATAACAATATCAAAAAATTTTATTTTAAAACATTGTTATTATTAATATTATTTCTACGCAATATGCTGCTAAAAATTATAATCAATTATATTAAGAAATTGGAACCAAATCCACAATGACTCGAAAGAAATGAAATTCGAAACCATTGAAATACAAAATTTCCTATAAATATGGAAAAAATCAATCATTAAACCAGAAGAATTACAGAAATGGGAAGTACAAAAATTACGAAAAATATATAGGAAAAGGAATACAATCAAAATCTGATTCAACGTTATTAAGAGGAGGGTGATCAGATTTTACAGAACTCCTCTCCTATGGAAAGTCACCGTGTTTCTGTTCATCCAAAATTAGCTGATAAACCATTCAAAATTATTTAATTATAACAGTTCACCTGAAGATTCTGGACCTCGTCGTTCACATCTTCCTCGACGCAGAGGAAATCCGAAAATAAAATAAAATATGCAAAAACAAATCTATATGTAAAAATTCGAATATCCGATAAAGTAATTAATTAGACACTTTTTCACTGAATTTTAGACTGAAATCTAGAAATACGAAATATACGTAAAAATTATCAGAGAACATTAAAATCAGAACTTACCAAGAACAAAAAAAGATTAAAAGACGTTAATTCAAAAGTAGACGCTTATGATTGCGAGTTTGGCTTCATTGGCGAAACAAATTGGCGTTGGGAAGTCAGAATCTCCCAAAACATGTTTTAAAATCTTTTAGATTTTGGAAAGCGTGGTAGTAAAGAAGAAAAGGAAGAAAAGAAATAAAGGTTAGAAAAGAAAAAAGTCAGAGGCTTGTCATGATGACTTAATAGAGTAGGCACTCTGTTAATGAAAGTATAGTCAAGAAAAATAGTTAAGTATATAAAAATAAATATTATACCTTTAAAATATCCTTCTGAATCCTTCTCTATTTGAGTTTTCAGATAAAAAATTCATTATTTAAAAAAAATTATAAACGTTTTTTAGTAGGCGAATGAAATTAATTAATTAATTTCATTCTCTTGTGACATTTTATTAAGAAGAAGAATTTCTTACTGCTGTTGTTCAATTTCTGTGCAAACTTTGTGCAAAAGATGTGCAGAGATTTTCAAAGTCATAACAGTTGATATCGTAAACGTTTAGAGTTTTAATTATTCGCAAGTTGTTGTTAAAAATCTAGCAGTAGTTTTCATCAGTATTAGCTTTATCAAAAAACTAAATTATATATTTATTTAAGTAAGTTTGTGGAAAAATAATACGTTCTTCTTGTAGTTTCTGATACTATTTGCTCTATATTTGACAGGAATTTTATGAAATTTTGGAATGGGAAATAAATTGGCAAATCTATTGTTTGCACTAAAAAGAGAATTTTTTTCTTTTTTTCCCTGAAAAGCATTAATTTTATTGAACTTTATTTACGTTTGTAAATGCGATATGTTGTTGAATTATCCAGCTTTTTTTTAATAAGAGAACTGTAGAACGTTTTTCATAAACTACTAATATAATGGCTCGCTTTATCAATTTTGGTTGTAGTAAATTGTTTTTTAAACAGAGAAAACTTTTGAAATAAATCCTTCTAATTTTTTATTGATTTTAAGTCCTTTAATTTTTTCAGTATTCTTTTCCCTTTGTTCTAACATTTCATTTTCCCGTTGTTTAAAAAGATTAGTAGGAAAACTTAGTAGAGAACTTGCTTTCAATATGAACTTATCGATATCTGCTGAAATACTTTCTAAACAATTGTATTTAGGAATGGGTTTAACTGGTCCAAATTTTGTACGTTTTTCACAAGATGCTTGTATAATGTCTAGATTTCTTGTAATTAAATGCTTTGTGCATGCACATATGGTAGAAATCTCTCTTCACTACAATATCAATATGCAGAAAAATCTTCATGATGGCTGGTTATATAACTACTCGGTTTTTTGTTGTATTTGAAACAGATAATTATTTTAACATACAAGTCTATAATTACTGTTTAAGAAATGCTTGGTTAAGGCATTATTATTTAATGAATGTTTATAGAAATTTTATTTCTATAAACATTAGCCTTAAGAATAATTATACGACTTTAAAAGTTATTGTTTAGGGAATGATAATGCAAATTTCTGCTCGTGTTCCTTTTTTGCAGAAAAAAAACTTTACGTACTGTTAAAAGTATACTGAAAACCATGTGCGCACGGTTTCGTTTTGGGTTGAACGCACACAGAATCGATGACAGCTCGATGAAACTTATTTTTCCCAAACCCCTTTACGGTTCTGGAACTCGTTACACAAAATTATTCGTACCACTCTTTCAAGTATGACAAAGTGTAATCAGTAACTACCACTTCAAACTTCATGGTGATCTCTCAATACTCTGAGATAAACTCTGAACTCAAATGGAAACTGAAGCTCTTTCCGGTCTTATATAGTTTTCTCCCGTCCTCCGAGAAATTTTCAATACCTTCGAATTCGCGAAATTGCTGGAAGGAATACACAGTTTACATAGGGCCGGATACAGTTACTATTACTTATGTCCCTATCACACATATTTGCTCTACAAGGGACTGGACGTCGAAAGGGACATTTCTCAGAACCCGCACATTTCCACGAAACCTACGTAGCTAGGTTACCATTTTCACTTACTACAAAGACTTGAACGCCGATCTTAAGTAATCGATTATCGCTTAGATTGGGATCACGTGATCCTTCAGAAGCAAAACTTTCGTCTGATTGGTTGATCTCTACCCGGGACAGAGCTACAGCCGAAACATTTGCGGCTATGTTTAAAAAAAAACCGCGTAGCCGGTACATCGTTTCCGTAGCTAAGCGGGACTTCGCTTCCAGCGGAGCTGTTTCTCCTAGGAATCCTCCCGTTTAAAAAAGTGCTACCAGAATATCGTTTCTCAGAAAAGTCCCGTCTAGCAGGAACCGTCGCTAGATGCGATAACCTCTTTAGGAATCGGACCAGTTTAGTTACACAGGAATCGGACCTAAATTCATCAAGTTTGCCGCCAAGTTTGGTGACGAAAATTAGAAGTCATAATCATAGTCAGTTTGGTGCTATGTCGCCAGTTTGGCTAGATAGCCAATTCCCTCAATTTTAAATGGACTTATAACTGTAATCCTATTTTTCCAGCGTTGCTTCTTATTCCTGGAGCTTTTCGTGTTACATCATTGTACAAGAAATACTACAAATTTATATATAATTTCACTAAAATTATTTACAAATATACAAATTTCGTAATAGAATGTTTTATTGGTGAAAAAAAGCTACAGATCGAGGAGTAAAAAATGAAACTTTGTACCTGTTTTTCTATCCGTATACATATTTTTCAAATACTTAAAATTCATACACAATAATTCTATATCGCTGATTTTAATATACTTCCCATTCTGTTACTGAATCATTGCTATGATATGCCGAAATATTCGCCACATGTTTGTTACCTTCACTTCTGTGTGAGAAAAAGTGTCGTAACCTAATAAAGTTACAGCATCCGCTCAGCGATGATGTTTGCCGATATTCTATCAGTTGGTGTTCGTAGCATTCAAGCAATAAATCCTCAGCCATTTATGAATGCCAGATATTTTAGATATATATCGGCTTTCACTATTCCTAGAACTGTAATTTTGTTTCTCAAGTTGTCTCACAAATAAAGGACAATTTGTAGTTCGAAAAGGGGTGAACTGGAACATAAATGCATTCCTTCAGTCTTTTAATTTTTTAATAATGTTTCAATAAGTTATTTTTTATATTTTGGTTCAACCGAGGTATTCTCAATTGCTCAATAAGTAGAAAATGTATAATTAACATTAATCATGTTATTACTTTCTGCAAAGCAGATATTTTGATGTAACATTTTCATATATTACTTCTGAGGCATCCAAAGAAGCTTAATCTTTCAATAGTTTTTACCATAATTTTTACTGATCTCGATGCGTTTGTTGAGGCAATGAATTCAGACTTTAAATCATTCTTGATATCGTCCTCTCTCAAGTACCCAGTTCTTACTGGACAGCCCTGACAACTTCATGACTCTATTTGTAACTTTCGGTACGCATAAGAGCTTACAATTTCAGGAAAAGATCAGGAATATAGGATTATACTTGATCCGTGCTGACTGCCAAGGCTCTAGTACACAAGTTTATGTTACAAATGTTACGAATAATGGATTCATCTTCTTAAACTATTCATTTGACATTTACATTGCAAAATGTTTAATAATTAAGATTTCATCAGAAAAAATAATCATGTACCTAAACATTTTTTGTGAAATTGAATGGACTTAAAAATATTTTATATCAGGGAAGTTAATTAGAAAATAATCTCTTATCTTTCTTAAAAGTTAAGAAATTTATTTTCATATTGTGGAATTATATCGGAATTATATCAGATTGTGTTATATACTTTCATAAAACACAGTTTGATATATCGAAGACACTTTCTTTATTTAGATGTGCATTTTAACGCTATTTTTAAGTTTTGACGACATATTTCCAATCAAAAACGCAAAGGTTCGAGTTTGGAGATAAAAATGGTATTTTGATCGACTAGAGAAGGAAATAAATGCATGGGACTTGAATATTTATTTTTTTTGTATTTTATATTAGTATAATATTTATTAGTTTTTTGCATTTTAGAGTATTGAGTTTGTGAAAATATTTAATATTGAAATTTGGTTAAAACACATGCAGACTTTCTATTTCGGTGAACAAGCTGTGGATTAATAAGGAAATTTATTTCCTTTATAATAAAGTTCGTAAGTACTTATTTCCGAATTTTTAGGGATGATGAAGATTAGGCAAAAAATGCAATCTTAGCTTAGAGCGGAATTTGAATAAAACTCTTCCTATTGAGATTTCAATTTCTATTGATTCCGGTTTCTAATAAAATGCCATCGATGGGTTTATTCAGAATCTACGCCAAACTAAGTTTAATTTTACACTTTTACGCACAATTTATAATTTTACTGTGCCTTGTTTCGTTTCCAATTTTATTATTTATTATTATATGTTATTATAGTTTCGGTAATTAACAAAAACTTAAAAAAACAAATTTTAGTTTGTTTTCCATCAATAGATATGGCCTGAAAAATGGTACTGTAAAATTTGGAACTACGAGTTTTTGATTTTAACAACAGAAAAGAAAGTAATTTTATTTTGCAATAGATAGAAATATTTTAATACTTTAGGTTTTTCAAGTTATAACTCATTATTACTTAAAAATATATTAATCGTATAGTTAAAACGACAAAATTAGTTGCATTACAGTTTTTTATCATCATGCATATTCCATCGCGCAGAAAATATTTAGAAAAACACGCTACCTAGATAATTATTACATTAAAAAGTTTTTCTTTTTTCGAAAACACTTTGTTTCAACAATTTAGTGAAAAATTTCAAGTTAAAAGAACCCGTGTGAATCGAATGCTAATATGCGCATGTTAAAACACCTCGCGGTGTTAATATTGAAGATGATCAATAATTTTTGAAGTATTATTATTTGAAACAGTTTGAAATAAAGCTGCATCTGAATTCTCGAATATGGAACATTTATATAGGAAAGACTTCATAACTGTAAAATAAGAATGGAGTAGCAAACTGCGCAAATTTATGAAACTGCGACTTGAAGGATGTCATATTCTCATATAAAATTTAGAGAAATGTTTCAATAGTAAATATTAGGTAATTTTTAAATTTCTATTATTCTACTATCACGTGCTCTTGTATTTTTAGTTTTCCGGCGTAACTTCTCAAAATTTATCACGCGCTCCACTGCAGAGGTAAATAAAACAATTTTAATTATAATTCTACAAAAATTTCTAACTAAGTACGAAATTCGTGACAATATGATGCAAATTACAAATAAAGGACCATATGATAATTACATTTTATATTTGACAATAAACACTCTTTTAGACTTTACATTGCTAAATTCAGAAATAAAGTTAATATTTTCGTAGAAAACCTAAGGTTTTTACTTGGAAAATATACTTGTAGTCTAATGAAACGTTGCATAAACTAAGGAATAATTGTGGGGCATTTTACAGTTAGATTCATCATATAACTTTATCTTTACAATAAAGTGGTACTACATAAAGCAATAATCCGTTTAGCCTTCCTTATATACATCTCGCATACGCGAAAATGTTGCTGTATAAACTGTAAATTATACAAAACAAAGGTCTCACATGAATAGCCAGCGCTTCTTATTTTGTAACGAATGGCCCATTACATTCCGATATAAAAGTAGAAACCGCCAGAAAATTCATTTTCAAAACTGCTCACAAGTTTTACTACAGTATTAGACATCATAAAAATATTATATCAGTTAAAAAATATTAATATCGACCCCAAGAAAAGCACGCATATCTAGTTATTAGCATCAGTTTAAGATGGTAGTTTGCTAGAAAGAGAAATATTAAATATCTTCGCAAATATCCCATTGCTAATTATCACATACGAATCTTGCCATCTGCAATGGAACAGAGACGACAGCTTCCCGTAAATTTATAAAGTCGCATTTTCTTATGTCATTGTCAATACTTTAAATCACAGCCTGTACAGTGAACTCTTTCTACAGAGCGAAAATACAGAGAATCTGACAATATAAAAAGCAAAGGAAAAGTAAAATAATTATTACAATGTGAAAATTATTATTTGTTCAAGAAATGAGTATGAAAATTAATCCATACTGAAAGCAGTATCATCAAGAATTTTATTCACAGAATGTAACTCTTTAGTTTAGTGAAGAAAAATACGTATTCAGAAATCTGATCACAGCTAAATTTACAAGCGTTTTATAACTGTGTTGAGAGATAAATCTATACCTTTCTTTAACAGTAAGATCCTATATTTTTAAAAGCTGGAATAATCAAAATCCTGCTACATTTGTATTAAGGCATTCAAAATCAATTCCGGTAACAAGGATGAATTCTCTGATTATTTCTGGGAAAATTGTAGTAGTTCACAAATGAAGTGTTTTGTAGTTGAAAATGAATTCTAGTGTAATAGATCAGTTCGGTGTCCAAATTATTAATGTTTAATAAATAATTAGTGTTCTGAAATAACGATTTTTTTTTATTCTCAGAAGTCAATGAATTCTCCTAAACATCTGTTATATAAGTTAACACTGATTTATTGAATTTCGTTTATAGATTATTACTAGTTATGGAAAAATATATTAATGATACTAAAAGCCGCTGACGTTCCTGTTCTGTTTACCGTTTGAAACAGTCGCTTTTTCATTTAGGAAAAACTCCAAATTATTGGAAGTGGAAGCTGTGTTTAATACTATTGCAAAACGAAGAATTAAAACTTATTGCAAAACGTCCAACATATAATTGAATACAACTTGCTGCATCAAATTGATTTTACTTATTCCCACCATTTTTACTGTTTTTCCGGAAAAAGTACTTCTGGTTGCCCTGGAAAGGAAATGGTGCAATTGATTTGGGATATCCATAATTTCCCAACGGCTGAATATTTTTACGTCACTTAAAGAGTTAAAGCTATTTGAAAGAAGTGCTCTAGAAAATTAAAGCAGACGTGAAAAAAATATAAGCTATTAATAAAATATGCTGTTTGCGAGATGTCTACTCTTCAGCTGGAAAACTGATTACACAAAATTCTTTCAAAGAAATTAATTTCCATTTACTGGCTCAAACCATGCAGTCATAAAATAAAAAGGAGGTTTTTCTATTTCACATTTAAACAGATTGCAAAGTTAAGTGAGTATTATGAAAATCCTATAAGCTGCTTATTATGAAAGTCGTGTAAGTTTGTTTACTTCAAAACACGGGAAAAACAGTATCATAGATATTTAGAAAGAAACATTTATTCATGTTTTAAAATTTCCACACCTTTTCCCCAAATTATTTGTTAACGAAATGTAATAATAATTTATGATGAAAGTGGTGGAAGTCCAAACCTTGTAGCCCACTAGGGTTAAACGAAAACCACTAAACACTGAAATTTCAACCCGGATTTATAACCCCGTGGAACTAGCCGATTGCTTGGAAGTACGTATGGCTCAATACTAGCCAGTTTCTCTCAGATAGCCTCCACAAATATATCCCTAACTTTAGACAGATAGCTTTCGTGTGCACTGACATAATCTAAGCAAACCACTTATTTCTTGTAGTCTAATTAAACCTGTTGCATAACCTGTAAGGCATTTCTCCCACCTTCTTAGCATGCTCTCTTGGTGTAGTGGGCCGCAAGCTCGATGCGTATTCGAAAGGTCCCTGATTCGAGTTCCGGCAAGGGCATTTCTCATTTTTCATCGCTCTTGCTTCGAAATAAATCCTAATGTCTCTACAGTGGCGCCCGAACTAAAATGGTGATGGATGATGATTCGCCACCACAAGGATTTGGGACTGGGTCCCCTAATCTCCAGTCGCCCTTTAAAAGTGGACGTATGTAAGTATTTCTCACACGTACTTGGCATGCCTTCGTGGTGTAGTGATCAGCAAGCTCGGCACATATTCGAGAGATCCGTGGCTCGAGTTCCGACGAGGGCATTGCTCATTTTTCATCTCTCTTCCTTCGAAATAAATCCTAATGTCTCTACAAATCTAAGGAATAAATGTGGGGCATTCTACAGTTAGATTCATCATATAACTCTAAAAGTTTCGAAATTATGAAAAATGTTTAATAATTTATCCCATATTCAACACGGAGAAATGCCAAGGTTTCTAATCATTGCGCTAATACTTTTACATATAAATGATAGAGTAACAGTACCTCCGAAATATGTTCAAGTATGTGAAGTTGCATACATTTTGTTCTTCATAATTAAAACATTTTCATATAGCATACAACATAATCGTAATGGCGGAGGGGAAAGCAGCAGTTAACATTTAGCGCTGTTGTCAAATATAGAAGGACTTCAACTGCCCGCATGGGTGAATTAACAGACTCAGATTTTGCTGTGATCGAATAATTTTGCTGTTTTCGTACTTTTTATATTGTTCTCCTGTCTCTTATGTTCTCTAGTTTCTGCTTTTGTATACTGCACTTGTTGCTTAAAAAATTCAGATATTTAAGAAATATTATTGAGTTCTTACGTATTTTTCCCTTATATTTTTCTTTTCATGATTTCTTCTATACTACTTGACATAGCTTTATATCATTAAATAAATTATTATTAATTATATTGATAAATCTTTTGTAATCGATGAGACTTTGATTATACCCATCAATTGTCGATACATGTTCGGCTATTGACCTCTAACTGGTAGCCGAAATTTGGGTCACGGTCATCATCGACACACTTTATAAAATTTCATCGAACCCTTTGAGAACCCGGTTTTAGGCTATATATAGTGTTTTCGCTGAATGAAAATATGATATAATTAACGTACCAATTACATGACAAAGATTTTAAATACTTTTTCCATATTTAAAAAACAATCTTATTGAAATACAGTAAGTATGACATTTAAACACTCTCTGCTAATTAAATATTTATTACTGTACACTCTGATCTGTAAACTGAATGTTCATTGAAGTAAATCTAAAATAATCGGTCATAAATTAAGCTAATGAATGCACACAGTGCTCAAACGTTCGATACTTATGACAACAAGTTTTATTTAGTAAGTCAGCAGATACGTTGAAGTAGGATGAAGAAGTTTGGTAAAACAATGTATTAAGGAATCAGCTTCTCTTACTTTATATACAGTATTTTCATTATTAACGTACACTGAATATTCACTGAACTGCGACTCTTTACTTTATAATTTCTATTCGATATATGTAATATTTATTGTTAGACCTGGTTTACATTGGGTCGCGACCTCAATCGCCTGGGCCTGAACTAAATAGGGTTTTGAAGATAATATAAAGCATTTGTGACAAGCTAGTTTTGTCTTGTAAAAAAATCCAAAAATGAGTAAAAATATGAGCGAGCAGTCCATTTATTGATTTCGGTAATGCAAGTCATTTTGCGAAATCTCGATTGGGTTAAAATTAAGGAAGTCTGGAAGCCATTTTCATATATTATTTAAAATGCTCGAGTTGGTACTTTGAATTAGTGTCCTGGAACCTGTAATACTTGAATCTGCAAAGAAGTGCAGAACATAGGAGTTAGGAGTTCATATGCCCCTTTATATAACGGTCGTCCAAATGAAAGTGGCACTGCATTTAATGATATTCATATAAATTAGTATACAAAAGAAAGAAGTAATACAGACATAGCAGATAGGCTAGACAAGTCACCTTGTATGTTAAAACAAGTGTCTCAGCGGGCCAGCGAGACGATGGATAGCCTGGATCAAAGTGATAGCATCATGTTTCATCAGCGGCAATGATCCTTGAAAGGAATTGCCTCCCCATTTCGTGGTACAGCATAAGGATTTGCATGGAAATAGACATGAATAGACATGGGATGAACCTTCTGCTCTTCTGTCAAATGTTTTGGCACCCATTCCGCACAAACCTTGCGGTATCGCAACCTTTCACACAGTATTATGTGCACAGTTCATATGCTCATAGACATTTCCTCCGCTATTTCTAGAGTGGTGATTGGCCGATTCGTTTTCACATGACGGTCCACATCTGCAACTGCTTCTTGGGTGATCACCACATGCGCTTGACCAGGCCATGCTCTGTCATCAGTACTGTTTCTTCCACTACGAAAATTAGATTCAAATTGTTGGCTCATTTACTGACCAACTTATAACTACTTACTGCATAGTGGCTTATGTTCATACTTTATTGTTCATCGTCATTTTCATCAAAAATTTATATTTAGTGCTTTCTTTTGACTCCTTTATTAGTTACGTAAGCGAGGGGGATCTAACATTTAATTCTATATTGGTATTATTAATCATTTTAGTTATGTTTTTCAAATTTCCTAAATTACATAGAACGTGTGTGCTTTACACTTTGAAAGCGTCATATAATGTTTTATCCTATATTACGCGTCCCCAGTAAGATAACGTTTAATAGACGGTTCCTATTCGGAAAAGGTTTTCCCTTTCTTATTTATTGTTTTACATTTGCATTTTTTAGTATCTATCATTTTTCTGTACTTGCTTCATACTCGGATGATTATTACAATGTTGACCTGCAACATAAATTTCTAGAGACATTAAGATCTTAAACAACATTACTTAAACAATACTATTCGTAGAAAAAAGAAGCATAAGAGTGTGAATATTAATGGTTTAAATGCTTAAGCTTCAATTTTTATCTAAATTTAAGGGTATACATGAATATACGCATATTCACTTACGTTCTCATTTTTGTTACAGTAGTTCCGTAGACGATATTTGTTCCCTAAACATCATTCCAAATATTTTACCATTTGTATTTTGTACACTGACTCTCATACCTTTTTAGAGTAGGGAAACGTCAAATCTGCCGATCCAAACGTTCATTTCAAGAAGTTAATAAATAGGTAAAGAAAAGTACAAGATCATCAGAATCTATAACCTTGAGCCTGCTGGGCCAAAATTAGGACAGAATTTAGGCGATATGCGTTATATCTTTTTTCTAAATTAAATAACTCAATCTAATACAGTTCTGAATCAGACATATTAGCGTTTTCTAATATTTTTCTTTCATTCAAATATGAATGGAAGTTTTTTTTCTGTTCTTTAAGGCTATTTCTAAATATTGCAGTGCAAGAAGTTTGAACAAGATAACAAATACTAAATCTTTTTTTTTCACATCCAAGTATGTGACCTTGAAAATTCAGAGTCATCGCTTAGAATTTACAATCATCATGATCTGGAAACGACTGCATTCATCTGTACATCCTCTTCGCATCAAGAAACAACATTCTGCACCTTGCCAGAAAAGTTGGAAAGTGAAAAATTGTGTTACTTGATAAAACAAGAAAATAACATTTCTCTTTTGTGTTTTTATACTTTTGAAAACACGCTCGGTTTGAAACATTAGTGGCGGATGCGCCCATTTTTTCGTGCACTAGAAAGCGCTTCGGGTTTTATTTATTTAGTCAATGTTCTTTTCATACATTGGGGAGCCAGAACGGAGAGGAAACAAAGGAAAATTCTGAGTGGAAATGTTTCGCGTGCTAAACTCAGTTTCCTCGTGACGTTCCATGGTTCAGATTAACCTTCGGCGAGAGTACGGTTAAGGAAGTTCGTGACTAACTGTCAGAATAGTTGCAAGTACTGTTCTAGCCATTTATTTTAAGAGATTTGATCTCTTGCTGATTACAAGCAGAAGAGTAGACGAACACTAATTTAAATAAATGAAATTGCTCTAAAACGAGAGATACGTTTCAAGTTTGTTATATGTAGACATTGCTTTAAAAAACATATATTGTGTCCAAGAAAGTCCTTATACGGTTTTTAGTTTTTCAACTGAAGCTCATACACATATAGTCCCTTACAATTGGAAATTATTTTAAATGACACAAATAAACATGCTTAAATTATGAAATTCTGCCATGCTTAAATTAAGAAAAAAAATCAATTTTTTTCAAAAATATTATAAGGTATTTCTCCTGCCTTCTTAGCATGCCTTTGTGGAATAATGGCGAGCACGCTCGGCGCGTATTTGAGAGGTCAGTAGTTCGAGTCCCGGTGAGGGAACTGCTCATTTTTTATTTCTCCTGCTTTCAAAAAATACCTAATTTATATACATTATAAAATCTAATTATTTATACGGTCCTCCGGTCCTTATTATTATATTTTAAAAAATGTTATATTCATTAAGAAAAATTAAATGCAAAAAGTGTGATTCTAGTATGACAAAAATTAGTGACATATTTAAAATTAAATTTAACGATCACGCTAAGAGGCCGTACACAAATTAAAAAACAAAACATTTGCAATTATATGTAACTAGAAAAAAAAAAGGAATATCAGTCTGGAAATGCTCTTCTGATATTAATCAATTAAGTGCCAAACATTCCTTTGCAGGTTATTGTCAAAAATATTGAGGAGTATAAATGTTTATAAAAAAGAGGTCTTATTCACAGAATATTATAGAACTGATGTTCTAGAAAAATCTGGCAAGCGCATATCCAACTCGTAACATTATTTGCGTAGTATACGAGTAGTATCATTTGCCAAAGTTAAAAACATTTCTCATTTAATGAATTCGTTGCATGATTATTAGATTATGCTTCTAAAGGCATAAAATTATAAGAGAATATTAATAACACTTTTTTATCGCTTGAAAACTTATAAATTACTGGTTTGAAATTTCTTTAAGCCTATTAGTTGCAGGAAAATGATAAGGTAAATAATATTACATACTACTACACACAAGTAAGTTTCAAAGCGATATCACCATTGAAGTTCCTTAAAATTAAAAAAAAAAAAGATAAAAAAATCTGAAAGGTTTCAGATTTTAAATTGCGTTCGAAGGGGCATTTTTTTAACATTTTGTGTGTTACTTTTATTTATGAAATGTCATATTCTTCGCACTTAAACCGTAAAATTTCGTTCAAGAGCAATATCGAAAAATAATTCTAAAATGAGCATATCTTTAGAATTTCCGATACACAGTCTCGCGCGCTGGAGATAAACATGTTATTTCTGTACAACGTTGCCATTGGTCGATTTAAGTCCTTGAGGGTTTTAATTAAAAATTCGTTAAAGTTTCACAAAATATGAAATCGATACCAAATTCCAAATTTCAAATTTGGGCTTTCAGATGCCCATATTCTATGGAAGATTACGTTATTCAAAATTTGATGGCTTTAGGTACCGTTGTTTTATAACAATGCGAGAAGTAGGCATACTTTTATGCAGATTCTTCATTATTTGATTTCTTTAAATATAATACTAAACGATAATATTTGGTGGCAACAATTTATAAAGTGAAACGGACATTCAGAGTAATTCGACACAAAATCGCAAAACGGAAACAATAGCCCTTCAGCGACAAAGCCCCTTTGGACTCACAACACTGATTTATTCCAATTTATTTTTGCATCACACCATGAACACAGGCGATAAATTCGACTTTTTGGAACTGTAAAATCCATAAAAATCACAAAGTGAAAAATGATTTATCTCTGTTAATTTTTGTCATAAGAAAATTAACCTTTTTACTTCCTTGTACGAAGTAAAAAGGAAATATTATAATCGCAAAAGAATTCGGATATCATATTTCAAAGAAAATATCTATATTGACCGCTATCCTATGAAATATAACGATAGTTTTGAGTGACATCCGGACGTAAGGATAGATTAAATGAGTCTTTGTCCCCCCCAAAATTATGAAATTGATTTAAAATGGATTCGAAAGAGATTTTTTCGTGGCGTCTATGCATACGTACGTACGTGCGTATATATGTATGTATCTCGTATAAATCAAAAACGAGTAGCCTCGGAACCAAGACACGTACATTAATGGGGTCACGAAACTGATAAGTGAAGGCTCATACTGTTCGATCCTTAAAGATCCCTCAACTTCTTACCTCACAAAAGTTAAGACAGCTGTTAAATCTTCTCATATACTTTGACTCAGCTTAAGAAATCACTGATTCCACCTATTGCTAACTGTGCTAGATTTTATGCTCTCCCCAAAGTTCACAAAATAGAAATTCCTTTTCGACCTATAGTTTCCAATTTAGGAAGGGCATCGTACCCTTTGTGCCAAATATTTAGTTTCCGTATTTTCTTCTTTACCTTCCAACAATATTCACTCCATAAAGAATTCTTTGGAAGTCATCGATAAACTTAAAGATATTTCTCCTTTACACTCCATTATGGTTTCGTTTGATGTTAAATCGCTGTTTACTAACGTTCCAGTCGAAGGGGCTCTAAAATGACTTGAAATTAGACTTCGAGAATTCCATTTCTCATATATTGAAATTGAAGAGTTAATTTCTCTCACTAAAGTTTCTGTGAGTTAAACTCACTTTTTATTCCAAAATGAATATTATCGCCAAACTGAAGGACTAGCTATGGGTAATCCCTTCAATCTTGTACTTGCTGACATTTACATCACTATTTTGAAGTCAAATTATTTGAAAAACTATCTTTTCATCTATGGATTCGTTACGTAGATGACACTTTCGCTCTTTTCGATGGTAAGGAAGATTTATTCCAGATTTTATCTGTTATAAATTCGATTGACCTAGCCATTCAGTTCACTTTTGAGACTGAATCTGAAAATACACTTCCTTTCCTTGATATTCTTATAATTCGCAATGGATCTAATTTCAGCACAATTGTTTACCGTAATCCCTTTTCTGTTTGTTTACCTCTGCGTGTTAAGTCATGTCTCCCGGCTAAGCAAAAAATGGCTTCTTTTTACTGTTATGCATTTCGAGCTTTCAAAGTTTGTTCCTCAGAATCTCTTCTTGCTAAGGAATTCAATTATGTAAGATCTATGCCCTTGATCGAGGACTTTCCCCCGTAGTCATTGATAAAGCTGTTCGAAAGTTCTCATTGTGCCATCTAAGAACACATTCTGATGTCAGAAATAATCTTGTTGTGCTTCCATTTCATCCTTCTATCAGTTACAAAATTGCACGGATTTTACAGAAATTTAATTTTCAAGTTGTTTTCTCGCCTATAAATAAAATCCGAGGTTTGATTCTTAAAGATTCTGTTTATGACTTTAATTCTTTCGGAATATATAGCATATCGTGTCAGTGTGGTTTAAGGTATATTGGCCAAACGAAAAGAGCAATCAAGTTTCTCATAAAAGAAGATGAATCTTACGTCCGAAAAGGCGAAATTAACAAATCTTCAATAGCTAATCATAGTTGGAAATTCATTTTGATTTTGATTCTGCTAAATTTATCCAGAAAGCTGGTTCTATTAGTTAATTGGATTTTCTTGAAGCTTTTCACATTCACAAAATTTTATCCTGTTTAGTGAATGACTTCAATTCCAATCTAGTCTTGCCTAACGCCTTCAAAATTCTACTAACTTAAACCTTCATTTTTCGGTTGGAAATAGCCTTTTAAGATGACAGTTGCAACTATGGGCAGTATATCGTTGTTAAACTTGTCTTTTGTTACGAAGCAGTAAATGGATATCGTAATTGGCTCCCCGCAATTCGATTGCATTATCACTTTGTGAATGTTGCTTTGTTTATAGCTTCGGAAGAAAGGCAAAGGTTGTAAATTGTATCTTGAAGGGGCAGTTTTTTGTTGTTTCTCCTTAGATTTTTCGCTTGTTAGCAAGGGGGGTCGAATTTTTAGTCTCAAGTTTTCGCAGGTGCTACTGTAGACAATGACTTTATTTTGATTCGTTTGAAGGTTCTGACATCGTCCTGTTAAATTATATTGAAAGTCCCGTATTGGCAAGAATTTAATTTTATGTGTAACTTTTGGACCTATAATTGTGAGTGGGAGGAGAAACCGGGTTTTCCTCTGTTCTTGCACGAGTTTAGAAGCCAGTGTTTGAGTTGTGCTAAATTTTGATACAACTGAAAGAGAATTAGCAGAGAGGGCTTTGCCCTGCGGCCGAGCTTCACCCTTGTGGGTGGCTCGCGCTTGCAGTCCTGCGCCGGAAAGACCGAGTCAAGTTTTGAAGATGCAGTGAACTGAGAATTTTCCGGAAAATTGATGCCAGATCTAGGGCGCTTAGAACGATCTCTTTCCGAGCCCTCTCCGAGAGGTTTTTCCAGCAAAATGGAGGAGGCAGTAGTTGAAAATCGGGTGCGTTCGAGAAAAGCGAAAATTTCAACATTCTGTCGTCGCCCTTACAATTTTCGTTGTCGTTGACAGCTGAAGCACCTGAGTGTCATCTTGTTTATTCCCTTGGTTTCTCTTTCAAATTTAATACTTCTGAATTTTTTGATTTCCGAGCGTCTTCATTAATGGTTCTACAAGATGTCATTTTCCTTGAACTTCATTTTGGAGCTGATTACTTACATAACGAATTTAACGAAGGGATTTCTTCCGCCGACGTCACCTATAGCTTCTTATGATGTTGGATTGCGGTAGCTTACCTGTGAGTTATATTATATTTTCTTTGCTACCTTATATATTGTTCTTAATTTAATCTTACGTAACTGGTAGTAAAAAAAATTCATTTGATAATTGATAAAACTATGTGTCTTAGAAGAATTTAAAATTACTGTCAAAAATAAGAAATTTATGTTAATTGTAATTTCTCTATTAGTTTGTGTGAAATCCAGTTTAAACGATTCATTTAATGTTCCAGATATTCTAAGTAATCGTTATTATGTTAAATTGCAAAATTTTATCTTGATAAATGACTCTTGAAGAAAATTTAATGTAGAATATTAATTGCTTTTGTATGTAAGGGTAGTCTGGCCAGCTCTGCTAAATTTATCCTAGATATTAATAAATGAGTTTGATTTTATGTTATTACTTGCATTTGTTTTTTTGTGTACGTAGTTGATTTGTTCAGTCACTCCATTTGTTTGAGCCGTGAGGTTTTTAAGCAAGATGGAGATTTTATCGGGGTTTATGGAAATATGTTTATGCATTTTAAGGTACTCACAACGCGCCCTGTTATTTTTAGCAAATATGTTCTAACCACTTATTAATGATTCTTTGAATGTGTTTCAAGATAAAATTTGTAATTACTTTTAGGTGCCAGGCAAGTTAAAACTAGTGCTTGATTTTTGTAGTGGAACTGATTGATTTTTTTTTGAATATTTCTTCTCTGGTGCTTATGATATTTTGATTAATGAATATGAACTTGTTATTCTTGAGTTAATTTTAAAATGAGTGAATTACAGAAATGTTTTGGTTGAGGAATAGTATTAAGTTCTACTGAGTTGCAGAGAAGATTTATTCCTTCTTGTGTTTTTTTTTTTTTGGTTAAGGTTTATTAAGATGAATTTGCTTGGTTTTGCGTCAGTCAATTGATTTAAGAAAAAGTTATATTTAGATATTTTTTTTCGAGTCAGCTCAATAAGTCAGTTTCCTCCCTTTCTAACTAATTCATTTTAGTAATAAGTTTTATTTTTAGTTTGTCACGACACTAAGAGAGGTTCAGTATGCAGTTAAATTAAAAAAATAATAGAAACCCTGCAAAATTTTAAAAACCTAACGCTGCTATAGTTTTAACTTTTATTATAACTTCTACTTTACATCGCAAGTTTTGAATATTTTAGAATTATAGCTTTTGGCAGCCTTACCAGAAGTTCACATTCATCACCAATTCTGCTACATTTTATGGTTAATCTTCGGATTATGGTAACTTGGCGGTTTTTTGGCGAAAATTTGTCGAGCAACCTTGCTACAGCAACCTGCCAGTTTTTTTGGGGGGACGCCATTTTGTTTTCACGAAGTAAAGTTTTTTTTTTTTTTAACTCAACATTTTTTCCAACAATCTGCTGCCGAATTAC